>CM067298.1:58409121-58915593 GCA_034231615.1 Meghimatium bilineatum
ACACTATATATAGTCAAATTCATTTTTTTGTAGAGTGGGCGTGTGCGTTTACCCTGACCTTAACCACAATGCTTGTTAATTGTGGATGACAAAAGACAGACATAGGCCTATCTGTTAACAATTATATATATTTTAGTTCTATTTTCAGTGTTGAATATATCCGAATATATGAGACAAGGATAATGTGGAATTGTCTGGTATTATATATTCTCCATATCCAAGTAGGAACATGTATTACAACAGGAGGTTATAGTGATTGCATTACCAGAACCTTTATCTTCACTTTTTTTTACGGTTGAAAGCTCTTATATAACCAAATTGGACTAAATTCCGCCGTCAAAAAGAAACGTACCTCACCAGAAGAGACGCATATAGTAGATACATTATACATAGGAGGTGCATAGTAGGTACATTTTACATTGGAGGTGTATAGTAGGTACATTTTACATAGGAGGTGTATGATAGGTACATTTTACATAGGAGGTGTATAGTAGGTACATTTTACATAGGAGGTGTATGATAGGTACATTTTACATTGGAGGCTCATATAGTAAACACATTTTACATAGGAGGTACGTAGTAGTTATATTTTACATAGGAGGTGTATAGTAGGTACATTTTACATAGGAGATGTATTGTAGGTACATTTTACATTGGAGGCGCATATAGTAAACACATTTTACATAGGAGGTACGTAGTAGTTATATTTTACATAGGAGGTGCATAGTAGATACATTTTACATAGGAGGTGTATAGTATGTACATTTTACATAGAAGGTGTATAGTATATACATTTTACATAAGAGGTGTATAGTATATACATTTTACATAGGAGGTGTATAGTATATATACTTTACATAGGAGGTGTATAGTATGTACATTTTACATAGAATGTGTATAGTATATACATTTTACATAAGAGGTGTATAGTATATATACTTTACATAAGAGGTGTATAGTATATACATTTTTCTCTGGGTTGTAGAAACGTTTTCCTTAAGGGAGGGGGGGGGGGCACTGATATACACGCAGAAAAATAAGTCAATCGTGTGTCAATTCTACATTTTTGTGAAAAATTTGATAATGTTGTTGTGAAAATCATTAGAAGGGGGAGAGATTGTTGGTATATGGTTCACCTTTTGATTAAGTTCCTAGTACTAGAGCCAAATTATACCAGTTCCTAAGCCATGTTCTGATTTGATAGACAACCCCCCCCCCCCCCCCAAGCCATCAATACATCTACTGGCTTTATTTTATACTTCTCCAATGTTCATTTTGCCATTACATGAAATTACTTGAGATTTAGGTATGAAATTTTTTTTAGATTTAATAAAATGTGAAATAATTCATGTATTTAAAAAAAAATACTTTTTGTTATTTTAATTTTTTATTTGTTTGGTGTGAGGGGTAATAATGTTGATATAATTACACAGATGGTTTCCGTGAATTCTTCATAATTATTGTCAAGGTGAGAAAGGGGGGGGGTCAACTATTGGCAAACAGTTGTTCAAGTAATTTATAGACAGTCCCTTTCCGCCGAAGAGGATGTGTAGGGCCATTGGCGCAAATAAAACGGTGACACAACGCATTTCCATTCTCTGGACTACATCCTGCTGGAAATCTAGTAGAACCATTGTCCTACTACAAGAGATATCCAGCGGGAGTTTGAGAATGAACGCTGAAGAAGAAGAAGACAGTCCCTTTAGTGGCCTTCAAATGTAGTAATGATCATGTGCTGTAAATTTAGGAAAGTGATCTTCCTAATTGGCATATCTCTTTGAAAGAATGAGGTTTACTTTGAATAAAAGAAAGCAATCATCTCTGTCTTTCTGTGATTGTTGTTCGACAGATGTTTGTGTTTCATTTAGCATGTACATTACACAATCCTAAGATCTCAACGTGGGCTGGCAGCGATTGTGAGGGGGGTGGGGGAAACGCTGCAGTTTTTTATAGCAACGGTGGTTACGCTACTTTATCCGCTGATCTAGTCCAATTTGGTTATATTCGTGATTTGTAACCGTTAATACATAATGTAATTTGCATACCCGTATAATTTCTCTGTTGTTGTGTTCATGTTTCTATTCGGTACATATTCGGTACATAGTGGCGAAAAGGTATACGTTTAAATGACTTGATTCCATTGTCATTGTTTTTATAAACCAGTATTGCGGTTGAAAAAGAAATCCGATGAAATTGTTGACTTAAGCTTCCTAGGTGTCTCACCTACGTGTCACACCTATGCTCTAAAAAAACTGTCAGTGCCTCTTGTCCAGAAAAAGCTTTCAATACCCAATGTGCCGATAAACTAAAATTGTATACATCGTACTCAGGGTCGTACATATGTTCTCCTTAGCTGTACCTATTTTTAAAATTCAGGCACTAGTTTGTTTTCGAATGTCACATCTTTTTTTTTTTTGATTTTTTTTGCTGATGATGATCTTTTTTGTAAAAATAAAATTCTTAAGGGGAGGTTTTTTTGTGGCTTTTTATCCGCCTTTTCACCAAGTTTCTATTACTATTCCGATTTGCTAGAAACACCACCAATCCCCCTATCTACGGGCCTGATTGTACAACATACCTCGAAAAGGTAAGAAGGATGAAGATGTTCGGGTGGAGTTTGCTGCCCCACCTCAAAGGCCCAAAAGCCTCAAATGTTTTGCTGAAGTATGATATATTAAGCGGAGAGGTACAGACGTTGCAGTCAAACTATAAACCATGATCTCTGAACTATATCCTGCTAATCTGCTGGGGTTTGAGAACGACGCATAATAAGAACAAACATAGGTCATGGCTGAATCAAACCATTTAAATAGTATACACACAGAATGTACGACTGCTGAGAAATGAAATTTGTTGTACATGGAAAGATTCAAAAAACACAGAAAGAGAGAATCACATGAAGTAAAGATTGGAAATTAAAAACCCTTATCTCAAAGGACGGAATCACATATCCACTCGAATGGCGCGTGGCACGCTCAAGAAATCATTCAATCTAATGAGTCTATACCGGATGCGGGTGCTTGGCATCAAGTGGCAGATTGCCAGCGCAGAATATTCTTATTATCATTTTACAGCACCACGAACCCCAGTCTTCTGTAATTATCAACATTATCAGCGGCACTTGCCAGGTCATGCGGCAACCCTCTCCAAAAGTTCGCTAACAAACCTAAGTAGTATATGAAAATAAGGCCTAAATTAATTCACAATGGTCAGGGATAATTCGACTCTTAATAAATGTCAACACGTTGCTTACAACGCCTTAATCCTACGCAGATATCAAGATTAATTGCAAATATAATATTAATCATAAGAACAGAAATTCTGACAATCATAACATCGACATAGTATTGGATACAAGAGTTGCTTCTCTTGGCAATTATGTCTGCCTACAAATTCTTAATTATCTTTGTTTTCAATCGAATATTTCTCTCTTTTAAATGTTATTCGACTCTTAATAAATGTCAACACGTTGCTACAACGCCTTAATCCTACGCAGATATCAAGATTAATTGCAAATATAATATTAATCATAAGAACAGAAATTCTGACAATCATAACATCGACATAGTATTGGATACAAGAGTTGCTTCTCTTGGCAATTTTGTCTGCCTACAAATTCTTAATTATCTTTGTTTTCAATCGAATATTTCTCTCTTTTAAATGTTATTCTTACAAACGTGCAAGAACATAGGAGTTCAGACTTGAACAATGGGTAAAGATGATTCTTACAGCAAATGGAATGTATGAGTTGTCAGCAACTTCTTTTTCTACGTTCTTCTTCATCTTCTTCTTTTGTTCACTTGAAACATGTCTATATCTGTGTGATATAGACATGTTCCCATTGTGTTTTGTGTGTGGCATCCTGATTAATTTCTGAGTTCGTTCACTCATACTAACATCTGTTAGCAGGAAGTCATACAGAGAACATAATGCATTATGTCGGATTTTACAACTTGGCTGCGACAGCAAAATTTTTCTGTCAGACACATCCAATTTCAGCTTATTACTTTAACCCCCTACATTCTACTGCCTTATTTCTCAACGAGAGCTGTCGCACGCGTTTTGGAAGACGTATGTGTCGTTTTTAGACTAATATTTGTGGTATTGTATTGCTGTGGTTAACGCACTGGCTTTGAATATAAGTGGTTCTGGGTTCATTCTCCAGTTGAGGCGGAAATTTTTTCAGACCACAATGGCTCCCGGATCGACCCAGCTTTAATTAAGTACTGGATCAGTCCGGGAAGTAAAGACTGCAAGAAAGAGAGATGGCTGCCGCCCTCATATAGAAGAGCCACTGAAACATTTCACCTCGGGTTCAATCTGCGGTTGGGACAATGATTTTTATCTTTCGGAGGTGCAATAAAAAATTCTTCCTGTACACGTCGCGGCGACTGCTTTGGCAAAGCGGCCTTTATTCCCACAGCCTTAACAACCTCCCTGCACTCCTTAACAGGAAAACACGCAGTAATGAAAGAAAGTTTTTACGTGCCAGAATGCCTCCGTGCAACAAGGGCCAATTAGGTCTGAAAAATAGCATTAATAACGAGAAGATAAAGGTTTTTGTCCATATAAAGAGACATAATAGTACGGGAAAAGTAGCAAAGTAAGGTACGGTTGCTAGTAACAGGAAAAAAAATGACCGCTCAATACGATGATGGACAAAAGAAATTTCATGGTGTTTAAACATGTCCTTAGCAGCGGCAAGCCAACTCGTCAAAAATCCAGTTATACATTTTATCGTGAATTTCAAAAAAGGTTTATGTTGGTATATCGCTGGAGTATCAGGGGTAACATGCTAAAAACAAAAGGGCTTCAGCAGCAAAAGCCGGTATGATAAAAAATAAGTAAATTACATTTTACGAACAGTAAAAATGGCATACTAAGAACGAATGTGCGTCGATATAACTTATCAAACAAATGATCAGCGTAGTGTTGTAGCCCGAAAAGAAGCAACGAATAGTAACATTGCTACATGTCATGCATGTTGTTTTAGACGACTAATGCGAATTGATAACTTCATTTCCTTGCATTGTCAGTGTGTAAAACAATGACATGCAGAAGTGGCATGTGTCGGTATGTAAAACATAGATATTAAAGTCAAATTGGAAACCGAACACAATTTATACAATATTCCGGGCTGTGCCCTGCTAGATGATAGAACCATGAGAGCGATCACAGTGACACAAAAAAGTACCTTCCCGAGAGTCAACAATTAGTTCACAGTTATTAAATAATAGAAGTCTTTCATGACATGTTTGTATACGTTGCCTCGTGCTTTCTTTAATAATACATTTGTCAACATCTTTAAATGTACAGATTGGAAGATCAATCTTCATTATCATCGTCAAACCCGTAACGATTCAGTGTCAAAGATGTTCCATTCTGGAAATATCAACACAAAAATCATGTCCTACCTCTCTGTTCTCAGTTCCTTGTTTAAGAATGAAGAATCTCAAGCCCTGTCCAGTCTTTAATATTATCAGTCCATACTTTCCTTTTCATTTCTCTTCTTCTCCCCCACCCCCAAATTAATTGCAGGATTGTGTTGGAAAGGTAATCATGTCTCATCACATTGCCAAACTACACTTGTTTGCAACGTTTCACCACTGCCAGAAGATGTTCTTGTCGGCGCGCAAGGGCATTTATTTTGTTTCTCACGTGGCCGTATGTTCTGTATAATTGATTAAGACGAATATGAAGACGAGAACATAAGATTGTCCATAAAAACATAACATTCCCATAATACTTTAGCGCTATGCGAACAAGATTATGTAACATCATCTTTATGTTTGCTAATGATTAAATGACACGTGAATTATCGTATCCAAAACTATAAATATTGCAAGTTTTAAATGACACGAATGTCACATGTAACATGTTCATAACGTGCAACTGTAACAAAGTTTTTGTGTACTGTCAAACATACTCTGTGCTCGCTCCTGCCAGCTGAAGTGTTTGTTCTTCCACAGAATGGTAAATAACTCATCTGTAAACGTTCTTTCACTCACGTTATTTCATCTCTTTCGCACAAACCATCTGACGCTTGCGGTAATTTATTAGCAATGAGGTAGGTACCTCTATAATGAGATTACAGCAGGTCGAATTCTACTTTCGTCTAACTAAATTATGAGACATTCATCAAAGATGGCCAAACAATGAACCAAATGATTGGATTGCAATGAAACTAATATTACATCAACTTAGAATACGTTTACAATAAACAACATATATACTTTATACATTTTACAAATTCGATGTATATTTTTTAACTGAACATAAATCTAATGCAGTGGGGGAAATAAAACTCGCCAATCTGATCGTAAAATACCAAATGCGCTGGCTCCGGAACTCAGGAAATACTACTAGGAGCTGCTTTTTGGTCGTATACCATACTAAAATTTCAATCCCACCCTCTGTCTCAAAACAATATCCCACCTCTAATCTGTTCACTCTAAGAATGAAGTGGGTCAGTACTTCTGATTGGTTGTTGTACGCAGAACCGATTGTTAAGTCCCAAATAATATTGTTTTAACATTTCGTTTTAAAATGTTTTTTTAATGTTCTTTAGATATTTGTTTTTAATTGTTTTTAATGTTTTAAATAATATTGTTTTAAACATGTCATCAGCTGTTTAAAAATCACCTGTTGTGGCGGAGTAATGTGGGGGTGTGTTTTGACCCACTTCATTCTTAAAGCAAACAGAGTACGCTGAGTAGATCTTAGAGAGCACCAAAACCACTCTCCACGATCCACTTAGTTCCAAGAGACTAAAAAATGGTTACTAAAATTGCAGCTAAAACAAAATGATACCCTTTCGTTTTAGTCCTCGGTTTGTGCTGCGCGGCAGGGGGCACCTAGCTGCTAGATTCGTACCGGGCGCCATATAAACTAGAAACGCTTCTAGGCAAGAGTTCCTGTCTGACAGTAGTGATGGTTGATTAATGTACTTTTATTTCTACGGTATAAATGTGAAATATCGTCTCAGTGGTAGAGTACAGTAGAAATCCGATTATCCGAATCCCAATTAACCGAATCCCCAATTATCTGAATCTAATTAGGGTGAAATAATTTTTAAGCGAGAGCGTTAGCGGACGCGGTAGAGGGGTCCCGGGGCAGTGCGCACGTGCCGTTACTATGTACTCTATTTGCAATGTATAGTCGCTTACATATTACTGTATTTTTATCAATAAAATTCCGTTCATTTCAATGTATGATTGTATGTATGTACACTGTTTTGCTTAATTCCTTAACTTTATCCAATTATCCGAATTTTCGATTATCTGAATCGGCCCGATCCACAATTAATTTGGATAATCGGATTTATACTGTAGTTAGTGGGCAAGACTCACAAATACACCTCGGTTGAACTTACGTGCAGTTCGAAAGCAGCTCGTCCACATTGTACTGGCAATGATATTATGCATATTAATGGTACCTACAAATCCAACACTAATAGAATAGCAATGTATCGTACAGGATATAGTTATTAATTATACTAATATGTATTTTTATTGAAAGAAAATTATCTTTAATACGTTGTAGTGACTGTTATAATATCTTCTTCTTCGTTCGTTCTCAAACTCCTACAAATTAACAGGATACAAGTACGGAGAAAGGAAAGCGTTATGTCATGATTTGCAGCTTAGTTGTGATATCTGCTTCTTTCGGCCTAACACACCCTACTTCGGAATGGTTTCTGTGCCATTTTACCCTGCATGAGATGGAATAGACAACTAAACCCCAAAATCTCCTTAGTCGCCTCTTACGACATTCATGAAAGTTAAAGTGTCGTTATTCATTCATCCCTACAAAACAACCTTTAATTCTTCCTTCACTCGTGAACAAGGAAACTTGCAGTAGTCAACTTTTCTAAAACACAGTGACAAGAGCTATAATTGTAGGCTATAACATCATCATTATCAAAATTAATTACTCTATGAGGAGCCACTGTGAGGACATCAACACACCACTCTGTTCTTCCTTCTCTATTCTCAACCCTTTTTTATATTCGTGCGGAGAAAGTAACAAATCCGCCATAATGTTTTGTATTATTCATTGAAGTTGTGAAACATACGCACATTAAAAACAACATTACGTGTTCTCTAGATACATTATTCATTACAGGCATTACAGAACAATTTATTTTTTATTAAATGACATTGTAAGAAGTATTGACATATTTGAAACACACTCTTGACTCGTGTCCAAGTGCAATATATTTTAACAAATATTACAGTTTTTAAGGAACCATAAATTATGTATAAGCTAACTTGATCCAATCTCTCGATGTTATGTTTAACACGCGGGACTGTAGCAAAACATGAAAAATATTCAAATATAACAAGAAAACGATAATTGCAAGCATTATGGCAAAGTCCCAATGCTAGCGAAATGTAACACCACAAGATGGATTGCACTATTGTTACCACTCATGGTCTTTTCTCCACAGATCTGTGCATCAGTCAAATCCCGGAATATTGGGTTATTTTTCAATAATCTTGACTTTTTTCAAATATTAAATTATAAGTATGGATCGCAGAAATGAACTATAGATAGTATGATCAATATTATTTAAACTTTGAACTTTCCAATTACTAAGTTGGCCTGTGCGTTGATATATTAAAATTGTAGCAAAGACTATTAGCACTTTCACGTGCAGTGCGTGGGGTATGAAGTGATTAAGGGGGTCCATACATTACGTTAGTTGGGCCTATGACCACTTGGACAAGAGAGGTGGGGAATTAGAAAACTGGCAGGATGAATATGAACTTATCCTGATCAACAAACCATTTTTAATCAACATAGATAAGTGTAGCACTACTCTCTTCACTCTTTCACTAAACCAAAAAAATGGTGACATCAAGATAAAATGGAGAGCTCTTGAAGGAAGACAGATAAGCAACATATTTTGGAATCACATTTTTTCTTCTTCTTTAACGTTCATTCTCAAACTCCCGATGGATCTATCTTGTAGAAAGGACAGTGACTCTACTAGATTTCCAGTTGGATGTAGTCCAGAGAATTGAAATGCGTTGTGTCGCCGTTTTATTTGCGCCATTGGCCGGACACGTTCATCTTCAGCGGTAATAGTCACATTTGATAGCAGTCTTATATGAAAGGAACACATCAACGAAGCAACAACATAGGCCAGGAGAAAGTTAGCCATACTGAGAAAACTAAGTGAAACCACGTGGGGAGAAAATGGAAAATACTTTGTAAAGTTTACCAGCAGTAGTGTTTACCACGTCTGGAATATGGGTCTACTGCATGGTGGTCAGCATCAAATACTACATCACATGAGCTAGATAAGGTGCAAAACTTGGGATCATCACGAGAGCAATAAAATCAATGCCAATAGTAGAGATGGAGAAAATGGAGAAGGTGAGGGGGGGGGGGGGGGGAAACAGACACCGAGTCACCGCAGAGACACAAAAGTTCTAATACATTCAGAAAAGTTTCACTTAATTGTCAAGTCATTAAATGAAAGATATATTTCAAAACTTGGCAATGGGACGAACTAAAAGAAGTAGTTTTATCCATCAAGCCAAATGATTCCGTAGAAAAATCTCAGATTTGCGTGAAGTTGACAGCACCCTAAAGTCTGTACCAGAGAAATTCCTTGGAGAAAGGAGAGTGGATTATCTATTCATATCCAGATGGGAAATGAATTTTCAGTGATAATGAATGGAACAGTGTATAACGTAAGACAATTACTCTCAGTCTACTAGATGAAGAAAATCCAAAAGACGTATGGATCAGAGTATATACAAATAGGTCAGCAGAGAATGCAGTGAAAATGAAGTAGCAGGAATATGTATAGAGTATTCCATGTTACATCCAAAACACATCTTCAACTCCTGCATAATTCCAACATTAACATATGGATGCGAAAGTTGGAAAGCAACATCAAAATTAGAGCATAGACTAAACACCTTTGAAAATAAATGTCTTAGAAGGCTACTGAACATACGCTGGTCAGACATTAAATCAAACGCAGTTGTCAGACAAGAATCAAAACAAGAATATGTATCCACCTATATTAGAAAGCCTCGCTGGAATTACATCGGACTTACACTACAAATGGATACTGAAAGACTCCCCTGTTAAGCTTTGTTGTGGTCACCAAAAGGCAAGAGAAAACGAGGAAGACCAAAAGAAACTTTACGTAGAACTATTACAAGGGAACGTTTCACCATTGGTATTAGAAACAATGAAGATCTAAAGCAAATTGCAATGAAACGAGAGACATGGAAATCTATGACATCCGCCCTATGTGCCGTCTTTGGCCCTAGAGGCATAATTAACTCACTAAATTCCATGTTAGTGATGCAATTAAAGTACAAACGAGGAAATTCTAACATAATTAAGAGGCAGAAATCCAGACAACCAAGATGGCAAATGAAAAATCGGAGCGAAAATATTGATTCAAAGCTTGTTATTCCTGCCAGATTCAAGATCAGCGCTCCAAAAGCTCCAATCCAGAAAACTACCAGACCTGCAAATACTACTTAACCAAACTAAGAAACAGTTGTAGAGTAGCTATGCAGTGGATGCCATCGCATTGTAGAATACCTGGAAACGAAAAAGCAGGCCTTCTGGCTAAGGAGGGAGTAAACGTACCACCAAAGGAAACAGATGCCCAGGGCAATCGGACAGCCAACTCCAAAACAAGACGATTCCCACACTATGAACATAATAGTTTGGCTTTCTGTGGCTCAGTACAGGACACAACCGACTCCGTAGCCACATGTATACAAAGTTCAAGATTGGCAACACGGCCATGTGTACATGTGAACAGGCACCTCAGACAGCAGAGCATATTCTTCAGGAATGCCCAGAATATGAAATGATGAGGCATATATAATGACCCAGAGAAACAACAATGGAAGAAAAACTGTACGAACCTCTGTACTGTACGTGTTACAAAACACAGTCAAATTTATAGAAGAAACAAAACTTCAGATATAAGCATGTTCCTGGCAATCGAAAAAAGAAGTTAAAAAGTTTGACAGTTGTAGTCAAGAGGAATGGAGGGGTTGGGGGTGTGTGTTACAAATGTCGACTTCAACAAAACTGTTTTTGTACACCAATTAAAGTGTTTGAATGTGAAATATTTGTTACAAATCTGGGAAAATTATGTTTTTTTTGCCTGCTAAACATATATTATTTTTTTTTGGAGGGGGGGGATTTGGGAGTGT
This sequence comes from Meghimatium bilineatum, assembly GCA_034231615.1. Lineage (NCBI taxonomy): Eukaryota > Metazoa > Mollusca > Gastropoda > Stylommatophora > Philomycidae > Meghimatium > Meghimatium bilineatum. Next base: position 58,420,320 of record CM067298.1, read on the forward strand.
CAAATTGACATAATTTAGCAGAAATTCTTGACACTGTTAACTAAGTTGGAGGAGAGGGATTGAACCAAAATGTTGGCGACGTAATTGGTGGCGCCTGGTGAGGTTTGAGCACGAGATTTTTGTATCTCGTTCAGCAGAAAGTCGCAGTGGATCAGCATGAAATTTTAACTATTTAGGAGAAACAACATGGTGATGATGGTAATTTATTTACCATGTCTAGAATACAAGAACTGGGTTTGAAATGCGGCATTACCAGAAATGATAGCTACTTTAGGCCGATGATCTGACAAATATCTATTTGCTTGAAATCTTCCTGTTCCTGACTCAACTCCACATCTATTACATCATTTTGACGTTACAACTTTATTCTATTCAGGATTGTCCGTCACTTTCAGTAGTGTTATATCTCTAGTTAATGCATTTAACTAGATTTCATTTCTCTGGTAGTTTTAACTTCTGTGTTCACTCTCAAATAATCAGCAAGAGTATTCACGTTATTTGAGTCGGAGAGCGTGACATACATTGTGTTACTATTTCTATTGCAGAGCTGTGCTATTTGCGCCTTTCTGTCCAGCAAATCGGACTTCGGCATATTTTTATTTCAGATGGACTTTCCTAACGTTTACCAGGCACACACGTATGTATCAGCTCTACGCTGTGATGATTTATCAACCACTGTGTCCTTGAACTTCAACGCTAAAACGTATCCCTGATTGGCAGTTTCTGAAGAGACGGTAAGCACTGATTTAGAATTTGGGCCACTACGTCTACCTCGTACGAGCTTTTACGTTGTCCGTGAGCTTTTCTCGTGTAATTAAATGGTCCGTTTTCCCGTGTGTCCTCTAGTACCGACCATTATCTCGATTGTGAGCCTGGTTTCGGTATAGGAAATGGCTAAAACAATAAAGTTAGGGTAGTGTTGATTCTCTCTCTTAACCGAGGTTTTGTTCACTGACATCATAAACAATGATAAGACCAATGTTTCTGTGCATGACAAAATTAATTCATTAGCTGGGCAACACGAACCACTGTTGACAATCGTGAAATTTCGCAAACTCCGATTGTACGGGCACGAGATGAGACATTCCTCGATGACAAAAGATATTCTTGAAGGCACGGTGGAGGTGACGAAGACGTGGTGGAAAGAAGACATGGCTGGATAATATTAAGGAATGGACAGGGTGTCAAGTTTCCAAACTCATCAGGATGGTATAGGATAGAGATGCGTGGAAATCTTTCTGCACCAAAGATCTCATTGTGACACCCCTACGACCGTGATTGGTTGTGGGTTTATTATTATATATATCATGAACAACTCATTCAAGTTTTGAGCTTCTACCCACATTTTCTTTGTACCGGGACGGTATGGTATTCTGCATTTATCTTTCCATACAAATCTGCTGCAGGAAGGCAGCTGAAACTTGTTCTCCAGCATGAACATTGCTTTCCTGTGGTTTTGAAATTCTCACTTATTCTCACACATGGCTCATACCTCTTGCGCTGTGCTACCCTCGCAATCTCTTAACAGACATATACTTCTCCCTAACAAACATATACTTCTCCCTAACAAACATATACTTCTCCCTAACAAACATATACTTCTCCGTAAACTTGCTCACTATTTTCGGCTTCGTATGCATTCGGACATGTCAACACACCAGGCAGACCAATCGTTGTCTTGCATTCTGCTGCTAAAGTGTTTTGGCTGTGTGATACTATTGGCGAGAGGTTCTTTTCAGAGATACTGTTTGTCTTGTGCAAACAATTACGTCTACTCTGTCCGGACACGACCATAAGAGAGTTAGTCAGACCGCTTTGCAAGAGTTTCGAAGCAGTCTGTTTCCAAGGTGCACGACGAGGATGTACTTTTAGGATTTTGGTTATCTGCTAACACTTGGTTTGCACGAGAGCAATCAGAACCCTTTGCACCCCGGTAGTTTTATTAATGTCTGTCTTTTCATTTCTTAGAGATGATAAATAAGAAAATACTCTTTACATCAAATATTTGGAGATTTTTTCTTCTTCTTTATTTTGTTCGTTTGAAATATGTTTATATAAAATATTTAGATAAATTTGTTTCTTTGGTGATAAGTAGTTGTTAATTTATCAAAATAAATTAAACATAATGATACATGTAATAGAAACATTTTTTTTGGAGGGCATCGCTTTTTCAACAACTATTGAATTTTTAGATACTGCTTATATCAGAGGTGGAGTTTTTTGGGTTGGCGGGTCAGATTGAGATTTATTTCGTGTGGTCTATGCCCTACAAATGAGATTTTTTAAATTCCTTTGTGGCTTCACGTAGTGTTTTCTGAGCTCTGGAGATAGATCACACACGAGTACTACTGTTAGATCAGCCTGACTGTCCTGAAAAAAATGGTTTGGTGTGAGAATTTTGTCCACCATAGACTTACACTGTCAGCAACATTTACAGATTACGGGATATGGTTCGACTTACACCTCTCTGACATCACGACTAAGTTCGCAGGGGTTGGTACTATTCAACCAAGCGCTAGTCCTTCCGCCTGACGATTGCATTTATTAAAAGGAACTATTATACGGGAAATAACTAGGCAGAAGCTAGAGGGCTGGCCGCCAACGTTGGAAGCCCAAAATCAATCCCAAGTGAGCCCCCAACCTAAGCGAATGCAGTTTATGTAAAAGGTTATGTTGCTGAGGGAGACGGAGACAAAATACCAAGTTTCTGCCGTGCTAAATTTTTTTAGGCGACAATACATTTTGTTGGGATGCATCCTTATGACCCTCGCCCCCTAGACTATCCTCTACATTCGGTCAGTCTCCGAGACGGCCCTGAATATACACTGACTACAAACACGACTGATCATTAAAATATATGCCACACGCCTCACGTGAAGTTTATGCTCACTCAACAGTGCTTCACTTGAGCAAGTGGCCAAACAAATTGCTCAAGAACTCTGGCGCCGCCAGCTTCTTTCTTGTCTACACCTGAAGAGGACACTTTCCGTCAACTCTACTTGTTCTACAAGTTTATGAATTGTTTGTTCTCTACCGACTTTATTAGTAACGCTATTGGTTGTCCTTGGTGCTTTTATGTGTTAGTGTGGTTCTATTTTTTTAATTACCGCGCGTAAACTGTATGTTGTTTGTTTCCAAGTTTCATTATATTGGTACTTTTACTATTAAATTTATACTTCTTCTTCTTCTGCGTTCGTTCTCAAACTCATGCATATTAGCAGGATGTAGTCTGAAGAACGGAATGCGTTGTGTCATGGTTTACAGCACTGCTGCGATATCTGCGCCTTTCGGCCTGACACATCCGAATTCAGCATGGCTTTGGGTCACTGACCCTATATCGGGTGGGACAGCCAACTCCATCCCATAACCTCCTTAGTCACCTTTTACGACATGCGTGGAAGGTAAACAATGTTGCTATTATTTGCTCCCCTTTTGGGCCCCGGCAACACACGGGTGAAATTTATACTTGATAATAGATAATATTAAGAAAGTTCATCCACATCTTTTATCAACCTCGTCACTAGAGTAGTACACTCCTACTCGGTATTTGAGCTACCAAATAAATTTATATACCTGTGAAATTAATGTCTTTTTTATGCCTGGAATGTGTGCACATTTCATGATTGCGAAAGGTAGACGTTTGCATACATTAAGATGTATTCATTCATTTTCCTTTTGCGCTGAAGTTAGCGCATAGGGCAGAGGTCAGATCTCTCCAATTCTGTCTGTTCAAAGTTTTTCTGTGCAGTTCTTGAATAGTATGAATATTGGTTGTTTTACTTTCTCTAAGTATTGTTCTTCTGAGTGTTTCTTTTGGTCTACCCCTTGCTCTTTTGCCTGTAGGTATCCATTCAAGAGATTGGTGGTGTATTCTGTTGGTGTTTGCGCGTAGGACATGCCCGATGTAGGAGTCCCAACGGCGTTTTCTCTGTGATTAAATTTTGATGTGTCTCTTCTCTGATTTTATCATTCGATTTGAATTCACTCCAATGGGTGTTAGTTATCCTACGAAGACATTTGTTCTCGAAACTCAGTAATTTCTTTTCTGAAAATAAAGAGCTTTTCCAGCTCTCACATCCATATGATAGCACCGGAATAACGCAGGAATTAAATAAGTGCGTGTGCTGATAGACTTTGACTTCCAGATATTAGACAGTCTGTTAAATGCACTTGTTGCTAGGGCAATGCGAGTTATTAAGATATATAGGGAACGGGAATAGTTGTACTGTTAAGTGATGACACTAGGGGATTGTTGTGAGTGCTGACAGCACCGGATGGCACCAAAACAAAGATTCATAGCAGTGTGTGCCAGTATGAGTGGGTGGCATCTATAGTTTGTTTCTTCTTCTTCTTCAGCGTTCATTCTCAAACTCCCGCTGGATCTCCTTTGTAGCAGGACTATGATCCTACTAGATTTCCAGCAGGATGTAGTCCAGAGAATGGAAATGTGTTGTGTCGCCGTTATTCTTGCTCCATTGGCCCGACACATCCGTCTTCGGTGGAATAGTTTATTTCAAAATCTTAAATAATGTGCTCCATATTTATAAATCGGAATGTCTAATCCCCATCCCCAACACCCCCCCCCCCACCTGCAGATTTCTTTACTTGATTTCGGCTACCTATTCTTAAGCACTTCCTGGACTAGAGGTTTTCCATGTCCATCTTATGCAATTCCATTATTTCAGTGAGCAGACTTCCTTGTATTTATGAGTTCTGACATGACTTTAAAACTGGAGTCTGCTTCTATCGAACATTAGTTGCGGAAGAGCTTGAGATCTATTTTCTGTGTCGAGATTTTCACAAACTAGAAGAATCCTATTTCTGTAACAAATTTATTCAATTCTTTGCGCTTTTAGATTTTGACAAGGTCAATAGTTTAATGTCATCAACTCCTTACGACAAATTTAGTCATGTCAAGAGACGATATTCACGAAGGCTAATAGTTTTCAATCGCTTTCGGAAACTGTATACATTTCGTGGGCGAAAGGGCAACAGAGAACAGCGTTGGCATGTATGAATTTCAGCGTCTGCGGGCGCTTTGCTCTTCTCACGGAGACCTCCTAGATAGTCAGACCTACTGGAAGAACGTAATCCAATACTGGTTAACTATTTGTCCAGTGTCACGGGCGTCTTATGAAACCTAATGCCATGCCAATTGGAGGGCGACGATAAACATAGGCGATACGTAAATGTTCTTTTTCATGATGGGGGTGTGGCAATGCAACTACTACGAGATTCAACATTCTTGCTGGCGCAATTTGCGTTACATGATGCTGGATTTGTCGATTTAGACTCAAATATCTGTGCGTATGCGTCACACTGTTAGTAGACGAATAACAGAGTGCTTTATTATAGACATTGCACGTTAATGTGGGCTTTCGTCGGCGATTACTTAAAATATCTAACAGGAACTGGGAAGCTTAGACAAATAAAGGAATATCACAAGACAAAAAAGTAACTTAACGACCAGGTGCAAAAACTCATAGCGGCATTAGCTTTACAAGAATAGTGTTTTCACAACAGTATCTCAATAATGTGAAACGAACGTAAGTTATAACCTTCTAACTAAATTAATTTGGATCCCGTTCGTTACGTTTTTGATTATTGTTGGGATTTTGATTGGTCGCTTTTTACATACTTGGAGTCGCAAGGCAAAAAATATCGAGGGCCAACCAATAGATAATGCACACAAATCGGAAACTAGTTCACATTTTAGTTGACAGGTCGCCTGTGTGTTGCCGGGCCCGAGGGGGGAGCAAAGAATAGCAACACTGCTTACCTTCCATGCATGTCGTAAGAGGTGACTAAGAAGGTTGTGGGATGGAGTTGGCTGTCCCATCTCATACAGTCAATGACCCACAGGCCGAAAAGCACAGATATTGCAGCAATGATGTAAGCCATGACACAACGAATTCGGTTCTCCTGACTACATCCTGCTAATATACAGGAGTTTGAGAACAAACGCAGAAGAATTTGACGGGTCTCCTATACTGCCAATCGATCACAGTTATAGCATCTCCGACTATTTAAGTTCTCTGAACTCTCTAATTCTGCCGTTGCAAACCAGATTTGAACCCGGTCCTTCAACTCCACCTTGTATTAAATTAAAATTTATGAACTTAACAATTGTCGTTCCCAAAAATATTTATTTGAACCAAACTCGCAGCTGACAATAAAATGTGAGAAAACGGTCTAACCATCTTTACCAATAGTCATAAAGAAGCCAAAGAAAATATCAGTCTGGGTTAGAAACACAGAAATTACCAAGAGAAGAACATCCCACATATCTTGAAGTCACGCTTGATCAGCAGCTTATCCTGAAGAAGCATTTACAAAATGTCATAAATAAAGCAGTGAAACGGTTTCCACCTATTGAAAAGACTCACTGGCACATCTTGGGGATTAGACAAGGATTTCTTCTTCTTTTTCTTCTGCGTTCGTTCTCAAACCCCTGCATATTAGCAGGATGTAGTCTGAAGAACGGAATGCGTTGTGTCATGGTTTACAGCACTGCTGCGATATCTGCGCCTTTCGGCCTGACACATCCGAATTCAGCATGGCTTTGGGTCACTGACCCTATATCGAATGGGACAGCCAACTCCATCCCATAACCTCCTTAGTCACCTTTTGCGACATGCATGAAAAGTAAACAGTGTTGCTATTCTTTGCTCCCCTTTCGGGCCCCGACAACACACGGGCGAGACAAGGATATCCTCAGAAGACTGTATCTTCGTTATATAAGTTCTGCTTTAGAATACAACTGTGCACTCCTGAGAAATGTTCCTGAAGTGGATGTTACGATCTGTACATGAAAGATGAAGAATAAAGTTGTACTTACAGAAATAAGGATCATTACCATATCTTGCTGGGGCTCAGAAGGGAAGCAAAGAATAATGACACTGTTGCCTTCCACACATAATATAGGAGGCAATTACGAAGATTTTAGAGTAGAGTTAGCTGTCCCATCCCAAAGATGGATAAAGTGTCCCTGAACTTATGCTAAAGTCAGATGTGTCATTAAATCACTAACTGATATTGAGAAAAAACACCACACACACAAATTACATAATGATTAATAGGCACAAACTTTTGAATGATTATTTCGTCTCATTCCTGTTATTGTAAGCATCTAACACATAGTAATAAATAATATTAAGACAATGTAATTGTTTGTTTAGATGCCCAGTAATTACAAGTGATTTTCTCTCAATTCCTTTGTACAGGGGTTGTTTCCCAGAGCTTTATTTTATGCCCATGAGACAGCTTTCAACATAATGCAATGCCCATTGAGGAAGTCTTCTATAGCGCATTTCATTAGCTTTGCCCTCAAACAAATGTAATTATCAGAATAGCAGTCTAACGTATTAATGCCATGTTTTGCATCTGATGTTATTTTTTTATTAGATCCATTAAATACAGTATATACTATATATTTGTGTATTAAGTCAAGTTTTTATGCACGAATGAAATCCTTTGATCTTTGTCGACATACTAATTATTGTGTCTCGAAAAAAGAAATTTTACCACTTCAGATATTACACCGGATAAAACTTTTAAACACAGCTTGTCTTGTGTTTGAGAGTACAGAATGCTCCAATTGCACACTTAAATATTGCCAAATTTATGATAAACCATGCATAAATGACATCATATAATAGATTGCAATCACCCCTGTGTTGCCAGGCCCGAAAGGGGAGCAAAGAATAGCAACACTGTTTACCTTCCATGCATGTCGTAAAAGGCGACTAAGGAGGTTATGGGATGGAGTTGGCTGCCCCATCCCATATAGGGTCAGTGACCCAAAGCCATGCTGAAGTCGGATGTGTCAGTTCAAAAGGAGCAGATATCGCAGCAGTGCTGTACACCATGACACAACGCATTCCGTTCGAGAATGAACGAAGAAGAAGATAGATTGCAAACACTTTAATTTTTGTATGTGAGATCTGTCAAGTAGATTTTTGATCAATATCGCAAATAAGTGAAAATTGACACTAATGAATGCATTTTAATGGAAAAAATTAATATATAGGGTCTATACCATTTTAAATTTACACACAAAATTTCAATTAAATGTGATATATTTGCGGAGATACATGATTTTAAAGTTGGGCAAAGCTGGTGGAAAATTCTATAACTAACTGGAATCTGTTTCACGAGATGAGCTTGGAGTTTGCCTTGGTCATCCAATGTGTATCCACATTGGGATGAAGCATTTCATAGCAATAACCATTTCCGTGTAGAATGACGTCTTCATTACCCATCGTGTCACTAGACCAAGGACCTAGTGTCTTCTGTATGAGCCGTGTTGGGCAACAGAGATAATTGAATTAGGCTTGGGTTGCTTCATCTTCATAGACGAAGTTCCTTTCGTCTGCAGCATAGCCAGACTCGCCTGGAGACTAGGATTTGACTTGTGCATTTTCCTTGCAAATAACTCTTGGACTTTATGCATTAATATTTCTAGAATATCCATAAAAATAACCTTGTAAGCAAGACTCATGACCTTGTGATTACAAGATGATGATCAATAGAATTTTCACGTTCTAAACAAAACCATTGCTAAAATAAAAAAAGATCACACAAAGAAACCAGATGTATCAGGTTCACAAAAATAAAAGTAACTCCATTTGACATTTCATTAAAAAGATCTTTATTGGAAGAAATACTTGTCTTTCTGTTACTTTACTTATGTAACTGTTCTAATGCATTGTTTAAAGCTAGTGTAGTTCAGTTTATGCTTAATCTCATAGTTGCCAATGTATTGACTGGGAAGAAAATGGAGCAAAGAATAGTAACACTGCTACCCATATTGCATGCTGTGAGGGGTGACTGAAGAGGATTGGGGTATGGCTGGATGTTTCATCCCATAGTAGCTCAAGGGTACTAAATATTGTATTCTAAGTTAGATGTCTGTCCAAAAAAACTGTCAATAGTGCATATTTCTTGTTAGGAGTTGGAGGTTACTTGTGCCTTGCATTTATAAGTGCAACATGTCATTTCTTTCACCATGTCCATTTTTTCAATTTATCCTCCAACAGAAAAAATCCAGTCCTTATTGACAGTCAAACCGTGGGCCTCATGGTCGTGAAACTAATGCTATAACCTATTGGACATGCGTCACAGTCAGATGTAAAAATGCAGATATCATGATCATGCTTCAAACTACAACACAGTGAATTTCATTCTCCAGACTACAGCCTGTTAGCCAGAAGTTTGAGAACATGCAGAAGTTTCCTCATCTCGAAGAAAGTCAGTGACCCAAATATATCAGACTGATGTCAGATATCAGCAAACCTGTAAACCATTATGCAACACATTTCATTCTGTAGATTGTATCTTAACCAGTGGAAGTATAACATTTTGCCAGCAAGCAATCCAGAGCATACTTATCTCCTATCACTAAGTGTACTTGCTAATTTCATTTAAAATGTGGGGAAAAAATGACTTTTTTGGAAATTTTCAGTGTCATAATAAATGGACAACACACTGATGTGAAATTTTATATATTTTCTCCTGCCGAAGATAGTTGTGTTGGGCTTTTGGCGCAAATAAAATTGTAGCACAACGCATTTCCATTATCTAAACTAAATCCTGCTGGAAATCTAGTAGAACCAATGTCCTACTACAAGAGAAATCCTGCTACAGGGAAGTTTGAGCATGCATTGACAATATTGTTTTGTTTTTCTGAGCAAAACTAAAGAATAATGTCACCAGCCACAAATCAAATTTAACCAATAGCTGAATGGATGCCAAAACTAGAACATGTATGATCTCACCAATATTTGCATGTGTGTCAAAACTAGAACATATATTTGTGTTCGAGAATAGACTAGCAAATATTTTCGTTAACTGAACATGAACTTTGGGTGTATTTAAAAGAATAATAATTATCCAATCAAGTCTGAACAATGTGAAACTAAACTAAAATGTCAATGTTTGTGCTCGGGATGTTGAGGGTTCTGCATCTTCATATTCTATGTGCACTTTAGGTCTTCTTTTAGATGCAAGAGATTTCTTGGCTGTCTTTCTTTTATTTCTCTCATCCTCTGATGAACTCTCTTCCTCTGATGAAGAATGTGTGTTGCCTCTCACATCCTGCAGAATATGGAACATTAAAGTTCATGATGAGAAAAAAAATGCTATTCCAGTTTTAAAATCTGTACTGTGCTGTCATATGTCATGGAATAAAGAAAAATGGCCACTGACAATAGGACAGCCAGGTTTCATTTGACCACGTATCTTAAGACATGCTGGCTAAATTGGAAATCATTCTTCTAACTTAACACACTGGAATTTTCATTGGTGGTTTCATTGGTTGTTGACACAAAGTAATCAATTAAAACACTGGAAAAGTAAAATGCCTCATTTTTGAAGGATGGATCCGATAAGGTATTGGGACTGTATACACAGTGCATTACTTTGAGTACTTCTGTACTAAATAGGGCTTTCTGTCTTTTTAAAAAAAATACTAATTCTTTTTTTATTGTGTAAAGTATGTGTTACAAATACTAATAAAATGATCGTCAAAAAATTCTAGTAAAATGAATAAGGATGAAAATAGTTGATGATTTGATCTTTCTTTGAACAAACATATTATAACAGAAAGTGGATATAGAAAAGATATGAGTAACTCTTCGAGTAAACAATTGTGTCATGCTGTTTCTTGTTGAATGCCTCGCTGTCATAAGGTGTTGGGAGTCTTCTTTTGTCCAATGTTTCAAACACAGAGACAATTTTTTTTCAGAAACAAATTGTAAATATTGCAGCAATACAGAGATACATGCTTAAGTATACACAGGGATATGTTTACTATGTTTCGTTTGCCAGCGCGCAAAAAGACCTCTTGGATGCATCCACGCTCCAAGCAGTGGCATCTTATAGACTATATCATAACCAGAAAAAGGGACATCAAAGATGTTCGTGTCACAAAAGCAATGTGTGGAGCTGAATGCTGGACTGATCACCGGCTTATAGTATACAAACTAAATTTCACCATTGCAAGAAAAAGACGTCCACAGGGACAAAAGATAGAAAAACGCCTAAACACTGATCAGTTGAGTAACCACGATATAAAAAATAATCTCTCCAAGGATCTCGACGTAGCCTTGGGAGACTTAGATCTTCTTAATACCACATCTGAAGATGGCTGGGCTTAAAAATGGCGGACCACTGCTGATTAAAAAACTAACTGACATTTTTGGTATTTTCTGGAACTCAGGTACATTGCCTCAAGATCTAAAAGATGCTTCTATAGTGCACCTATATCAAGGCAAAGGTACCAAACAGTCTTGCGATAATCATAGGGGCATATCACTTTTGTCTATAGCTGGTAAAATTCTCGCTCGTGTCATACTCAACAAATTAAATAATTCTCTACTAAACGAGCTACTCCCAGAGAGTCAGTGCGGTTTTCGTGCAGGTCGTGGTACAGTTGATATGATATTCTCTGCACGACAAATTCAGGAAAAGTCACAAGAGCAACATAGTGAACTCTTAGCAGCATTTGTGGACTTAACTAAAGCATTCGATACCGTTAACAGAGAAGGACTGTGGAAGGTGCTTACAAAGTTCGGATGCCCCCCAAAACTTGTCACTGTGATACGACAATTTCATGACGGTATGATGTCTAGTGTTATTATTATTGGACATGAACATAAATAATTAAATAATAAAATAAATGCAGGAGTATCTCCTGCATTCCCTGTCACAAATGGTGTAAAGCAGGGATGTGTGCTGGCCCCTACTCTTTTCAGCCTGTTATTTACAGCCATGTTAACGGAAACACACCATAGTAATGAAACAGCAGGCATAATGATCAATTACAGAACGGATGGTGGTCTTTTCAATTTACGTCGTCTTAAAGCAAATACGAAAACTAAATCTAGTACTGTTAGAGAATTACTTTATGCTGACGACTGTGCATTGTATGCTGACTCTGTCGTAAACATGCAGAGCACCATAGACCGCTTCTCAAAGGCCTGCAACAACTTTGGTCTCACTATTAACACCAAAAAAACAGAAGTCATGCACCAAGCAACATCAAATAGCCAACATACTGCTACTTCCATCACCGTCAATCAGGAAAAACTGCAGGTAGTCGACAATTTCACTTACCTTGGGAGCACTCTCTCTCGCGATGTCAACATTGATGTGGAAATTAACAATAGACTGGCAAAAGCTAGTGCTGTATTTGGCAGATTACGCAAAAATGTATGGGACAGAAGAGGTATAAGAACAACCACCAAACTACAAGTATATCATGCTGCTGTTATACCAACCTTACTATACGCCTGCGAAACGTGGACAGTGTATGCTAGACATGCAAGAAAGTTAATTCATTTCCATCTTACCTGCCTACGTAAATTACTAAACATCCATTGGTGGGACAAAGTACCAGACTACGAGGTGTTGGATTATTTTATTATTTATTGCTATTATTATTATGGTTGAGTTTTTGGTCATCGTCGATCACGACGGACGAACATCATACACAGGGATATGCACAGAAGTAGATCTACAGTACAAAGTGTTAATATTGCAAGGTGGAATGTCAGATCGTTAGCACAGAGTGGTAAATTAGAAAACATCAAGCAAGAAATGGAAAGAATGAATGTAAATATCTTAGGAATGAGTGAAATGAGATAGACTGGGGCAGGAGAGATCCAATCAGATAAATTTAAAGTCATATATTCAGGTGCACAAAAGCACAAGAGTTTTTATTAGACACAGAAACAGGAAAAACAGTTATGGGTTTCAGGACAATATCAGACCAGGTAATATTAATGAAACTAACAGGAAAACCATTGGATATTAACATTGTACCAGTTTATGCACCCACATCAAGCCTTTCAGAGGAGGACATTAACAATTTCTATGGAGAATTAGAAACCACAATGAAACTGTAAAAATCATGTTAACCTTCACCGAGCCGTTATGATATCCAGCCGCCGAAAAACAAAATGGCCGCGCGCGCTGATGGCGGGCCGTCCCTACCAGCGAGATTATCGTGAGATTTACACGTACCACAGTTCGTGCACATAGCTGGGGACATGCGCAATCGAAGCCGGTACATCCCCCACTTCCGACATGATCGTTTTTGAGAATGGCTGGCTATTCGTAAAAGTTTAAGAGCAATTAATCTGACCACATCTGTACACCGGTACGATGCCATGATGATGGATCGGTTTTACAGACCTTTATTTCACCGTATTTCGAATAAAATAACATTGAATCGTGGATTGAATCATGGATTATTAGGTTATTTAGTTTCACAGCAGTGAATATACAGAATGCCGTGCTGGTTTGGGGACTTGTACGTTTGATATCGAATATTTTGAAGTGGCAGAAAAAATAACTCTAGGCCTAAGCTCAAAGAACGATTTTACTGCAAATCTACATGTTTTATACAGTTCCCCCGGCTATATTTTGATAATTTCGCAGTGAAAGAACATAAATACAACAGATTTACGTGATTTAGTTGACAGTGTTGCCAAGGAATTCGATATGTAAGGTAAGTTATTTTTTTCCTTATTTTTTCCCTCTTTATTTGTTATAAAATATATGTTTTTTGTGAAAAACGTCTTTACCACTTTCTCATACGTCTGGTATCACACACACACGTACATAAATTACACCAATATATGCATAATTCAATTCTTTATTTATATGTGCAAATATTATTTAAATATCTCTAACAACCAAAAAATTATCACATTTTCAAAACAGTCACCATCAATAATGCAAATTTTCAAAAAAGAATCCGGTGGCAGGGATACGTTTCGTATTTTTTAATCTGGCTTGCTAAAGGTTAAAGCCTCCCATCAGCTCCAGGGGACTTTTTCATTTTCAATTTGGATATTGCATGCTCCAGTTCTCTCATTATGATTGGTGCTCCATGACTTCTGGTATAGGTTTGCCTTATCCAATGTTTTGCTGGTTCTCTCAAACCTCCTGTTGTTTGTCTGGGCTGACTGATGTTATTGTCTTCTGCAAAGTAATCAGCTGCATGTTTACCTGTTAAAATGTTTCTATCTTTATAAAGTGTGATCCTGGTATTTCTCCCTGTATCTTCATCATTTAGTTGTTTTACAAGTTTCCATAATTTCCTGGTATCTCTTTCTAGGTTCAGCGATTCTGTTTTTTCTTTCCAGCTGCTCCGTCTGGAATGTAACTTAACTTGGCTCTTTGAAATTTAGCCTTTGTTTGCTGATATTTGTTGTGATGTTCTTGGCTAGGTCTGTTCTCAGCCTGCTGTCTAGATGTTTCCATCTCATTTTGCAGCTTTTTGAGTTCATCATTCCAGTAGGGTTTGTAGTTTTTGCGTGCCCCCCTGGGTATGGTTTTACTAGCAGCATGTAGTATACATCTATTAAATTCACTCACTGCTCTATTGATGTCTTTGTCCAAGTTCATGTCCTTAGCTAGAACACTGGTTAAATGCTGGTACATTTTCCAGTCTGCCCTTTTATAGTTCCACCTAGTGAGCATGCTGCTGTCCTTGGTAAATTCATTGTGGATTTCCAGAAATACTGGTCTGTGGTCACTACCCCCAAGCTGCTTTCCAACGACATGTGTGATGTTCCATTCCAAGCCTGGTGAGTGGAATGCCAGGTCTGGTGTAGAGGTGGTATGCCATGCTCTTGAGTAGAAGGTTGGTGAGTCAGCTGGCTGGTTAATAAGGATGAGATTATTTTCATCCTGCCAGCTCTCAAGTTCCTCACCTCTCTTGTCGATATGATCGTAGCCCCAGCTCTGAGAGTGGCTGTTGAAGTCACCACACACCGTAAGTCTCTCTTTGTCTGGAATTGTGTCTAGTGCCAATGGTTTATCATTTGGGCAGTAGTAGTTCAGGAGATGGAATTCTGCACTGTCTGTTTTTAGGTGGAGCATCTGGTATTCTGCCCCTTCCATATATACTACCAGCTGACATGCGCTGATATTGTTTTTGACAAGTGTCAGAATTCCACCCTTTCACCTGTCCTTTCTGTCAGATCGGTAGCACTGGTAGCCTCTGATTTTGAAGGCTATGTCGCTGCTGAGGTGTGTTTCTTGGATACAGCATATATTAACTTGTTCTTCACTGAGGACATTTTCAAGTTCCAATTTTTTGCTGTATCCATCTCTTTTACTGTTGACACCCTCAGCATTCCAGTGCATTATTTTTATTGGTCGTTTGTTTGTTTGGCCAGTAGCTCTATTCCCTTGCCTCCTGGCTCCTTGGGGCAATTGAGAAGGACTTCTAGTAACTGAGGTTAGGCCCTTTCGAGGTATAGGGCCCGGCACCGTCCCTGCCTGTCCACCACAGGGCAGGCACCATAACTATTTATAAATACAAACATGTTTCCATTGTGTTTTGTGCATGGCATCCTGATTATCTGTGCGCCTTTTGGCTGGATGCCTCCATCTTCAGCACTCTGCTTACTTGGGCGGGACTATGGTCCTGCTTAAGTGGGACTGCCCGACCAGTCTTAGTTTCCAGCCCTGATGGCTGAACTACGCCCTATCACCACTGCACGGTGCTGGCCTCGATGGGGGTCTTTATATTCTATCTGTAAGAATATATAAAACACTTTCTACTCACCTCCACATCTGATACATCGCTTTCATCAAAATCTTCATCTGCAACATATTCTACATTCCCAACACCCTGAAAAAATATATTTTTAAAAATCAAATTTTAATTCACAAATTCATGATGAGATACATTTAAAATCATATTTATACAGAGTTTAATCCCTCCCAGCAGTCCAGACATAGGTCTTCAAAACAACAGAAATCATGGAGTCATCTACCCTACACTCAAACTCCTTATTTACCACGCATGACGGGATGCTAAGGGAACTGCATTGCTCTCATATGGACCCAGGGTTGGTAGTTAACCAAGATCCTAAAAGTATCTGGTGCGCCTGGAAACAGAAATACAGCGGCATGCGCAGATTCTGGTCAGCGTTTTTAGGATCATGCCCGTGAATGTGGAGACTGCAGATGGAATGAGAATTGACTGAAAAAAGACAAGCAATATCTCTGACACTTCTGCGCCAACAGATACAGCTGCACTGCCGACACAGTGGTACAAGACATTCTGGCTCAGGCAACAGAAATGCAAATTCATTGGAGCGGTGGTCAATGCAAATGTCACGATATGGGTTGGTGACATCAGGAATGATGAGAGTAGAGTGAGTAGTGCACTACTCTCCGCAAGGATAACATATTGAATACAATAAGAGGGCAGCACAGTGCCAGAGGGTAGTGCCACGTGCAAATAGAACAGGAAAATGCTACATGGAAATTGGAACTAAAGTATTGTTCGGCTCAAGAACAAGCTTCTAGTCGCTGTGTTCCCAAATATGTGTAGAGACTTGGACGAGGGGTTCATGATGTCCACAAATGACACCTCAGCTAAGAGGGCGAATGAAACTGGGCCCAATTCTACTGCTGAGTTTTTCCTATACTGGAATCATGCTTGCGGATGAAAAAAAAAGATTCAGTACTCAATGGACACAGGCACAACACATTTAATTACGTGAGATAAGTTCACTCGCAGCGGAACACCTCGTGCGAGATAGACAAAGTAGACCCACGCCTAAATCCCTGCCTCCACAGAGACTGTCACTCATGGATGTGTTTTGACCTGAAAAGTCCATGGCACTATGGGTGATAAACCACCTTGCAGCAGATAGGAAGGCTGTCACGAGCTAGGGAAGCCCACCCGAATAAAGGAACTTTAAAAATTTGATGTGCAGAAACCACACAAATTTTCATGGTTATCAGAGAGCGAATGCAAACAAAACAAACCACTTATCATACATATCAAGTGTCAGTGGTACTATTATTTGTTCCCATTTTGGGCTTAGGAAACACATGGTCAGTATAATATGATAAATGTCACCCATGTGTTGCAGGGCCCAGAAGGGGATCAAAGAACAGCGACTGTCCAGCTTCATGCACGTCATCTATAAAATTGTTCATTTATTTTGTTGTTTAAAATGTGTTTCATGTTTACCTGAATATATATGTATGCACCCTCTGTGGTTGGTCCCGGAGAACTGCCATGGATATCGTAAAAGTAATTAAGTAGGTTTTGTAAGATCTGAGTTGGCTGTCCCATCCCACATAGATGGTCAAAGTGATCAAAAAGTCACGCTGAAGTCAGATATATCAGGCCAAAAGGTGCAGGTATGACAGTTAAGCCGTTTTCCTTGACATACAGGACAATGCATTCCAATCTCTGGACTACATCCTACTAATATGTAGGAGTTTTGAGAATAAACACGGAAGAAGAATAGGATAAATGTTATTTTAAACATACAAAAACTACAGTTCTTTGTACTTGACATGTAGGGGCTTAAAATTCAAAGAAAAATTAACCGCAAGTAAAATAATTCAGGGGATAAAAGTATTACATGTATAAAACATAGCACGCAACTGTAATTTGTAAAAATAATTCTACAGCATTGACTATATGAATTCTTATTTAAAATGTTATGAACATCACCTCTTCATCATCCTCCAGTTCCAGCTCTTCTTCCAGTTCTTGTTCAGTCTCATTAGCATCCTCATCCATTTCTTCATCTGTAGAGATCTCCTCTTCCTCTGTTACTTTATCAAAGGCAGTTTGTGGGAAGTTATAAATATCACCATACTGAAATGAAGAACAAAACCATATGTATATTTTGTACAAGACTCCAAAATAAAAAATGTTGATACTTCTCTGCATTCATTCTCAAACTCCAGCAGATTAGCAGGATGTAGTACGCATTTGGTTGCATCTGTGGGTCTCACCAATGGCCCACTAGACAAACCACCCATGCAACAGAAAACCTTAGTGGATGACATGCCATTATATTGAGGTTATCTCCTTAGAGAAGCTTCATGCACGTCATCTATAAAATTGTGCATTTATTTTGTTGTTTAAATGTGTTTACCTGAATATATATGTATGCACCCTCTGTGGTTGGGAGGGAGCCAGAGATGAGATGTACTGCGCAGCACTGAGAAGGAGGAAACTGAGAGCACTGTTTTTTCCTATGGCTTAGACCCATCATAGAGGCACAGTGACTCAGGACGTGACAATCCTTTTGACTTGAACAATTGGTTGCATGCCTGGAGCAATAGAGAAGTTCGACATAACCAGTAGTCAATTGGTGGCAGGGAATGAGCCCAGTGAACCCTATCTTGGCTACCGTGGCTAGGAGCAGTGCATAGGTTGAAACCTACCTTCCTGGAGGTGTGATAGTTATTCTCTGGCTCTGTCCCGGAGTGGGCAGAAAATCCAGACTTCCCAGCAATATAATGCCATTAGGTCAAAGGGCATGAGCCCTTGGACCGCTGGATCAGCAACCAACCAACCAGCAGGATGTAGTCCTAAGAGTTGAAAGCATTCAACTTCACTGTGGCTTTTGGGTCACTTTAACAATGCAAAGAGCCCCAGTAAAGCACTTCAAACATGAAAGACATGCTCAAACTTCAGAGTATAAGTTGAGGCACTCCTGCAAGCATTGAGAGCTCTTGCTTCCACAAGATATGTTGTCGCTATTTTAATTTGACTTCTGTGTTCATAAATAACACAAATATCGTAGGATATCCGACAAAATGGAAGTGCCGCAGTAACCAGACAAATAGAGGTAAATACAAATAAGGTAGGAAGGTTACTGTAGAAAACTGTCATTGACAGTTTTCTACAGTAACCTTCCTACGTTATTTGTATTTACTTCTGTGTTCATTAGCCATGGCAAAATGTATGCAGGTTGGGAGTAATATACTTATCTCACTACATCTCCAGACTTGCAATGCCTACATTTTCAGCGTTATCTTTTGTACAGTTTTTTAACTGAAAGGTTCTTTCCATTTCTTGCTTTGTACCATAATTTAACATTAAATGGTGTATTTATAAAGCCAGTATGTGTGCATTAATGTATCATAGTTTGCACATTCTTGAAGGGCATTCTTTGCAGTTTGGTTTGCTTGACCACATGTCCACATTGCTGAAGTTCACTATTTTGAATTTTGTGTGTAGTTAGTCTATTGTGTCCATTTCTGAGTTGAAATATGTTGCACTAATCTTTTTAGCAGACGGTATTCAACCCGTGATGTTAATATGACATCCTGGCATGGTTAACTAATCAAGTGGTACCTAGAAATTTGACAATAGATCCTCTTCATTTGTTCTAAAACTCCTGCAGATTAGCAGTATGTAGTCCAGTGAGAGAAATGCGCTGTCATAGTTTATATCTCCGCTGTGATATCTGCACCTTTCAGCCTGATACATCAGAACACTGCATAGCTTCTGGATCACTTTGACCCTT
Source organism: Meghimatium bilineatum (assembly GCA_034231615.1). Lineage (NCBI taxonomy): Eukaryota > Metazoa > Mollusca > Gastropoda > Stylommatophora > Philomycidae > Meghimatium > Meghimatium bilineatum. Next base: position 58,439,624 of record CM067298.1, read on the forward strand.
TTTGGTTTGGACAGTCAAAAAAAAACCCACCCCAAAAACTTTTATCGCCTTTTACGACATGCATGGCGGGTAACAGTGCCACTAATCTTTCTTCTTTTCTGGGCCTCGGCAACACTTGGGTACAACAATAGATGAAAAGCAAAATCCTAGATAAAATATGCTTGATTTGTTTTGTATCTTTTGGCTATTTAATAGTAGACATTCTGTGTGCAAATATCTATATAATATGCTTACAGCTATAAGTTAAACAAAATCAAATGAGAGTAGGTATATTGTTCTGCTACTTACCATTCCATCTTTTAACCTCTGAAGCAAATTCTTTTCTAAAACTGTGTCAAGCTGTGCAGCAATCAGAGCTTTTTCCTACAAGAAAAAAAGAAATACTGTATTAGTTTCCTAATATAAGCTGATTCATTAATAAGCACAGGATGTAACTTTCATGTCCAAAATGTAACCAAAGTCAAACACTAATGTATAGAAATATAAAAAAATAATACCAATAATAATACTGTGAAATCTCATTATTATAAGAATGATGGAAACAAATAAAATATTGTTAAAAGGAAAATAACACAAACTTTAGCAACGGTAGTAATATTTAGCAATCTAGTAATTTTCACAGACATTCTAGTAATGTTCAGACTGTCTGCTCTACAGGCCCTTGAAATCCAACAGCAGAAAAAAAAAACCATAAGCACATACTTCAAGCTACAAATATACTTACATCCTACGGTATCAATACTACACTATAGGTATCAGTGGGAACGAAAAAGCTGATAAACTGGCAAAAATGGGAGCAAGTATGTCCCAAACAGGAATTTCCACCAAGCTTAGAATAGCTAAACACATTATCCACAACAACTATGGATGGACAGCTGGGTCACTGCCTCAAAAGGAAGAGTGCTATATGCAGACATGTCCCAATCAAACCCACATGACAGTGTACATATACTATACCACAAGATCAAACCACAATATTTTGTCTGAACAACACATGTACAACTTAACAAACACCTAAAAAGTATTTTTGCAGACCATACACCATACTACAACAGACATGAGGAGGAAACAGTAAAACACCACCATATTGAATGCTCTGCACTACAAGACCTATAAAACAACACCACCAAACACCTTCATCACTAACACCCTTTATACAGACAAAATAGCTGAAGAAGACATGCACCTACTACCACATGACACAAGGAAGAAAGAGTGAAAGCTTGCAATCCTGGGGATCACTTAAGTAAGTTAGCAACGGTAAGACAGACGCAAGGAAATTATTTCAATTAGCCCCACCCTATCTGTACTGACATATAATACAACTACCTGGATAATACAGCGCAACCTTTCCCCAAGGAGTTGTCAGTCACATAACACCTGAAAACCACCAGGTATAATGTAAAAATGTCCAGTGTCAAGTTGTGTTCCGACACCAGTTGTATCTCTTGGTCACCAGGTACCAGAGTATACCAAGATATTAGATTCATTCATTCTGTGCTGTCTGAGCAACAAACATTGGCTGCAACTGTTAGCATCAGCCATTATGGTCAATTCAAAGCCTAGTCAATGAATGAACCATATTAACTTCTAGCCTAGCTTTTAGATTTGCCTTTAAATCACACAGTGGAACAAAAAGGTGTGAAGACTTGTTATAAAATAACTCAAAAGTGTACACGAGAAAGCATGCATCACTGTTGCTTTTGGATTGCATGGCAGATGTGGCACTATTGCTTCCTCCTGCCCATTTTTGCATAATCTGGTGAAATTCTAAAGTGGCATGTTTGAGCATACCTACATGAATGGTTGAATGGACGAAAATCACGCTCCAGATTGGCTGGAAATAGTGTGGGGCTGATATAATAAAAACCATCCATGCTAGTCTGGGACTTGTTTCTGCCACATCTCATCAAAAAAAGTGAAAAATTGTGGCCGTGAGATGGGGGCTTTAACTCTATCCTTAAGCCCCTAGATATATCCCTTAATGTAACTTTTTACAGATTCCGAGCAAAACGTAATGAATGCTATCATCCAATTTAGCTGTAACGAAGGGTTGAAATGCCAATGCCAGCTAACATCATTATCATCGCTAAGAGGGTCAAAGAATCGTGGTGTTCAGATATTCCATGTGATCTTTCTAAAAAAGAGCTCCATCAGTAATGCAATGGACAGAAGTAAGGACAATGCCAACAATGTCTCAATAGACATTGAGACAGAGACTGGTATTGACAGAGACCACAATGTTCTCACGGCAGAGAATGAAATTCGTGAAGCAGTCCATAATTTAGACAGTGATTCCAACTTTGAAGTATTTGAATGACTTTTGCACCAAAGTTTTTTTCCTGCTACCAGTAGGCCTATTTGACTAATATTCTATGTTACTATTTCTGTGTTCCACATGTAAATTATTTTTTTTAAATTGTATTGTAATAAACGAAACACCTACATGTTTTTAGTGATTTTACTGTTAACGGTAACGGAAATTTACTTAATTTGGAAAAATGATCATAATTATGTTACCATTATGTCAATCCCGACTATATTTTGATATTTTATCCACAAATGGTACGGCTATTGAAAAAAATGAAATACTGTAGTTTTTTCATTCTTTGTGTTTGAGAAGGAAAAAACTACATTACTTTTATTTTACAGTTATTCTTGTGAAAGGTTTACAATAATTAAATTTTAAACTTACAGCATGTCATTTTGAATAAGATTTCATATAAACATTGAATGAAAGCATAATATCTGCAGATTAAATTATATATATAGTTTATATATATATATATACAGTATATATGATCTTGCATAATGAGATGTTAGCAGCATCAATGTTTAGTTTTGTCCGTAGTGCTTAGGAGCATATAACTGTTAAAGAGTTAAAAGAAATACCAAAGCAAAAACTGATTTCTTACAGCACGTCTGGACTCTCTTCTCTCCACCTTTCTGCTCAAAGGAACAAGCTCCTTCCTAGAATAAAAACAAAATTATTTTATACCACACCTACTGAATTAATATCATTTGATAGAACATTTAAGCATTATTGATGTAATAGTTACGCAGTCTATCAATTAATAAGGAGCAAACACAATCCGCAACCTTTACACATCACAATGGAAGAAAGATATGGATATTGACTTGAAACGAGACTCCCATATACCAACTTCAAAGGTAAAAACAGATCATCATCTTTCGAATTAGAACTGGCCACTGCAGGCTACAGAGTTACCTGTATCGGATCAGGGTGGCATACACAAATGAATGCCCATTCGGAACAGGCATACAAACCCCTCAACACATACTGCAAGACTGTCCAGGATACAAAGAACTGCAAGGCAAGACATGGCCACAATGGACCGAACTGAGGCAAAAACTTTGGAGCATCGTCTTGGCGACTGGCTTCAGATCTAGCAAGACCAAAAGATTCCTGAACGTAGAAGAAGACGGAGCAAACACAAAATTGCATTTTGTTGTTCGATTCTGCCTTCTATATTTTCAACATCAAAAAACATTCAACATTAAACCAATTAGTTAAAATCATCTTTTGTGTGCATTTCCAGGAATTAACTTCAATATTTTTTAAACAGGGATCAGTCTTCATTTTCTTAGTATGCATTTACGAGATTGCTTCAAAAAGTTCCAGGTAGTAGTGTATTGTATAGAAATAAGTAACAATAGAATTATCTACACCACATTTCCTTCACATTAGTTCCCTTCCGCAACTACACACTTTGCCAATGTGCATACAGCTACTGGAAACATTTGTGGAACCCATTCTTTAACAGATCTTTCAGCTGTCATGTCACATTGGTCATAATGTCATCTGCATTCTTGAATTGCTGTCCATTCAGTGCCAATTCTAGTCAAGGGAACAAGCAAAAATCAATCGGTGCAAGGTCAGGAAAATATGGAGTATGTTCCAAGGTAATCACATTGTGCTTTGCAAGGCACTGTTTTACCAGGAGGTGATAAATGTACCAGCGCATTATCATGAAGCATAATCTAACTGTGTGACAACCTTCACGGAAATGCCTGTGCCACACAAATATTTGCGATTTCTTCAAGTGTGACCTGCCAACTGTGTGAGGGTGACTTCTCAAGCTTCTCTTCTTCAACGTTCATTCTCAAACTCCCGCTGCATCTCTCTTGTAAGCAGGACAATGGCCATACTATATTTCCAGCAGGATATAGCCCAGAGAGTGAAAATGCGTTGTGTCGCCATTTTATTTGCACCAATGGTCAGACACATCCGTCTTTGGCGGGACTTCTCCAGCAAAACACAGAATTTGAGTTGTATATTGTTCAATCAAGGACATTCTCCAAATTCCAACAATGCAACTAGCACACCCCACAAAAATCTTTATTTCTCTTTGAGAGTTTATGTGAAGATCACATTTACCATATCCTTTCATCAAGGTCCTTACCAACTTCTAAGCATATCTTCTACTTCTTCTGCATTTTGCATCTGTGGTCATGCTATACCGTCAGGCCTGTCGTCAAGACGAAGTCCACTGTCTTCTCCAGGTCAGAGCGGCTGCTCCATAGCTTTTGTCAAGTCTGTATCCTCTGGCCAGGTCTGCTGTCTCTGCTCTTTGTATGTTGGGCAGTCCTGAAGTATGTGTTCCGGGGTCTGGATTCCGGATCCACATGGACATTCATCTGTGTATGAGATCTTTAATCGGTAAAGGTGACCCAACAGTCTGCAGTGGCCTGTTCTAAGGTGAAATATTGTGGTCTGTTGATATCTTTGGAGGAGATGTATTGCATAATGTTCGTATTCCCCTTCCATTTGTTTCTTCTACTTTGCTGTGTATGTGTTGCGGATTATTGTTTTTGCTTCTCCGTAAGACAGTGGGTGTCTGTGTTGCTCCAATTCGCTTCCTGCCTTTGACAGAGCATCCGCTTTCTCATTTCCCATGATTCCACAGAGTGATGGTATCCACTGAAGGGCAATAGCTGTTTATTTTTGGATGTCTTAGCTCATGTCTGATGTTGTGCCTACGGCTTTCGTTTCTGTTGCTCTGGATTGATTCCAGTAGGGATCTGCAATCTGTGAATATGGCTATCTTCTTTCGTCTTGGCAGTCCTGGTTCGGTGAAGGCTTTCAGTGCTTGATGGAGTTTCTAAGCATATAATCTCCATATCATCATCTTATTCAAACACAAGTGGACTACTCCTGAAACTTTTTGAAGCTACTTCGTATAACTGTAACGATAAACGTTGGATGGATTTTCACTGTAAGAAAAGTCTCACTATACAGGGTTCAAATTATCTAATAAAAGTATACTGTTGCATGGTGATAGGCAGTGGCGTAGTGAGGGGGCCGGACCGCCCTGGGCTGCATCATTGGGAGGGCGGCAAATTTATTTTCGCCCAGTCTTTCACAATCACTGACATTTTTTTAATGTCTCAAGGGCGGAAAATTATTATTCCGCCCCGGGCGCCATTGACCCATGCTACGCCACTGGTGATAGGTCTGGTAAGAAATTGGCAAGACTCGCAGACCTTGCTCATGTGGTATAATATTGACCACCTCATTCATTTTAATTCCACGTTTCTGCAACATGTTTTTCTGCAAATATGCTTCTGGTGTTCTTTTAACTTTCCACAATTCACAAACAGTACTAATCTCTCAATAATATAGACAAAAGATACTGAGAAATACAATTTTACAGATCACATAAAAAACAGGTTTAATTGATATTTTTATCAAAAGGTTTTCAACATGCAAAGAATACTAGATACTACAAACACTAATGTTTCTACCACATACCTTCTTTTCAGGGTAAGTTTTCGTATGCGAATGAGATATTGTGTGATTTTAGTAAATCTCTGCTTACATTTGTGTCTCATATATCTGAAAACAAAGCAGACCAAAATAAAAACAAACTAAATAAGCAAAAAGAAACATAATATAATTTATAATTAGTCAGTTATTCACATTTTCTTCTTCTTGTGTTCATTCTCAAACTCCTGCAGATTAACATAATTAAGTTCAGAGAACAGAATGCCTTATGTCACTAACTAGTTTACAATATATGTGCCTTTAGACCTTTCAGCAAAGTCTTGAGTCACTTACTCTCTATGGGATAACCAAATTCATCCCCAAATCCTCCTTAGTCACCCCTTACAACAAGCAATCCAGGTATGTGTTGCTATTCTTTGCAGCCCTTTTAGGCCCAGGTAATGCACATGTGGTTTACATTTTAAAATATTTATTAGCACAACACAATCTGTCTATATTATTTCAGCACCAAATATGGGCAAAAACTAGCACTCTTCAGTTTTTGAGTGATGTGATGCTGCTTTGTGTAGTTTTTGCATGTTGTTGATACCCATAGTCAAACTCTCTTTGATGGTTGTGTTTATTTAAAAGTAAATAATAACTGACGTTTATCTTGTATATATTACTTTTTATTTGTGAATTTTTCAGTAGCTTTGCCTGTAATATATGCTTGGCATGACTGCACTGCAAGCACTTCAAACTAAGACACATGGGTGGAATTGTGAAATTTGTTTCACTAATCCCTAGGCCACAGATGTTTATATTAATCTCTCAATATAAAACTGCTCTTTACTCATGCACTAATTTGTCCAAGGTTTAAATAATGTAAAACTTGGAAATAATACATAATGGGTAGTTCTTTATTTAGGCTATTAATGGGTATATAGATTAATCATTGAATATAATTGGTTATGAACCAACATTATTTCATTCTGGGCAAACCAATAGGTGTCGTCTCATGAGCAGATGTCAAAGGGTGACGATGATGATGATGTCCTCATCCATAAGTGAGGTTGAGCATAACATTGAAAAAAAGTCATTAGGTTTGATGCTGATGAAGTAATCTTTAACTGTGAGCAAGTAGCTCTTGACAGTCCGTAGCCTGTCTGACTAAATCATAGGTTCTTCTCATAGGTTTTGTAACTCAAGCGACACCCGGACTAATATAAGGTCTCAAAGACATGGATGCATGTTTAGTCCTCAAAAATGACATAACAGTGCGCCAATATCCCAGGATTACCTCATCCTGTCAAGAGCATAGCACACACTTCTGGGCCAGCTAATTCATTGTTCTTCTGTTAGATTTGTTGGTCCTTCCACATTAAAGGCACATTTAGCATTCCCCATCACCTAGGAATAAAAGGACAAAGGCGCAATGTCCACTGACCTGCATCTCTTTGTCATCCATAAGGATTATTTGATAAAAGACAAAAGTAAGAAATTGAGACAAGATGTGACAAGGATAATTATCTTCACAGGTGACAGGTCGGCACCCTGTCCCATAACTTTCCATCTTTGCCTCCCACGGCATACATGGAAAGAAGACAGTGAACCTATTCTTGGCACCCTGAACTAGAAGTCCACGCCTCCAATGTTTCTGTGTCCCCAGATGGCTGATCAAGAGTCACCAAAGCACAAAAGAGAGCAAAGACTAGTGATGCTGTCAGCTCACTGTGCATGGGATGAAACTTGTCTACTCTCTCATCACCACAAATGCCAGTATATCCAAGCTAATAGATACATGTGATCTTAATTAAATTTTCAACAGTAGCAGCTTCTCAATAACATGATAAGCTTCATTAAGCTTCTCTTAAGAACATTTATGAATGAATTAAAATCAACAGGCATAAATGCACAAGACCTGCAATCCCTAGCAACTGACCAACAGGCATGAGAACTATAACATCCGCCATATGTGCCAAACTTGGCAGAAGAGGAACTGACTGACTGAGTAGTAGTTTAGAAATAAAATGCACCAAAAATCTAAGTTTAATTAAATTAGCTCATTTTCAACAGCTGATCCTCCACACTGCACTAGCAATACAATTGGTAAGTAATGTCAGATTTTGAGAACAAATAAAACACATCATATACACATATAACCAGAATTTACAATCAGTCACTTTAATTGAATAACTTACTTTGGCCAATAAATCAAATTCTCATCAATCTGTTTAAGTGCCTTAGCATAACTTCTGGACAGTTTAATTTTTTCCCATAGTCTGCGTGGGAATGCAGCCCTTTCTATTGTCTTGACATACAGGTAACATATACCTACAATTAAATAAAATATGAATTATTTATATTATTCAATTATTATTTATATTACCATTGTATTTATAATTGTACGAGGTGTGTTCAAATGAAACCCGCCCATGCTGCATCCCATCAGCATGCAAATAGCATGAAGACATCATCACTTATGTAATAAGTACACATTGATTAACAAAAAGTCACATAGTTCTCTTCGTATGCTTAATATCCTGTGCAGGCAGCCAACAAATCATGGTGTCACCACTTTAGCCGGCTCGCAATGGAAACATGGATCACCAAAGAGAAACAATTACAAATCACAAATATCTGCAGGAAAGGATATGAATACTATCTTTTTTTATCAAGGACTCTTTTTGGTGAACTTTGTAAAGTCTGGTGTGAACATTAATGCTATCGGCTACAAGAATGTACTGGGTAAGCTATATAGGGCCATCAAGAATAAGCAACCTGGCATGATGAAGATTGTGCAGGAAACGTTAGTACAGAAATTCAACCCATAGCCCCTACCTATCGCCATGTGACTTTCATTTGTTTGGATCCTTAAAGAAATATCTATGGAATGATTCCACCGACAAGTGAGGGGAAGTTTACTATCTTTAATTGCTACATTTGCTATATTACTAGAGTATTATAGTGCATACATCTTCTTCAGCGATCATTTCTCAGACAGAATAGGACTCTTGATTCTATAAGTCTGCTGTCTGTTTCAAGGTTTCAGCTTTGCCATACAGCTAGTCTCCAAATTTGATTGGTGTGGGGCATGTCTTTCTCCTCATGTCTACATATTGTAGACAGTCATGTAAGATATGTTCTGCTGTCATATTTGACAGATAGTGCATTCAACTTGGTCACTTATTTGGCCAACAAGGGAATATACTTAAATTTCACCTATCATCTAACTTAGCAAAGTGTTAATGGTCAACAGTAATGCCAGTGGCTAAGTGATAACAGTGTGTCTCAGGTTCAATTTGTGTCAGTAAAAGGACAAAACTGTCAGTCAGTAACATAAGTAACAGTGTACTTTGAAAAAAGTCAACAGCCAAAAATTAGCATCAAGCCATGCTCTGATAAAGTTGAGGAATGGCACTGCTCATTAATGTTTACTGCAGGTGATATCAGGGTAGTCAAGCACTGGCTATACAGCTAAGCAGTTATAGGTAAAACCATATGCTAAATCACTATTTATTAGCTCAACTTGCTAGAGTATTTTCATCACACAAAATAGAAGCAAAGAATAGCAACACTGTTATGCATGTCATAAGAGACGACTAAAGGGGTCATGGAGTATAGTTGGCTGTCCCATCCTATATAGGGTGGTCAAAGTGATCAAGAAGCCATGCTGAAGTCAGATATGCCAGGCTGAAAGAAACAAATATCACAGTAAAGCATTCTGATACAATGCATTCTGTTCTCCGGACTACATCCTGCTAATCTACAGGAATTTGAGAACAAACACAAAGAAGAACTAGATTCCGGATCATGGCATTTTCTTTATAATTCTCTGAGATCCCTGGCCACCTCCAAAATTATATTATGAAATAATGTGGCATGCTACCCTATTGAGAGGGACAGAGTACATATGAGGAAATCCAAGTAAAATTAAGTAAAAATATGTTAAGAATGATATTTAAATAACTTCACCTGTAGAGACATTTTCTACTGAATCTCTAAAATCTGTAGTTACACGCAATAGACAACTATATAACTGTTATGACTTTATGGGTAAATTAAGTACTTGTACTTCAGCAATTAGGCCTGGATTTTTTTCTTTGTTCATTCACTAGTACATGAATTATCATGGGTTGCTGCTTTGCATCTTCTGGCCAAATGTCAGACTTTAGCACCTTTACTTGCTAGGCAAGACTGTGGTCCTGCTCTAATGTGGGGGCCTGGCTAGTCTTAGTTTCCAGTCTGCTGGCTGGACTGCACTCCATCTCCTCAATGAGGAGGCTTGTATTATTATAGTGAAAATATATGCAGTATAATAATTTGTTACAATAGCAAGAGCTGAATTTTTCTACCTTAACAGACAGAATTTTGCTATCAGAGCTGAACATGGTTATCATAAGCTACACTTTTCTATTATAACAAGCCGACCTGTGTTATCACAACAAACTAAACTTTGTTATCTTAACAAGCTGAATCTGCTATCATAGAATGCTGAATTTTGCTATCAGAACAAGCTAAACTTTGCTACCATAACAAGCTGAAATTTTCTGAACAGGCTGAACTATCAGATCAATAGAATCTCTTTAGAAAAAAATGCACCAATGATTTAATAAGGAAAGAAAAAAGGCAATAGAGAAGCATACAGAATGGGAGCCAATTAAGAAATATATTTCATTGCAAATATTGACAAAACTTCAGTAAATGAGGTAACTGTACCTTTCTCCTCTCTGACAGTTGCATACTGACTGTTGGCCAGGGGACATGTGGATCGATTGCACAAACCAGTTAAACTGAATTCATTTCTACAAAAATTTTGACTCTTTGTTCTGTAAAAAAATGTTTTTATTAAAATTAAAAACAACAAAATTAAATTATTATTTAATGGTATCTTATGATATGATACAGGTAAACCCAGGAATATGCTAATGAAGTTTTGCTAATCACTAAAGACACAAATAATAACATATCATACATCTGACTTCAACATAATACTTTTGTCTCACTTTTACCTACAGAATGGATGTCAAGCCTTCAAGCAAGATGCATGGCAAGTCAGTATTACTACTCTTTACTTCCCTTTTGGGTCCCAGCAACGTGATTAAGTATAGTAAAAGTTTACATCAGGAAAATACTGAAAGTTTACATGTTTTCATTGTGAAAATAATTCTCACAAGCTTCAGTGCATCAAATTTTGACATTGGTAAATAGAAATAAAGGTGAGGTGCTTCAGTACATCTACAGGTGACAATAGGGGGGTCAGAACAAAAAGAAGCTTCAATACAAAACAATTTAACATAGGGTAACAAAATGTTGAGAAGCTTCAGTATAGTAAAACAAGATTTAAAAATTATGCCTCTTGATAGAACTAAAAATTATGCCTCTTGATAGAACTAAAAATTATGCCTCTTGATAGAACTAAAAATTATGCCTCTTGATAGAACTAAAAATTATGCCTCTTGATAGAACTAAAAATTATCTAAATTAGAAATTCTTGAGTGACCAGCTAAATGTATATGTTGGGGAAATTAGCATTACAAAAATAGACTATATTCATTTTGTCATATGTTCTTTTTCAGCGTTCATTCTCAAACTCCCACTGGATCTCTCTTGTAGCAGGACAATGGTCCTACTAGATTTCCAGCAGGATGTAGTCCAGAGAATGGAAATGCATTATGTTGCCATTTTATTTGCACTAATGGCCCAACACATTAATCTTCAGCGGATGTCATATGTTCAACATGCAACATCTATGATCACCTAAGAATAAGAAAAGTTATGTTTGCTTGCTTAAGAAACAGACAACCATGAAGGAAACTAATTAAAAATGTATATTTAATAAATTAAAACATAGTACTCAACCAAGTACAACCTCATGGGAAAAACAGACATACCTACAAGTGACCATCCAAACAACAATAACAATAGGTGTGTATGGGGATGAACAGCAGAATAATCTGCAGAAAAAGGTAGCAGCTCTCAGCTTTCTCTATGACATTTACCCAAGTGATCTATGGACCTATGGAGTGTATACAGATGGATCAGCACAGAATCCAGTAAGAAATGGGGTAAGTGGTGTATATGTGGAATACCCAGATACCCTATGTATACCAATGGGGAATTACTGTAACAACTATGAATCTGACGTCAAAGTTATATGTGCAGCTGCAGAAAACTTAACTTCAGACAGGACCTCACACCCTAGTGTAATATTTACAGATGCAAGATCAGTACTATAGACACTACAACCCAATGTTAAAAGAAGTATTGTCCATAGTGCAAAATGGGTGTAGAATTATACTGCAATGGATTCCATCACACTGTGGAATAGTAGGAAATGAGAGAATTGATCAACTGGCCAAGGAATGTTCTAACATGCAGCAACCAGATGTATCAATCAGCTATCACCAAAAGAAATCTATGATAAAGGCACAACGAAAGCCTAACTTACTTTCACGTGACGACTATCACCTACTTAATAGACAAGAATAGATCATCATATTTCGACTCAGAACTGGACATAATAGACTAAACAGCCATATGTATACAAAATTTAAAATTGGCACAACAGCAAAGTGTACATGTGGGCAAGCCAGACTTAAGAACATATCCTTCCAGAATATGCAAACTATGAAACATTAAGGAGCACATACTGGCCTTCTGATACACCTAAGAATGTTAAACTTTATGGTACAAAGCAAGAAATGGAAAACACTGTCCAATTTATACAAGAAACAACACTGCAGATATAGACATTATTAGCAAACAAAAGAAGAATTAAAACATACAAACTACGTACTTACTTTACTTTGAAGGAGCAGAATGTTTTATTTATAACACCCCATATAATCTGTACAACAAAAAGAAATATTACAATTTGGTATAATGACTATTAATAAAGAATGCAAAATTATTACATCAATAAGCTGTACTAACAATATTACAAAGTCAACATGCTTATGTTTCATATTTTTTCTCTGAATTTTCTCTCTGTTCTTAAACTCATAGAGTTTAGCAGTATGTAGTACAGATAACAGAATATGCTGTATCATGGTTTACAGCTTGATTGCGATATATGCACCTTTCTTTGGAAATCCAATACTTGGGAATATTTGGTAAAGTTTTTGCAATATTTTGTTCAGTTCTTCTTCATTCGCTCTCTTATAATCACAATAAATAAATAGTGTGATTTCCGCCTGGGAGTGTGAAGGACGGACTGCAAGTTCCACAGTTGAACTGTGTTATTTGCATCTCGGTGGGCTCACTTTGTGACTGTGACATCGAGGCCCAGCTCATCCATTTTCATCATGCCTGTAATTCGGGTAATAGGCTTCCCTAGTCAGTGACAGCCTGCTTATCTGTCGACGGGCGCGTGTGTGTATAATGACTATTCGCGGAGACGAATGTCATTCACGTATATCTCGAATGCGGTGTTCAACAGTCAGTGAACTTGCCTTGTGTAATTAGACGTTCTGTGCCCATCAGGTACTGAACCTTTTCTCCTCTCCGAACCTGGTTTGGGAGCAATGCGTGTTTTCAAGTTGAACGACCTTGTCCTATTTGTGCCTAGCCCATCGGGTACTGATCCCTTTCTCTCTGCAAGCGTGTTTCCAGTATAGGAAAGCTTGACAGTAGAGTTGGACCAGAGCAACCTTCGTTGTCCTGTTTGTGCCTGAGCCCATCGGATATGTAACCCTTTCTCTCTGTGAGAATCTTTCCGGTATAGGAAAGCTTGACTTTAGAGTTGAGCCAGGTCATCTTTCTTTGCCGGGCGCCCGCGATTGAATCTGGGTCTCTGCCTGTAAGTAGCACAGGTAACTAAAAGCTCGAGCTAACAAAGCTTATAGTTCCCATTTCCTTGGAACATTTTCACTTTCTATTTGCAGTTGGCGCTGCCCTCTGACCCTGTTCTGCCCTTCCATTATACTCAATATGTTGTCTTTTCGTCTCTGGCCATGCATCTACCTTTTTGATTGGCCACCCCTCCAATGCTCGGACAGAACTGACTAGCATCACTGGGTGTCGACAGTGCCACTACATGTGTTGGCGCTGGTAGTGTATGAGATATTGTCTGTCTCTTATACAGTCAAATCTCTTTCTATCTGCTACTTCCACATTCACGGACATGATCCCCAAAAGTAGTTTTCGCTAGAATCAGCATAAGCCACTGTATTTCTGTTTCAAGGGTGCTTTTTCACAAGGTCCTCTTTGGATATTGGTTATCTGCTAACCTTGGGTCCGCCGAGAGCAGTGCATTCCCTTTTACCCCAGTTCAGTTCTTAAATTGGATATGAAACACACAAAATTGGCATAAAACACTAGGAAGTTGATAGATTTTCTTCAAATAAATTAATTATGATCAGTAAATGAATAGTAAGGTTGGATATCAACATTTCAAGACAAGTAAACTTGAGGGTGAGTAGAACAAATATTTTTTTTAATTATGTTCATCTATCTAACATTCCTGTTTGTGGTGTAATTTTGTATTTTGTTGTTACAACTAATATTTTTTATTCCACATTTAATTATCTTATACTTTTGATACCATACATGCCCATCCATAGCTAATACTTTGTCTTCAGGAAGCTTGTACCTAAATCATGTTGCTGTCTAAAAATTTAACCTAACAGTAATTACATCCAAACCTCGGGAATAATTCCGTCCAGAAAGAGTTAATTATAGGCTATTGATTGAAGACAGGGTTCCTAGACTCCAGAACACATTCTGCAGACATGCCCACTCTTTAATGATGTGAGAACAAAAATATGGCCCCAAGAAACAGATCTGAAGGTAAAGCTGTGGGGACCTCCTGCTGACAAATGAATTCATGGATGCGGCCCACCTTCCTGTATAGACTTATGAGCATAAGAAACTGATCTCAGAAGAAGATTGAAGACAAATTGGGGAAAAATGTAGGCCTTTTTTCACAATTTATGTACAGGTATCGTTGATACACCTGTGTGTTAAAAGGGCCCGAGAGGGGAGCAAAGAATACCAAAGAATACCAAGCCATGCTGAAGTCGAATGTGTCAGTCCGAAAGGCGCAGCTATCGCAGTAATTCTGCAAACTATGTCACACAGCATTCTGTTCTCTGGACTACATTCTACTAGTAATATGTTACATATTATGTAGCCTGTAGGAGTTTGAAGTAAATAAATACTGACATCCGCGCATCTGCTGTGACCTTTGGCCTAGTTTCGTGGTATTCCCCAAACCTTTGCAGGATGCGTTGTTACCGGTCCGCGATGAGCTCGGAAATTGTGCGGGGTTGTGATGTCTTGGTTCCCGACATGTGTTGGAACCGCGAATGAAAGAATAGTTGTGGTTTTTTTTTTAATGTTCCACTAAGGCACAATGGAACTATAACTAAAACTAGTGGGTTATAATGAGCAATTTGTTGGGGTTTGAGTGAAAATTGGAATATATTTTTTTTAATTATAAATATTTTAATTTAAAATAATTAAAGCAACATAAACAAATGTTTTATAAAGGGATCCGAGGTGAGTTTTAAAAAATTGTTTAATTGGGTAATCTAGTGTGGTTCCGGTTTGAAGCAGAAAAGGGGGAAGGGGGTTACATCTGAACTTTTAGAGAAAGGGAGGGAGGGTTTCCCCTCTCATTATTCTCATTATATCTGAACTTTTAGAGAAAGTGTGGGGTCTCCGCCCCAGTTATTTCAAATTATTTCTTCTTCTTCAGCGTTCATTTTCAAACTCCCGCTGGATCTCTCTTGTAGCAGGACAATGGTCCTACAAGATTCCCAGTTGAATATAGTCCAGAGAATGGAAATGCGTGGTGTTGCCGTTTTATTTGAGCCAATAGCCCAACACATCCGTCTTCTGCTGAAAAAATTTCAAATTATAAAATTATGGAAAAATTTTTTTTTTTAATACAGTGTACGACGAGAGTAGGGCTGCCATTTTGGTGCTTTCGCACTACATCTGGTGCTTTTTCATATAAGCTGATGCCAATATGTTTGAAGTAGCACGGCCGCACTAGTTTAGCACTTTTCACAAATTTGCTGGTGTGTTTTAATGCAATTTGTCCTTATTTTGTGCTTTCTGGTGCTATAGAGACGTTACAGCATGTGATGTCAAGGCGTCCATCAATTTTCTTGCTGATATGCAATCATGATTGGAAATCCATGATGTCACCTAGTTAAAAATGTAAACCGTGTGCTATTTATAGCACAGCAGAAACTCAAACAGTATTTTTACTGAGATTTGTATTAGAAATAATTCATGATTTGCAGGAGATTTTATTCGCTACGGAATGATGAATAAGGTAAGTGTTTAATTTAATATAACACTGTTTACATTTTAAAACTAGCCAGCAGTGGTTTTCCGTGTGAAACTAATACAATTGATGGATGTGAGGTTCAGCATGTGACGTCGCTGTGTCCATTTATTTTATTGCTTTTGCGCGGAAATCCGTGACGTCGCCTAGTTTAAAATGTGGCTCAACTACGGTTATAAGTCTTCACTGTGACCTTTGTTCTAGTTTTGAGGAATGTCCTAACCTTTGTTGTGTGATTCGGCAACCTTAAGGTTAAGTACTTAGATTACGGTTAAGATTAGAAATAATATTTCTAATGTGTGCGTGCACCACGCCCTGTGTATAGCGCACAGAAATACTGATCGCTTAGTACAAATCAGTGGAAAATTTTAACCTTTATGCCTCAGCAGGCGCAATTTTGCGATGAATGCGTGCCCCCCATCTTGCCTATTGGCACAATGTTGCGCTGCTAGTACTTAACAGATAGTGCCCGAATCGCGTGTGCGGAACTTCACGAAGTAAAGCTTATATGACGTAGAAATTCCCGCCACACAAAGCTAGGAATACTTCAGTCTAACGGTCAAATTCCTTTACACATTACGATTGTATGGAGGAGAAAGCAGGTTGATTTTGTCAACGCATTTCTGGAACGACTTAAGCCATTGCGGCCGTATTTTACTATCAAATTGAGTACCGCGTGGCATTTGTAAGTGATCGTGACTGCATGTTCTAATTGTTGTTTTTTGTGTTTAATATGTTGTTATTTGATAAGAATGTATGTGTATTCATTCAAAAACACAAAAACAATATGATTCAGGGGTGCCACATGTGGCATAGACCTAGTGTTGACCGGACGGATGTTATATGCGATTACTTCACGTTTTATTAGTTTTTTTTAGGCCATATTATATTAGTTTGGATATAAAACAATATATATGCAATAAGCATAGGTATTTATGAGGTTTGTATCAATGTTTCTACACATTGCTCAAGTATTAGGGTCGTCAAGAAGATATATTTGTGATTTTGAAAATGCCGTTTTGTTTTTTCCCCGAATTTTCAACTTCATAACTGTCATATCACACATACAACAACAACACAATTATATTCACTATTCACTCCTTTATTTAGATGAGCAAAAATTATTTTGATATCTTTAAAAAAAAAAGTTATCACGTTTTCAAAACACCCACAATCAATAACGCACATTTTTCAAAAAAGAATTCAGGCGGGGGGGGGGGGGGGGGGGGGGGGGGAGGTTGCATAATTTTAATTCAGAGTCGTAAAGGTTAAAAAATATGTAAATTGGAAAGTCTGGGTGGTCTGGGTCTAGATTTTCGTTAGATTTTAACTCAGCGATTGTCTGGATGTGACACAAAATTTCAGCCATTAATTTCATTGGCAATACACGGAAATCTGTGACGTCAGATAGTTAATAATATAAACAGTGTGCTATTTATAGCACAGTGAAGACTTATACTTATTCCTTAGTTTAACCAAAAATGTAAACAGTGTGCTATCTATAGCACAGCAGCTACCCATATACTAAATTTAGTCTACATTTAAACCGTGACATTTATTTTATTGTAAAATATAGGACTAAAGGCATCTGCCAAAGACGGATGTGTCGGGCCATTGGCGCAAATAAAACGGCGACAACGCATTTCCATTATCTGAACTACATGTAACATTCTGTAGGTACTTGGACATCTGGGAATAGCGTGTTTGGAAAAGTTTGCTTAGTCTATAGATTTCTTGGGACATTTAGTAAAATTAGTGACAACATCATTCGACATGTTTGCAACTTGATTTATTAACTTCTGTAACCATTTTTCTAAGGATGCAGGACGATGCAGAAAACAGCAGTTAATTTTTTTAAACATTAACAATTGTTTTGATTATGCAAATTGGCCACCATTTTGAATATTAATTAGCTACATGCTTCTGAGAATCACAGCAATGTGATCAACAGATGTGTCTTGTCTATGTGAATATAAAAATATATAGTTTCTGTGGTATTTTATTATGTTTAACAGATATTTAAATTATTTTCATTATAATTATGCAAATTAGCAGCCATTTTGAATATTGATTAGTTCTGTGTCCATCTGAACATTCCAGAAATGTTATCAACATAAGGCTTATGATAAGCGTCTTGTCTTCACGAACACAAAAATGTATAGTTTGATAAGTTTGTGTGTTGTATTATTGAAAATAACAAAGATAATTCAGAAATTGTCAGCTCAGTTACATTTTGTGGTCACAAGTTTTATTTATATTTTCCTATATACTATATGAAGTATATGATTGTTTCATTAAATTATTTTGATGTCAAATTAATTGGGACAAAAATTATAACTTTTTTCAGGGTTGACGTACAGACTTGGTTGAGGTATCGTTGAATTGCAATTTTTAAGGGCTATCTAAATATAGTATTTTAATGATGTAGCATTATTTTTGAAATGTTGTCCAAGTACCTACATTCTGCAGAAAATCTAGATGTCCTGCTACAAGAGATGTGGCCGGGCTGTGGGAGTTTTGAGAATGAACAATATTGAACCTGAACGCTGAAGCAGAAGGCCTAATGAAAGGCAGATCCCATAGCAGCAACCTGCAGTAGGGGATAAAAATGATAACTCTTATATAATATTGTATAACCCTTTAATAAATAATACATACATCATCGCTCTGCATTCTACTGTTATAAACTCCTTTCTTATGAGAACATCAACACAAGCATTAGCCACGAGAAACGTGAAGATCAAAACCGGAAATTATGTTTAGAGTGACATCCCTTTTCTTCATAGATTTTATCAGTGTAACCACTGATATTTAAGAAATATTCTAGATGGCAGTAAAATAATCCAAGAATATATAATTCAATTTACAGGCGTCTTCTGAGAACTCTTCATTGTTTTTTCATTGACAACGACAGCACAAAACAAACGTAAATTAGTGACAGCTGAAATGGCATGCTTACGCAGAATCATAGGAATATCACTAAGAGATAGAGTGAGAAATGAAGACATTAGACAAAGAACCGGCACCATTCCGATCTTGGAATATATTAAGAACCAACAGATCAAATGGTTTGCACACATCAGCAGACTACCACCAGACATCATACCACAGCAAGCTGTGCTACACAGATACAGTGAAGGCAGACCTAGACGACGACCACGAAAACGATGGACCATCGAAATAAAAAGAGGCGACAAATTCCACAATATACTCAGCACACACGGGGGCCATCTCCAGATAACTTTTCTACCCATGACGCTGAAAGGCAATAAATGGTTTAGCGAATAGATATAATTCAATAGGAATAATAACCTGCGATTCAATTAACATATAATATCTCCACTACCTACTGATGCACGTGGCCTTATGCTCTACATTTCTATTCATCCTCCTGCTTGTCGCAACTCTCTCCCATACTCCCAGGTGCACTCTGCTAGGCTGTAACCTGTCCATCTTGTGATGTTACTCTCCCACTTGTATCTCGTGTGCATGATTGTGAAAGTTCAGGCGGGGTACATTCGGGAACAGTGGCTGGATACAATGAATAATTCTTGTATGCGTAGAGTGACTTTTATTTTTGTGCCGGGATATGCGGGAGTCCCGGGTAATGAGAAAGCAGATAGCTTGACCGCTCACGCTGCTACTACGGCTGTTGGAGGAGCCATGGATCGGGCAGACATTTTGAATGCCCTACGGGAAAACGCACGAGCAAATGACTGTACAAGTAACGATGACTCTTGTTCCATGACTAGAATAAAGGAGCTTGGTTGAAATGTGGTGTCGCTAGAAAGGAGCGGTTTCGTGGGCGAGAAAGAATGATGGTCAGTCAACGTTTAATGGCGGATACACTCAAGGAAATATCTGAGCATCTATCGACTTGTCCGGAGTGCAATGACGATGATCCGACGACTAACTAACTTGTATCTCTGTCTACCCTTTGTCTCTTCCCTTTGACTTTACCCTCAAGTAAGGTCTTCAATAAGGAGTCATTCTTTTAATTGTCAAAATATTTTATTAGTCTGATCTTTATTTCTCATATTAATTATTTCTTCATATTAAGTGTTTTCGAACCTCTTTGTTTTCTTCCCTTTCCATGATGTTCTCCCTATTCTTCTATATTGTGTTGTTTGTCCATCACAAGTGATGATGAACATTTGTTACATCAACTATTCAAAATTAAATAAGAGTTATCAGGGTTGACATTTTGGTGCTTTTCGCACCAGATCTGGTGCTTCTGATCTGATCATCAGGTGCGATGTATCCCATTGTATGTATATATTTTATCTTGTAATTTTAATTATTAAAAAAAAGAGACAAAAGTACGATAAAATGTTCTTAGATATATAAACGTGAGTGTGTATATATATATGTGTGTGTGTATATATATATATATATATATATATATATATATATATATATATATATGTGTGTGTGTGTGTGTGTGTGTGTATGTATGGGTATATGTACATAGGTAAGAATATGTATATATATTTGTATATGTGTAGGTATATATGTATATAGGTGGTATGTGCAGATGTATGAGTATGTAGACCCAATTGTGTGGGTACATGTATATGGTATACATATAGGTATAGAACTATTATGAAAATTCAAAACTTTATGTATGTATGAATATATTTGCTTTTTGAGAAGAATAAAAAACAATTTAATTTTTTTTAAAACACCAGCAGACAAGCAACACAGCATATAATCAACAGCCAACCCAGACAGGAACAACACAGAGATGACCAACACAAAGAGCACCGACCAGACAGAATAAAGTCCTTATAAGGGATATCAACTTCACTTCATTTTTTTTTAAATCTTTCTACACAGGTACAATAAGCCTCCGATACTGCACAACCAATGTCAGCCTAGACAACTACAGACAACATGTGATCCAGACCCACTCAGCGAATGAACAAAACGGGAAATAGCAGAAGAAAGCGCTCCAACCAATCCTACACAAAGTCCTTTTAAGGACTATCACCTTATAATCCAGACAGACACAGCGAAGGAACAACACAGCAAATAGCAGAAGAAAGAGCTCCAACCAATCCAACACATAGTCCTTTTAAGGACTACCACCTTATAGTCTCATCAATACCGGAGACAGGCAGAGCCACGCCATAGTCCATATAATGACTGCCGCTAGGAGGCCCAACAGCGAACCCGGCTAACAGAGCCACATCCTAGCAACAACCAGGCAGACAGGCCACAAAAACTACAGGTCCCCAACGGCCTCGATATAACCAACATGGACACCAGTCCTAGGTTGAAAAAGGCGGGCCTCGACCAATTGAGGTATAAACTCCTACTTAACAAACAAACAAATAAATTCGGTGTTTCCTATAGGCCGATCGTGTCTTGGAGAGCTTTTGGTTTTCCTCTAGGTATTTTATTAGTCTTTAGTATTTTATTACAGTTGATCATTCTCTCCATTGCTTTTCCCCGCAACTCAAGAGGATGAGTGATCAGTAGCTTGACTTGCTGGTTTTTTCTTCTTTTTTTTCCGATTGGGATGATGATAGCTTCACTCCACAAGTCTGGAATTTTAATAGTAAGGAGCTTGTTTCTGCCGATTGGTCCTAGGTTCCCGATGATATCATTGGTTATGTCATCTTTTCCTGGGGCCCTTTTGGTTTTTAGTTTTCCTATGGCACCATTTCGTTAAGAATGTCTTCATGCATGACTCTGGATTTTGATTCTTCATTTTTCGTGTAATTTTTTGGGTCTTTTTTGATACGTGTATGAGAGAGCGTTGTTGTGCCGT
This sequence comes from Meghimatium bilineatum, assembly GCA_034231615.1. NCBI lineage: Eukaryota > Metazoa > Mollusca > Gastropoda > Stylommatophora > Philomycidae > Meghimatium > Meghimatium bilineatum. The sequence continues at coordinate 58,461,419 of CM067298.1, forward strand.
CTTCCTTATAGAAGTCAGCTAAAATGTTTTCTGCTATTTGTCCTGTGCGGAATTTCCCCGCTTCTTCGATGACAGTCTTGTAGTGTTTATTCTTTGTTTCTTCATTTAGAGTTCTTGTAAGGTTTCATAGTTTGCTTGTGTCTTTTGTCATGCTTAGGCTGCTGGTCTTTTAATGCCAGCTTTTTTAAATTTCTGTTATTTTCTCTCATTGAACGTATGTTTGATTTCATTGTGTTATCTGCTGTAGGGTTTTACTCCATTTTATGTCTTGCATCATTCAGCTCGTTATGCAATTTTTCTAGTCTCACTCCAATGCGGCGTGTATTCTCTTCTTCTGCCACTTTGAATTGCCTTCTGTGGGGATTGGAATATCACTTTTTATTTGCGAAATGTTGTGGTTTATGTTGTTTGTGAGGATGATATGCTGGCAAAGCTGATCTGTTTGCTCACTGAAAAGGGTCCAATTTGATTTCTTGAAGTTCCAGCTTGGGGACATGATATGTATTCCTGTACTTCCTGTCTTGGAGATTTGGAGATGTGACTGGTACATGGTCACTTTCTCCCAGTTGACTTTCTACTGTACTTGTAATGAATCTATCTATGTCATCTGTTGCCATGGCAAGATTTGGTGAGCTGGGTTTTTTCCCAGGCTCTGAAGTAGAATGTTGGTGTATCGTCTGGCTGATTTATTAGAATTAGTTTATTTTCCATCATCCAGTCTTCTATCTCTTCACCATTTTGATTCATATCCGTGTAGCCCCAGCATGGTGAGTGGCCATTAAAGTCACACACTATTAGGTGGGTGACTCGATTCCTCTAACTTTAGTTTACAAAGTTATATTTTTGTGGTAGGAGGGCTGTAGCAGTTTGTGATTGATATTTCTTCCCAAGGCAGCAGCAGTTTCACTGTTATATGTTCCAGTTCTCCTTCTCATTATCTTTTTACTTCTACTGCTAGTATTAATGTTTTTACAAATGTCAGTATACATCTTTTGACCGATCTTGGTGGAAGGACTCATAACACCGATTAAAGAATTTATGTGTGTCCTTTAGGTGCGTCTCTTGTATGCACATTATGTCGATCTGGTTTTTTCTCACTAATTCCTGATGCTCGGGCTTTTTGTTTCGCACTCCTTCCGCATTCCACTGAGAAACTCTGAGGCATTTGGTTTGGTTAATAGCACTACTCTGCTTTCCCCTGACCTTTTCGTTAGCAAAGGCACCGGTCGCTTGGTGGGCCCTTTCGAGACAAGGGGCCCGGCTTCGCTCTTCTCCAGTTTTAGCTCATAGGAGCGACACTATGATGACAACGTTGATTGTCGCATGACTACATTTTTGTAATATCGTGTGTGCCCTAATTTATCTCAGTATATATGCCATTGCTGGATAACACACTCCGTCTTCGGCAGGCTGTATTGTGATTTTCTATCTGCCCTAATTTATCTCAGTATATATGCCATTGCTGGATAACACACTCCGTCTTCGGCAGGCTGTATTGTGATTTTCTATCTGGGCTGTCTTCCATAGCTTTTCCTTCTCCCAATGGTACCTACAAGGCAGTAGTTGTTTGTAGAGTGTTCTCTCGTAGGAAAGCTGTCATACAACGGATGTATGATAATTTCCTACGCACGTATTTCCTCCAGACCCTACCTATCCCCCCCCCAATTGGCATGTTCTTGGAGTGGTGTCAGTGACTCCGCTCCAGCAATCTAAGCTTATAGCGGCTCAGTGGCGTAGCGAGGGGGGGGGGCGGAGGTGCGGACCGATCCGGGCGGTATCATCGGGAAGGCGGCAAATTTATTTTCGTCCTGTCTTTCACAATCATTGACATATTTTTTTAAAGTCACAAGGGAGGAAAATCATTATTCCGCGCCTAGCGCCATTGACCCACGCTACGCCACTGCTCCCAGCTTCTTCGTTGTTTAAGTAACGATGACAACGAAATTCTTGACAAATCCTCTGAGATGATAGAGTTCTTCCGTAGACGCTCGTTTCCCGGCTGCCTACTTTCATCGGCATGCGCCAGTTATCTCACTTAGATACCTTGACTAATTTTCAGGGTTCTTCCTCCTCCTCTGATAGAGTTAAACTTGTTCTTACCTTTCATCCCCATAACTGCACTAAACGCATCCTGCTTAAACTTTATTCCCTTTTCCAGTCTAATCCGAGCAGCCGTGCCGCTTTCCAGGACTTGTCTCTAGTTGCCTATAGGCGCGACAAAATCTGAAGGATATCTTGGTCCACAGCCTCCTTAGGTCTTCTGCTCCCGATAATTTCGAACTGTTCGTTGTTCACGCTGTTGGTGCTACACATGTCCTTATGTGGCTCAGATGCGCTCCATTTCATTTTCCAAGGCCACTTTCTCCATCGATGAGGCCTTTACATATAAATCCCGTAATGTAATTTACGTGATCATATGTAAACGCTGTGGCAAGCAGCATATCGGGGAAACCGGCTTAAGATTGAGCGACCGTTTCTGTAACCATCTTCATGTCATCAAGCACGGAACACTCCTGTTGCCACAAAACTTCAGCAGCGATTGCCAACGTGGTGTTCTTGATATTCAGGTCACTGTCATCAGATCCTGCACCACCGATGATGATCTAAGTACGCTCTAGAAAATGGTTTTATTTTTAGCTGGGTACCCGCAAGCCATTTTCACTTAATTCCGACCACTCTTTTGTCTAGTTCTCGGTCGGTATGGTCTTTATTCATTTTGTTGTGTCCTTTACGTCATCTTTTGTGTTCGTTTAGTTTCCATATACGTTTTTATATACTTCCTGTTCCTATCATTCCGGCATCTCACATCCATGTTTCGCTCGGACACGTTTGCGTGGTTATTTCTACTCGTCGTCTTTTGATGCTATGTGCTTATCTTAATAAAGGTATTTTGGTCGAAAATTACTAGAATTTCCTAAAACAAAACCAGATTAAGACAAAGTTTGCTAAAATTACCCTAGACAAGTAAAAATATTCCAGATCTGGTAAAAACTCTGTGACATAGCTGGATTTTACTATATACATCTAGAATAGTGGCTCTCTTATGGAACACATTTTCGCCCTAATACTGGTGATTTAAAAAAAAAGGCATTGACTTTCATTACTCTTCTTATTTAGAGTTCGCTCTCTGGTAACCATCACGAAAGTTCATGTGATTTCCGCCGGGGAGCGTGAAGTAAGATGTGTTGCTAGTTCCACAGCAGAGCTGTATTATTTGCACCTCGTTGGGAACCACGAGGTCCAATATATCCGTTTCGTCATGCCTTTAATTGGGGTAGTGGACTTTCATTTGTTACTTTTCTTGATTATTCTGTTTTCCTATGGCCAATATTTATATATTTGAAACCGCATACCAAGGCTACTCCAAGTATATAAATAGTAACCAATGGAAAAAGTGACAATAATAAAAAAAACGTACCGAATGACGGCATGTTTCCGTTTAGTAGTTAGGTCTTCTACATTTGCAACGGGTACGATTTATCACCCACTGTGACCTTGGTCTTTTTAAGGCCAATGTCTCTGTAAAATGTCCCTGAGTGGCAGTCTCTGTGAAGACGATAGTCAGTGATTTAGGCTTGGGTCGACCACACTTTTCTTGCGCGAGGTGTTTCGCTGCCAGTGGACTCGGCTTGCGTAATTAAACTTATTTTGTCTAGCACATCGGGTAATGAACCTTAACATAATTCCGGCATAGGAAAGCACCGACGATAGAATTGGTCCGGGTTTGCTTTTAGCAGAGGTGCCATTCACAGACATCTTGAATCCCTCGTCCAAGCCTCAAGTCTATACATTGTTTAAAAGCACCGGGGCTTGTTCTTGAGCTGAAATTTAGAAATCCGATTTCCTTTTAACGTGTTCCTTTTCCGTTATGCTGTCTTTTGAATTCATTATATTCGTCATATCTGCCTATTTCGTGACAACAGCATTGGCTGCCCCTCCAATAGTCAAGGCGGACTGAATTTTGTCACTGTGTCGACCGTGAAGTTGTATGTGTTGGCACAGAGGTTTCGGAGATATTGCTTGTCTTTTGCAGTCTATTCTTATTTCATATGCAACCTGCACATTAGCGTACAAGATCCCAAAAGGGTTTGCAGAAGATAGGCTGTACTTCTGTTTCACGAGGGGGTACTTTTTGAGATCTTGGCTATCTGCTAACCTCTGGATCCGCCGAGAGAAATGAGATACCATTACCACCCCACTTTCTTTACATATCCCCAAAGCTTTTTAATCGTAAGCATTAACATTCTTGGTGTTTTTCGTTAAGTCGTTTATGTTCCGTTCCCCCTTTTCTACAATTGTTTTCTGCGTGGCACCTGCAAGTACCATAGCCCCCAGTGAGATCATATGAGTAGTAATATGTAGATCCAGGAAAAGGGTAACTGTTTTGCTAACACTAGATAACACACACAAATCGACGTTTCGACCAAAAGGCCTTTATCAAGAAAGACAATTGAAACACAATTAAAACATATAATAGAAAGCGAACAGTAATAACATGACGGTCACATTGATATGGGTAGCCTGGATTGACCGGAAGGTGAAATGACACAGGATAAGGAAAATGCAAAAATGACAACAAACATGTGACACGAAACAAACAGAAACTATGGATAGACTAAAGTCATACAAGAGACAGGCGCTCATTAATGACGTCGGGTTTCAGAGTGCCATATTGATAAATGTAGCGGTTCTAAAGCGCCAGGTCATCAGAGAAGTACGACTTAATGGCCGTAACCTGAATGTCCTGGGCTCCCCGATGGCCCGTGCCATGAAAGTGAACGCCAACAGGCAAACCCGAATGGTTTTTTAGCTGTAGATGTTCGCAGAATCGGTCTGCGAGCCTCCTTCCAGTTTCACCTATATATGTCATGGCGCAACGCTTGCATATGATGACGTTTCGGGTCACACATGTGAAGCTCAACTCAATGGTGAAGGTGGCTTTAGGGAATGTGACAGACCGGATCTGGGTGACATATGCACAAGTGTAGCATTTGCATATAATGGTGCCAAAATGATTAGGAACGTCAAGCTGAAGGTGACTCCGGACCAGTAGATCCCTGAGGTTCTTGTCACGTCTGTAAGCAACAAGAGGGGGGTTACAGAACACTTACCGCGTCTCAGACTGGAGAAGGTGACGAAGCAGGGCATGGCGATCGGCAGCGAAATGGGGGTGGAAAGTGAGAACAAGCTTAGTCCGGTTAGACGAGGTAGACTTCAGAGTGGTCGAGAGGGTTTCCTGACGGGAGAGACTGCACACACGAAGAAGGGCATACCTGAGGACAGCCTCAGGATACAGGCGACATCGGAAGAAAGCTATCTCGTAGGCCATCTCAATAGTCATCCTCACGACAGGCAGAGGGATGAGAAGAGGTGTATAGAAGAAAGCTATAAGCATCAGTCGGTTTGTAGTGTACCGATGTGCTAAGACAGAGGGGTTGAACAGTGATAGATATGTCAAGAAAGTTCACATGGGAGGTGGAGATCTCAGATGTGAACTTGATGGCCGGATGAAAATTGTCGATGAATTGTATGAAGCGTGTCAGGTCAGTGATGCCGATCCCTTCATCGATGTACCTATGAGTAGTTATATACCAGTATATGTGGTAACCCGTTACAGGTGCCAAGATAACTGCCAACTGACCTGTAATGAATCAGTGAACGGATTACCTGATTCGTTGGTTGCTGACCTAATGCTATTGTGTGATATATGCATGTGTTTGTGAGCTGTTGTTTTGTTCCATTTATCTGACACTAGAGGGAGAAGCATTTTCCTGATGTCATTCAAAAAGGCGTGGTTAAGTTTCATAGGGATGAGTGCACAGCCGGCACTCTGGAGTGTGTCTGTCTTTTGTTCAGGTGATTGTTAAGCTGTACATGTGTGCGCAGTCGGAAGTAGATGTCTTTAGGATTTCCATTCGTGTTTCCCATTGCCTGATTCTTCAAAGGGAATAGAAAATGTTTGTCAAATAGTGAAACGTACCCTTCCCATCTGAGAAGGATGGGTGTATTCCAGAAATTAGGTCATGGGATTTTAGTTACACTTTCTACTGCATCTAGGTCATGCTACTCCTACCAGGGCAGCTTGAGTATTGACCAGGTAATGGTCATAGTATGGGTCCCAAGATGGCTGCCTGCTGGTCCAAGATGGTGTACTGTGATGGGTGGGGAATGCATCGCCCACACTTGAACAGGTCATGGTCACCGGAACAATGAATTATCCAGAGGTGTGGATGTTTTTTTTGTTAGGGAGTCATGGGATTTCACGTGAGATTTTGTCAACTTTACACCAGGGAATACAGTATAAGGAGAGGTCAACGAAATAATTTGCCACTGCAATATTTAAATTTGCGTCAAACTGATCTAACAAACAGCACATGCGCTATCTTGTGTGGGTAAAGGTCATACTAAAAGTACACTCCCCATCTGTTTTCCAGATAGACATGGAACTTTAAAGTGAAATTTTCCACAGCATCTAGAGGTCACACCTGTTCATACTAGAGTGTGGTACAAGGGTAGTTCACTGAATCTGCTTCACTGATCCATGCCCCTATGTGGTTAAACTCATCCAACTGCTGCTCTATAGCATCCTGGTCAAGGAGTTTGATTCAGCTGGTCTTCGAAGCAGCATTGGCAATGGCGCTGTCTATCCTCGACAGCCAAACCAACTCGCCCACTAGTGCCTCCAGGACAAGAAAGCTATAATAGAGCAGCAGTTACACATGGTGCTACCTTATTGATCAAGTGAGGTGCTCATTCACCTGAAGGGAAAAGGTTTTCTCACTGACTCTAGGAGAATGGAACGTACGCACACTCCTTGACAATGACTAACACAAATAGACCGATTCAATGAACTGCCCTGATTGGGAGAGAGTTAGAGAGGGCCGCAGAGTGCAACGACACCAGGGTCACTCATCTGGGGAGTGTCGCTCCTCGACACTCACGAACTTTCTATATCAGGCACCACCACACAACTAGGGCTAGTTTCATCGTTGCTGACTTTTTCTTAATTTGTTTCCTAATTTTATAACCCTTATTATATATTTGATATTATACATACTAAAATATAACAGGTACGTAATTAAAAGAATATGCAACTGTTAGACAATTTATTTCTATTTGTGTGGTAAATATATGCAAACTCAAGAGTCAGAACAGCTAAAAGTATTTCCAATAACAGATGGATAATATTAACAACATGGTTTACAAAGTGAGAGCCATCGTTTGATAATATTGGTAGTTATGGTGAAAAGGTGGTCCCTACTTTACAATGTGATAACCATTATTTTCTGTGTTCAACAAGGAATATTATCAGCCGTGGTGCAGAGATGTCCCAGGCTTTACAATGTGAGAACCAATTGAGAATGATCACAGAAGACTATGAGAACCAACATGGCATATTAGTCGCAATAGAACGTGAGAACCAGTTTTGCATGTTATCCAACAAAGAATATTAGCAGTTGTTACACAGTGGTGGCCCATACTTTCAATGTGACACTTATATTTTTTGCTTTTAACCATAACTAATTCTGTACAAATGCACCAGTTTGAACTATATTCACATGGAAAACCATTAGAAACATTAATTTCAGTGCTCAGTCAATGTGGGATTACCCCTCAGTCTTGCCTTACGATCTGGCTGGCTGGTAGGCATTGTAGTAGTGGTTATTTCTGAGCAAGTAATCTGTACTCCACTATTTTATTCGTTGGTTTAAAAGTAACTGATATACATTCCCATTACTGTCAGTGAGTAGATAATTCCATGTGCCAAGTGTCTACCTATCTCTTGTAACAGGAAAATGGTCCTGCTAAATTTTCCAGATATGTCTTCGATAGTTCAAAAAGTAAATTTTATCACATATCTTATATAAGCACATCCCAGACAAACAAAAGACCATTCCTGAACAAAATAGAACACCTTAGACTTTATCAAAGATGTTTATTATTTAAATTTCCTTCAACTCTCTAAGACGACGGATGGCACTTCGTACTTGTGCAGCAGCAGTTGTGCTGGGGGATAAAGAAAGCAAATATAGTAAGCTGTAAACCATGAAAAATATATTTCATTCTCCAAACTACATTTTATGAACATGCAAATGTTATGAAAGTAGAACAGTTTGGAAAGCAACTATTATTATCTCTTCTGCATTTGTTCTCAGACTCCTGAAATCAACAGGAAAGAATGTGTTGTCTTGATTAACATCTTGGTGGTTCCTTTTGGTCTGACACATACGACTCCAACATTATTTCTGGGTCACTTTGAATCTCCAAGGGATCACCAACTAAACTCTCAAAACCAACATATTCACCTATATGACAAGCGTCCTTCAAGGGGGGGGGGGGGGGGGGGGGGGGGAAAGAGAAATGAGAGAGGAGATATTAAATTCCCATACATATTTCTACAAGAAACAAATTTGCAGTTTTAAGCACCTTTCAATTATAAAAAGGAAAACTAAAAATAATCTGAACAAACACTCTCCTTGATTCACTAGCCTCAATGCCAGCATGTTTCTAGTTTTAAATTTAGAACAACAGTTTATGCCCAATTTCTGCAGTTATTTCAATTATTTTTCTTCACTTTAAATGTTACCACACAGGATAAATTTAGCCCTCACATGACTAGCAGCGGCTTAAATAACAGTTTACCAATCGTTTCTAACTGCTGTTGTTTCCGAGTTGCAAAAAGTCTATTATGACATTCAATTTTTTTTCAAAACTTGGCCAGATGTTAAATAGGCAATTTTTAAATGGAATTTTAGAGAATGAGAATGAAGCAGATGATCGGGAATTAGTTCAGTATTTAGGAGTTGAAAGCAACAATGATCTGGTAGTGTAGGCCTAATTGATGATATGCTGCCCTGCTGCACCTCCCTCCCACCACCACACTCTAATTCCTAGTAATGACTGATAATAGTCAACATAGCTGATCTTTCTATGTAAATATTGATCTGCTTCTTCAGAGTTCATAAACTCCCTCTAGATCTCTCTTGTAGCAGGACCATGGCCCTCCTAGATTTCCAGCAGGATGCGGTCCAATGAACTGAATGGAGCTGTGTCATCGTTTTATTTGCACCAATGGCCTGACACATCCATCTTTGATGTGAAATCAGGTCCTGTAAACGACAGATCCAGGTTACTCTGTTTTTTAGTAGTCCTGGGCTTACCGTTCACTATTTCTATAAGAATCAGTCTTTGAGGTACATGCAGAACAAACCAATGTGTATGCTGGTATCAACATTTTCTGAAAAGTTATATCCTGCTTGGAAACCTGTTTCACCTTTTTATGTGAACTATGCCTTTAATGTTTGGAGTAGTTAACAGTTACAGAATGATGTCTACCAGTGAACTGCTGCATTTTACTGTTGTGTTAAGTGTATTGTCCAGAAAAATATAAACAAATATTTTCATCTCAATGATAACTCCAAAGTCATGCCACAAAGACTAGATGTAATTTTTTTCACGGCTAGCTCTCTGTTTGCTCTTATTCTAACCAAGTCTAGAGTGCTAATGATGCATGAATGCAAGATGTTAGCTTTCATGAAGCTATGATAGCTTTCACAGGCAGACTCCAGCTCAACCAGTAGACGTATATGAAAAACAAAACCCAGGGTATAAAAATTGTGTGTTCAGCGGATCCTCATTCTGGATATCTCTATAAATTTTAGGTTTAAGCAGGATAATCTGACAAACATGAAAAATGAACTTGGATGCCATGTTTTCATGCTGTGTAAGGGAGACTGCTTTGCAGCTTTTCATTTGAACATTTATCAATACAATTTGACACAAATGAATAAAGCTGACATGAAACTAAGCTTATTTTTTTTGACAAGTTACATGACAAGTAAACCTGTCTTACATGACAAAGATATGTTCACAGATCAGTACCTCTTCCATTTATCTGTAACTTTGAATCATAAAAATAAATTACAAATTGTATTTTTATTAGCGCAATCACCTTATTTCTGTGGAGTTATTTCCAATGCCCTGGGAAGTAAGCCAAAAATTGTACTGATTGACGGAACTGAAAGGATTAACTGCTATAGTCCGTTCAGATTCGTTTGCCGAGATGTTATGATTTATAATTCAAAAAGTTCTTGATGATTTCACATGAATTTTGGCATACGTTGTTAAAATGTCCATGTCGCGAAAACATATGTGTTACTTGATGTCTAGCTGTAACGATTATTTGAAAGCGGCGAATTCTTTTGATGTTTGCCCATGTAAATATTATTTCGACCATAAACAAAATATTTTACAGTAATCTAGTGCAATGATGACCCATAGGCGTGTCCACAAAATTGTACATGGTGGCAGGTGTAAAAAAATTTAAAATATATCTTTTGTTCGTAGAGTCAATTTGATATTGTTCCATGCTCTTGGTGTGAGTTTCACAAATGTTGTCGCTGCCTTTGAAATAAGTACATATATTTCTTCATGTAAGGAAATTTTGTCTGTAATAGTTGATCCAAGATATCTGAACTTCTGTATTGAATCAAGCGGGCTAATTTTTATAAGTAATGGTTGATGGTTTGCTTATAACATTTTTTTGAATTGCTTGGGTGGTATTGAGCAATGAAATGTTTTACAAATCAACTTGTAAATTTTGCAAATCAAACTTTTTTTAGTGTAGACTTAATCAGAGTAATGATCATTCATAATCAGACGAGTCAAATAGGTCGATTACTGTTTTCGGCTGAACAAACAACAAACCTTCCTTTTTCCAATATTCCTCTTCTTGGCGTAACACATGATCCTCACATTTCACCCAGTAGTCTTTATGTATATTTGATAGAGCCTGATTTGTAAGTGTCTCAATATCACATAATTTGAAAGTTGTATTTGTAGATGCTACGTGTCCTTTAACTTTTGCCCAAATTAGCTCTATAGGATTTAAGTGTGCATGATATGGAGGTAGTCTCAAACATCTATGACCATATTCTTCAATTAACTTGTCTATTTTAAATATCTTTGTTCGTTGTGTCTGTTTTACAAGGTTAAGCAATTCGGGTTTCAAGTACCTGTCGGTAACTGGTATGTGTTCTTTTATGAGCCACGTTTTGATTGCATCTTTTGTACTTGATGATGTTGGGATTCTATCTTCTACGTTCACTACGTTATGGTATGAAGCATTGTCCATTATCAGACAAGAAGGTCTATCTAATATTGGAAGAATACTTTTTTCGATCCAGTCTTCGAATATGTGCCCATTCATTTCGGAGTGGTAGTCTCTATTGTCAATGGATTTTGAAATGAAAATTAGATGAGCATTCTGCAACAACCCATTATGTCTGCTACCTGCATGTGCAACTATCAAACGTTGCCCTTTACTACTTGGTACTGATCTTTTAATACTTCCATCTGCTAACTGCCATTCCTTTTCATTTGTATGATGAGCGTTGATCCAAGTTTCATCTAAATACACAATATCATAACCATTCTCGCGCATTCCCTTCACTTCACGTAAATACTTGCTTCTAAGAGCTACCAGATGTGGCTTTTCACAAATAATGTTTTTTCCACCAGCATACTTTCTAAAGGTGAAGCCTGCATTTCTTACAGTTTTCCATAATAAAGTTTTTGATATTTCAATGTCGTTATTAGTTTTCAGCCAAATCTTCAACTTTCTAAGTGTCACTTCTTCGTTTTTATCAAACATTCTACATATTTCTCTTTTTACTAGGTCCTTATCGAAACTGTCTATCTTTTCTTTCCTTCCTTGCTTTCGTGAATTTGTTGGCAATAAATATCCGCTTGCTTCCACTATTCGATCAAATGAACGTTTACACAAACCTAAAATATGCATTGTTCTCTTCTCAGGATTTGATAAAGAACAATAAAGATGTCCCTTTTTACGCTCTCTGCAGAAGTATTGATAAATCTTTATAGCAATGTTATGCTCAGTAAAATATTTCGCTTTCAGATTCATTCTCACATAGACTTGCAGAAGGTAATATGCTTAGTGCCGCCTACTTTCTGTAAATATTGAGACGTGCCTCTGACTTGTGACTTGAAATCGAGTCAATAGCCGTTTTTGATTTCACATAATTCTAAGTTCAGGAAAAATAATATTTGGTGCTAAACGGGAATTTCCATATGTAACATTGCTTTATACAAATGTACAGTGGAAACAACTACTTTTAGAACGGTGCACATTCTACCGTGAGGGTCATGCCTTTATATTTAATAATCAGCTGTGAGATGTAAGCATCTACATAATCCAGCGGTTGTTTATAATTTAGATTAACTTTTTTTTAATATAGGTTAAATAAGGTATCTTTGATACTGGATCACATTTCTTTGATAAAAAAATATTTCTATAGCGACATTATTATTCTAAACCTAACTTCAAATGATCAATCCAAAAGAACAATACGTTTTTGATAAAAATAATTTAACATCTCGGCAAACGAATCTGAACGGACTATAGTATATGTTTGGTTTACGCTTTGTTTAATATGGATGTAGAGGATGAGATGTATGTGAATTAATATTAAGATATGTGCCATTTCACCACAACCTAATTCTAGCAGGTACACCCAGTCAATGAGAAATCAGTGATATCACACTTTAGTACTGCAGTTGTTGAGAAAAAATAGCTAATTTATTTATTTTGCAATTCATAAGTCAATGTTTGTTTAGCTATTTCATGCAGATTACATAGCTAGACTTCAAAAACATTTGAACATTTCCGCAGAAATGTTCTTTTAAACGAATGGTTATTACATTATGGATTTTTTCTTCTGCATTTATTCTTAAACTCCCCCAGATTAACAGGATGCAGTCCAGAGACAGAAATCATCTATAGTTTGTCATAGTCAATAGCTTTGCTGTAATATCTTCACTTTTCAACATCATAGCTACTGGGTCTCTTTGACCCTATATGGAATGGACCAGCAATTCCACCCAATAACCATCTTACAACATGCATCGAAGATAAACAGTGTTCCTATTCTTTGCTACCCTTTTCGGGTTCCACCAACACACTGGCAGAATTATGGATTAAAAACATGGGGCTGACTTCATTGTATTCACGCTATCCCATATCTCTTTTTAAAAAAGCAGCACGCTGCCTGCAGAGAGTAGTACAAATCATAGCATCACATGATAATTCTAGGGATCTCCACTTTGTAAAGAAAACCCTGAGTGTGCAACCTCTTGGAAGCAGTGCAAACAGCATAATCACTATGTGAAGCAGACCCCCCCCATTATAGAGTTTCTGCATAAGTAAGTTGGTTAAATATCAAAGCAACTACACACATATATATATATATATACTCACGAGTAAACCCAGGCACCTCCTGCAACAGTTTTAGAACATCTGTTGCACTTCCAGATACCAACAGCTTTCCTCTTCATGGCTTCCTAATAATATGAAAGTTGCAGCCAATTATATATATGCCTCTAATACACATATCTGTAATTAAACGCCATACTGATTACTTTTGAATAATAAAGCAATGTCTATAATTTGATGAGGATGAAATAATCCCTTTAGCTGTGAGCAGATAGCTCTTGACCGCCCTAAGATTTTCTGACAGAAGTACATAGGTATATCCTCCTCAGCTGTGTAACCGAGACGATAAGGACTCGTATAAGGTTGTCTCAAAGGAATGGGTGTGTTTCAGGGATTATATATGACCGAAATGCATAGGACCATGGTTCTGCTACAAGAGATCCATCAGGAGTTTGACTGCCATTTGGTCAGGTATATTTTAAGATATCCGTAAAGGATTCTACTTACAATCACATATCTGTCAATATTAAGGTATTCCTGTACATAGAAAGTTTAGCTTTTTAATACTTACAACCATTTTTTTTTAAATAAAAATTTCATGTTTTCTGTTCTTGATGTAATAACACCAAAAAAGTGATTGTCATTCCAGGTTCAGAATGTCAACAGTTTTATCTCTAGTCCGCATGCGTAGAATGCTGTAAATCATGTGTAATTTTATTGTAGTATTCTTATTTCATTCTTAGTTCACACTTGTTTATTCTTCAACGTTCATTCTCAGGCTACCGTTGGGATCTCTCTTGTAGCAGGACAATGGTTCTACTAGATTTTCAGCAGAGAATAGAGACGAGTTGCCGTTTTATTTGGGACAATCTATGATAAATTTATTAGCACGAATCTTGGCCCACAAACTGTAGTATTTCTGACAGGTGCAAGATCAGTACTCTAAACGCTACCAGATCTGCAAATACTATTGACTGAACTAATTCAGTGAGAAAGTAGTAATGCAGTGGATACCATCGCATTGTGGAATACCCGGAAACGAGAAAATAGATTGTCTGGCAAAGAAAGATGCTGTTGATGATCAACCTGATGTGTCAATAATGTCCATCAAAAGAAACAAATGACCAAAGCAATTAGAAAGTCAACACCTACACAAGACGACTACCAAATTATTAACATTCCAGAACATGTCACTTCAGAACAGGTCACAATAAACTCCGCAACCTCTAATATACAAAGTTTACAGTTATTAACACAGCCATGTGTACAGGAAACTCAGAGCATATTCTTCAAGAATACCTTCTAATATGAAATGCTGTTTGAAACAAATACACTGACACACAGAAAAAAAACAGTGCAAGAAATGCTACGACCTCTGCACAAGTTACTTAATACTGTTAATTTTATTGAAGAGACAACTATTCAAACGAATGAAAGAAGCTTTAGCATCTCTACTAAGCATCTTTCCTGTCAGGTGTCAACCCGTCTCTGGTCCATGGTTATAGGTGAGACATCCAGCTATGCATTCCCCGCCATCCAAAGAGGATCTCCAATTATGCAGTGCTGAGTCTGGGCTCTCTGGGGAGTTGTCACAACCTACAGAGTTGTTTTTCATCAAAACTCATCTGAAATCTGTTCATGGCTAGAGCTCATCTGGTTCCCCCAGTATGTCAATGCTGGGTTTGATAAAAATCCAGGATACATAATTATAGGGATGATATACTGTGGGGATTCCCCAAAAGAAAAACATCAGCATATTTTGGCATGTAATCTACTAAGAGTTTACTGTTGCAAAAAGGTTGATCAATAGTGAGATATGTGAAACATTTTCAACAATACATAAAGCTGCATTCAGCATACCTGTTCCCAAACTTTCACCAGTTAGCAGAATGTGGTTAGAGGTATGGAATATTTTTTTTGGAAATCTATGTCCTACGGGACTGTGAAACACATTCTTACATGTTTAGTAGTCAGTGTTACTCTATGAAAATTTCCTTTTATATATATATATATATATATATATTACCCATGTTTTTGCTTCTGTAGGTCTTACCAATGGCCCACTAGACACACCATCCATGCAACAGAAAACCTTAGTGGATGACATGCCGTTATATTGAGGCTATCTTCTTATAGAAGCTTCATGGCATGTCATCTATACAGTTATGATTTTGTTTTGTTGTTGAAATGTTTTTCATGTTTGCCTAAATATATATGTATGCACCCTCTGTGGTTGGGAGGGAGCCAGAGATGTACTGTGCAACACAGAGGAGGAGGAAACTGACATCACTGTTTTTCCTATGGCTGAGGCCCATCATAGAGGCACAGTGACTCAGGACGTGACAATCCTTTTGACTTGAACATTTGGTTGCATGCCTGGAGCAATAGAGACGTTCGGCATAACCAGTAGTCAATTGGTGGCGGGGAATGAGCACAGGTTGAAACCTACCTTCCTTGAGGTGTGATAGTTATTCTCTGGCTCTGTCCCGGGGTGGGCCGAAAATCCAGACTTCCCAGCAATATAATGCCATCTATTGGCATTAGGTCAAAGGGCATGAGCCCATGGGCCGCTGGATCAGCAACCAACAAACCATATATATATATATATATATATATATATATATATATATGGAGCCGCATTAGCGCACTGGCTTCGCATATAGTGGTTCTGGGTTCATTCCCCAGTTGAGGCGGAAATGTTTTCAGATCGCAACGGCTCCCAGGTCGACCCAGCCTTAAATGGGTACCGGATTAATCCGGGAAGTAAAGACTGCAAGGGAGAGGAGATGGCTACCGCCCTCATTTGCAGAGCCTGTGAAATGTGAGATCGCTAACATCTCACACCCCTACGGCATTAATAAATGCTATGGGTTACTTTACTTACTATATATATATATATCACACTTTTCAAAATCCCCAATTATATTTATTCTACATTGTTTTGTACTGTATTTAGTGAAATTTCTGTTACTTCATATATATTTTGTCAGTATGGGCCAAGTTATAACAGGATTCCACTGTATATATTTTGTTAAAATATATACAATAATAAAATTGTTTCGACCCCCAATAATTTCATATGTTCATAGACTTGTTTATTTTGCTGTGTAAATTTGTTTGTGTTGTACTTTATTTTACTCACTGTTTTATTCATATTTCAAAATCAATAATTTTAAATCATTGAGAAATGTTCTATGTAGGACAACTCTTCCTGTCACTGAATATTTATACAATGCATATATTCAGTCACATTGCCAGACAAAATACTCTGCAAGCTGCCAGACTCTCACCGTGAACTAGTTTTGGCAAGTTGGAATTGTGAGACCAACACACTAAACTCTTCTGCCAGATTCATACTTATAATATAGTCTTACAATATTATGTCCTACTAACAACTTTATCAGGAATTATTTTACGTAAAATATAAAAATACAACTTAAACTTGTTAACATTTATACCATTAGTGTTTTATAATTTAAAAATAATTCAGCCGAAACAAGGAAAATAATACTAGAAGAAAAAGTTATGGTTTAATGTAAATTCTTCTTCTGCGTTCGTTGGTTTAATGTAAATAAAATTATTAGCTTTGCAAATTTTTTTCTATTTCAGCAAGGTTGTTTTTTTAAAACCAGTATTTTGTAGATTTTCATCATGCCAGATAAACGAAAATGATTTGATACATTAATTTATAATTAAATTTGTTCACGTATAATCATATTAAGACATATTTAAACATGCACCACAATCAGTGGCACATGGTTTTTTGGAATAACATGATTAAGCTAGTCGCAATGCTATGTTAAGTTTCCATGGGACTTAAAAATGAATTAATGAAATCGCTGCAGTACTATTCTTCACACTGGCAACTTGGGTAACAATATCCTTTAATTGTGATTACTCGCCCATGTGTTGCACAGGGCCTGAAATGGGGAGGTTGGCAAATAATAACAACACTGTTTACCTTTCATGTATGTCATAAAAGGTGGGTAATGAGGTTATGCAATGGAGTTGGTGTCCTATTTCATAAAGTGTCAAAGTGACTCAGAAGCCATGCTAAAATCAGATGTGTTAGGTCAAAATGTACATGATGCTAAAGGTTAATGAAAGGTGGACCCAATTCTTTACATTTCTATTAACACTTTCCTGGCCAATTTCAACAGCCATCGAATTTCCGTTAATAGAACCTTGCGGACCAATTTCGACAATATAAAAAGGTAACAATGTATGATATATAGAAATTAATGTAAATCTAGGCCTAGCATTATAAGTAGCATTTTGTACTTGAAATAACTCTGGAGCTTTTAAACTCATTCACCGCCGAAGACGGATGTGTTGGGCCATTGGCGCAAATAAAACGGCAACACAACGCATTCCATTCTCTGGACTATATTGAACTGGAAATCTTGTATGTCCATTGTCCTGTTACAAGAGAAATCCAGCGGGAGTTTGAGAATGAACGCTGAAGAAGAAACTCATTCAAAGTGCAAACACTTGTTACAACACATAGAAACTTTTAAGGCTCTCGCGCTAGATAGATTTTATACAGAATTTTAAAGACACGATGTCAATGTATACAATTTTGCATGCGCCCTCGGTAATGGCGGATATGTATGCTCTGGATTGCTGGTGAGCAAAGTGTTTAAACAAAAATGGGTCTTACATGCCATTTCCAAGTTGAGAATGTCTTTAAATGTGATAAGCAAAACCACCAAGATTAATCTTAGCTTAAATATTAATAATACCAATACAGACAATACACTTAAGATTTGGAAGAACAGACCTTTCCACAAAAGGGGCATGTGTATGTACTATGTTGGGTGACCTCCATTTTCTTTACAGTTTTTCTGAGAGAGGCACCATATCTTGTGCCATACTTTCCAACAATGCCAACCTTCTTGGTCCGTTTTGCCTGAAAATAAAACATAATTAATTACATTTTATTAAAAAAAATATTTTTTTTTACACATTACCAAATACAATTTCCCGTGGGAAATCTACAGCTACTGACAAATGCACAAAAGGAGAACCATAATTGCTTGTCACTTCTGCATTCAAGTAAAATCAGATCTGATTTCACCAGCATCTTTGAGGTTCAGGTAACAGCTCCCATTGACTTTACCTAGTTCAGAGCCCTCATCAGGTTTGATTATTTGTTAAAGATGTTTGGTAAATTTTTCGTTCGGGTGTACACTGCATGTGTAACACCAATGAAAGTAATGGGTGCTGTGATGTCACATTTCTGGACAAAAACCCAATTTATAATTATAACTTTTATAACATTTATTTTTTTAATTTATAACTGATCCTAACCCTTATTGCGAACCCTATTTTAAATATAAATTCTACAAATCACACTGCAACAGTTAAGTAATACTTCAAAACCAGAGGAAAGACCAGTGTAGGCCTGAACGAAAAATCTGCGGAAATATTTCAGCAGAAATTTGATTACGTCCACTGTTGGGTTATTGACCTACTTTCGAGGTATTTCCTCGAAAAGTTCAATGCTCGTGACGTCACGGTTCGCGTGGTACAGCTGGCAGGTTCTTGGAGGTTGGAATCGTGACATCACGGTTTGCGTGGAATTTTTGAATTGCTGGTTGGGAACCGACAATGGTGGGCATTGGAGTCCTGTTGCTCAAGCGGGCACGATGGGGTGGGGGTGTTGAAAAAATAAATTTATAAAAATAATAACTGAAATTCAGCATCCCCCCCCCAATTTTTATATTTCGTACACCTATTGTATACTATAAATTTATTTATATTGTTAAATAAATCTCGAGTCAACGTCGAGAATTGATCTGGTCAGTTGGCACATTTGCACTTTGGATCTGGTCAAACGGCGGGGGAAAAGCTGTCTATTTTACGCAGATATTTAACGTGACAGCTACGAAATTTTTTTTAGTACAGCTTTAGCAGTGCAAATGACCACCCAGGAAGATTTGTTTTTTTTATCAAATTATGTGCCAATGGAGAAAAATGTGTTCTAGATTGGTGCATAAAGAGACTGATTTGTAATCATTATGTGTGCCGTCCTGTGGTGAATATATGAAATTGGTGAAAAATTCCAGCAAATCTGAAGGCTGTATTTGGAGATACCGACGCTACAGTAGCAATCACCATGTCAGTAGGAGTGTACGAAACCATTCCTGGTTTGCGGAAAGCCACCTAGGTATGGGTGATATTTTACTTCTTACATATCTGTGGGTTATGAATGCCAGGACCGGCTTCATAAAAAGAGACGTCAAAGTTGGACCCCAAGCAGCCGCAGACTAGAAAAGCTTCTGTAGGGAGATATGTGCAAACAATACTGTAAAAGTTGGAGGAGTCAATGCTGTCGTCAAGATAGACGAATCAATGTTCGGCAAAATAAAATATAACCGCGGGAGACGTGTACAAGGAACATGGGTGTTTGGTGTTGTTGAACGAAGGTCCAATAAATGTGTGCTAAAGGTGGCCGCAGAACGGACTAAACAAGTTCTATTGAGTATTATTAAAGAACGTGTTGTCCGGCACGACCATTGTCTGATTGTTGGAGAGCATATTCCTGCTTAAGAGATGAAGGGTATGCACATTTGACCGTTAACCACAGCATGGAGTTCCGGAATCGTGAAACGGGGGCCCACACCAATACAAGGATTGTGGGGCCTTGTGAAGCGACAATTCCGAAACCAAGGTAGGCGGTGCAAAGAACAATTTCCTGCATATCTTTGTGAATATTATATATATGGCGGAAGCATCATCAAAAATCACCAGATTTGTTCCAGGATTTCCTTGGCGGGATAAAACAAGTTTATCCACCAAGGAACTGTGACAAAGGTAAGTGTTTCATACTGTACTAGATCATAACGGTGGACGTAATCAAATATTTACTAATATTTCTAATCCTAACCATACTTTAAGTACTTAAACCGTAAGCTTGCCAAATCACACACCAAAGGTTAGGACATACCACGAAAGTAGAGCAAAGGTCACAGTGTAGAATTAAAAGTAAGCAACTTGCGCTGATATGATATCCATCACAGAGGATGAAATTCGTGAACTGTTTCAGAATTCAGTGTTTCCGACTTCAAAGAATTTGAATGATGTTTTGTACTGTACATTTTTTCCTGCAGTAGGCATATTTTACTGTATTCTGCATTAGGCATGCCCCAATACATAATTTTGGCGCATCTTGCTTTCTGGCGCCAACTGCGATGTTTGACCTAGTTTTTTAGGTATTCCCTAAAGTTAACTTGCGTTGATCTGCAGTTTGCGACATGGCTTGTGAAATTGTTTGGCGCGTTATGGGTTTTGGTGGATCTGAGGTTCTTAAAATGATGAAAAGGGAGGGGGGGGCATGGTTATTATTTTTACAATAATTTATATATAATTTATTAGAAAGTTTTATATTTATTATTGGGAGATGGGAGGTAGTGGTATAAAAAAATAGGAAAAGGAGGGGGCCTCCCCCCTCAAAACATCTGGATGTGGAGGGAAATGGGGGTTGAGGTGGGTCTCCCCCTCATTACATTGAACTTTTTAAAAAGCAGGCCTGGGGTGTTTGAAATTTGAAAAAATAATTCGGTCTACAGCGAGAGCAGGGTTGCCATTTTGATGCTTTTCGCTCTACATTTGATGCTTTCTGGTGCTTATTATGGACGTTTTTGGTGCTTTTATGATGAAATGAGTTGGCAACACTGGTCTTGGCATGATCGGAAACCAATTAAATCCGCGTATTTCTACAGTAAAGCATGTGATTTGTGCTGTGTATTATTTGAGATTGTATTATAAATAATGCATGGTTTACGGAGAGTTTATCCACGGTGAATAAGGTAAGTGCTTCATTTTACTCATTTCACACTGTAATTAGGCGATTTCCATGGATTTCCACTAGTAAAACCACAAATCGATCAAATATTTTTTTTAAATGTCCGCCGCAATACAGCCGCTTGATGTCACTGCACACGGCATATCATTGGCAGACAGTTTTATCTAGCAGAACTCCGTGACCCCGCCTACTTAATAATGTAAACAGTGTGCTATTTATAGCACACATGACACCAGAAAGCAAGATCTACCAGAATTTTTCCTCCTTCCTGTTGGGTCTTTATGTCGCGGCGACGATATCATATTGCCAAAACCAAATGAATAAGTATAAGTAGGTACTTGGACATCTGGGATTAGCGTGTTTGGAAAAATTTGTCTAGGCTATAAATTTCTTGTGACCTTTACTACTTTTTAGTAATGTCGCATGTCATGTTTTAAACTAGATTTATTAAGTTCTTTAACCATTTTTTTCTTTTTATATATGTAACTTTTAAGGATACAAGACGATGCATAAAACAGTAGTTAATTTTTTGGCGCATCTTGCTTTCCGGCGTCAACTGCGAAGTTTGACCTAGTTTTGAGGTATTCCCCAAAGTTAAATTGTGTTGATCTGCAGTTCGTGACACGGTTTGCGAGAGGTGGTGACGACGCGGTTCTCGCGAAATTGTTTGGCGCCGTTTTGGGGTTTGGTGGATCTGAGGTTTTTAAAATGATAAAAATTAGATTGGGGGGGGGGGGGGGGAGAAACATGGTTACTATTTTTACAATAATTTATATATAATTTATTAGAAAGTTTTATATTTATTATTGGGAGAGGGGTGGTATAAGAATAAATTTAAAAACGGGGAGGTGGTGGTTTAAATAATAATATTAAAAGGAGGGGGGTTACATCTGGATGTTGAGGGAAAGGGGGGGTTGAGGGGGTTCTCTCCCCCCCCCATATTACATTTGAACTTTTTAAAATAGGGTGTTTGAAATTTGAAAAATAATTAGGTCTACAAGCAAGAGTTGGGTTGCCATTATGATGCTTTTCGCTCTACATTTGATGCTTTCTGATGCTTATTATAGACATTTCTGGTGCTTTTATGATGAAATGAGTTGGCAACACTGTTCTTGGTGTGATCGGAAACCAATTAAATCAGCGCATTTCTACAGTAGAGCTTGTGTATTGTGCTGTGTAATATTTGAGATTTGTATTATAAATAATGCATGGTTTACGGAGAGTTTATCCACGGTGAATAAGGTAAGTGCTTCATTTTACTCATTTCACACTGTTTGCATTGTTGATTAGGCGATTTCGCTGGATTTCCGCTAGTAAAACTACTATCAAATATTTTTGTAAAATGTCCGCCTCGCATACAGTCGCTTGATGTCACTGCACGCGGCATATCATTGGCAGACAGTTTTTTCTAGCGGAACACCGTGACCTCGCCTACGTAATAATATAAACAGTGTTCTATTTATAGACGCCAGACAGCAAGATCTACCAATTTTTTTAAATAGATATTTAATTTATTTTCATTTCATTATAATTATGCAAATTAGCAGTCATTTTGAATATCAATTAGTTCTGTGACCATCTGAACATTGCAGAAATGTGATCAACATAAGCGTCTTGTCTTCACGAACACAAAAATGTATAGTTTGTGTATTATATTATTGAAAATAACAGATAATTCAGAAATTATCAGCTCGGCTACACTTTGTGGTATCATATAATAAATTATAAATTATAATCATCACAATATTAAGTAATTGAAATTGTCATTAATTGTTCTTGACTTTTGTTTGATGCTTGCAATGTCTACTATTGTCTACAGACTACAATGGTCATAGTACTGTACGAACAGGAACATAAAGTACATGCATATTATTTGGTATGTAAACAGAAATGAGTAGTAGTATATTTACTATAGTGAAATAGTGTATTAGTATTTATTAGTCTCGTTATTTAGTATTATACTACTAATATACTATTGGTAGGCTCAGAAATACGAATGTTTTTCACTTCTAAACAGTGCATTAGTGGGTCAACTACATTCTGAAAGATGCATAATTTCATTTATTGTAATGATAACCAAGATATACGTTCGTATAAGTTATGAACAGTTTAGATATAGACGGATACAAAATACCCTAAATATCAAACATACCATTTCGTTTGCGAAAATTACCAGAAAGAATTGCAGGAAACGGAAATCAAATTAAAATGTCGTCATAACTACCTGCCGTCTCCGCAAGGGCTGGGCTGTAACGGATCTCCAAACATCTGTTTGCTTTGTTAGTGTACTCTGTAACCTGTCCATCTCGTGATATTCATCTCCCACTCGTATCTTTGCCTACCTCTTTCCCGCATCCTCTTAAATCTACCCTCAAAGAAGATTTTCAACGAGGTGTAATGGTCTTTTAATGAATGACAACATATTTTATTTTTCTTCTTCTTCATCGTTCATTTTCAATAGTTCTTTTTTTTCATACGAAGTGAGAAGTGTTGTCAGGACTGGACATCTTCGTTCTCAAACGTTTACATATTGCCTTATATAGACGGGAATTGTTATGTCCGTATTTGCAGCTTGGCTGCAATACCTACTGATACATCGGACTTAAGTTTCTGGGTCTCTTTTATCCACCATGGAAAGAGACAACCACCCCCAAAATCTCATTCGTCACCTCTTACAACAAACATGACAAGTCGTAGTGTTTTCCATTCTTCGATATTAGACCTCCGAAAAAAACACGGGCGAGGTTAGCCTGTAACCAAAATCACCTCACTACTTCGCTTCCCGGAAGCACAAATTCGAACCTCCTATCTTTTGCATAACTAACTTGAGTTGCCATTGCTTTAGATGTAATGAAAATGTACTGCATAAGGTCTAAAGTCAAGCAACATCTTTGTTATTTTTAAACTAAAACAGCCTGAGAACCTTCCGCAATACAGTGTTCTAAAACAGCTATAGGCCTATTGATAAACCTGGTTCTTATATCTTACATGTCACGATCATGACTTAAACCCCTGTTTCCAGGAAGGAAACATGACCGCATATCTATAATTGCCTTTGTATTCTTCGACCCATTTAGTTAAGAAAGAAGTTGGTTGTTATGATACTGGTGATCTTAAAAGAGTTCCTATGGAATGTGATTTAGTTCCGGAGGTCTTGCAAGGCAATTTTTCATCACTATCCGGCCTCTTTTAGATGGGCTGATTCGAGAAGCAAAAGTGTAGCTTTTTAAAATAGCTGTATATTATGCTTTGAAACTTCTAAAATAAGTACCATTGACTATTATCTTTTTTTCGAGCTTGCATCCATTGGAAAATTCTATATAAATGCTCAAAAACAGCTACTCCATGTTCCTCTGCTGGGCTATCTATACACACTTTGTTTCATTGGTCCAGGAGGATTGTGTGTAGTCAGCACGAAGCTTCTTCTTCAGCGTTAATTCTCAAACTTCCGCTGGTTATCTCTCAGGACAATGATCCTACTATATTTCCAGCAGGATGTAATCCGGAGAATGGAAATGCGTTGTGTTATTTGCGACAATTGCCCGACACATCCGTCTTCGGTGGAACACATATCTAAGAAGATAATAAAAATAATTACTGTAACAGTCGACAAAGGAAGAAAGTGGATTTATCAAAATGAGGCAGTATATTCAAGATCTAATAAGTGCGCGCAATAAAATTGTTTGAATTTCTTGAATGGATCAATCAATCAATCAATAAACCCATAACCCTTCAGGGTCATAGGGGTACCACATTGGATGCTTCAGCACACAGAGTCCTCCAGCGAATTGTTGTCTGTCCATGTCTTTATTTGCCCTCATCTGCTTCTTCCACCCTCGACAGTTCCCTGCAGTATTGTTTTTGACAAGGAATTGTGCCTGCATACATGTCCGAACCATGCTAGTTTTCGTCGTTTCGCTATTGAAAGCAATGGCTCCTGGACACCTGCACACATCTCTACTTTATTTCTTACGTACACATTGGTCTTATGTTCCCTATAGGAAATTCGTAGAATTCTTCTGTAGCATTTATACTCGAAAGCCTGTAATCTTCTCTCCATGTCTGCAGTGAGTGTCCAACTCTCACAACCATACAACACAACAGAAAGCACCAGAGACTTATACAGTTTGATTTTCACTCCAACATTGATGTTGCTTTTCCAAATCACAATTAGCCTTGACAAGGACGCTAAAGCCATCTCCAGCCTTATTTTTAGTTCTGCTTTGCATTTACCATCGCTGCATATACTTGATCCGAGGTATTTGAAGGTATTCACCTCCTCAAGCTTATGTCCATTCATCATGATATTAGTCTGGTTTTCTGTGTCTCTGCTGTTTACCAAGATTTTGCTCTTATCTGTATTGATTTCCATTCCGTACTTGCTGGTAACTTTTTCCAACTTTGATGTTAATTCTTGCAATGATTGTTCTGACCCAGCTATAAGATCAATATCATCAGCGAAACGCAAGTTGCAAATACTTGAATGGATACCTACAGGAAAAAAAGCCAGGGGTAGAGCACACACAAAAAAAAAACACTCAGAAGAACAATACTTAGAGAAATTAAAACAAACAATATTCATAATATTCAAGAACTGCACAGAATAACTTTGAACAGACAGACTTAGAGAGATCTAACCTCTGCCCTATACGCTAACTTCAGCGCCAAAAGAAAATAAATGAATGGAGAATGAATCAATAAAATTACACACAATGAAGAGATGTTGGAAGACTAAGACATGAAACCAACCAGGACAAAATTCAATCATAGGTGCAAGATGTGCAAGAGAGAGAAACATAATAGAACAGGGAGCATGAACGCTATAGTTACAAGAGTGAGCCAACGGACGAGGAAACAGTCGACCAGCAAACACTATACCACAATGATAGACACTAACAAAATCCACAGCTGTCATGTGACGTATTCCTTCCAGAACGTTGTCTTACCAATGAACTCCCTGAACCCCTCTCTGTCTTGGGCGGTGCGGCTTGAATTTTCTAGGGATATATTCATGTAATCTTTAATGTCGTCAGTCCATCCTCTTCTTGGTCTGCCCTTTCTCCTCTTCCCTGGTACTCCTCCCTCCATTATTTGTCTTTCTAAACAGTTGTATCTCTTTATATGACCAAACAGGCGTAGTTTTCTTTTTGTTATTGTGTTTAGTAACCAACACTCTGGAATCTTCAATGTGTTTATAATATCTGAGTTTCTGATTTTTTCCTTCAATGATATTCTAAGTATCCTTCTGTAGCATTTTAAATCGAAGGCATTGATCTTCTTTGCCGCTGTTTTACTTAGGGTCCATGTTTCACAGCCGTATGTTGAACCGAGAAAATAAAAGTTCGTAACATTAGCAATTTCGTTTATATTTTGTTGTTTGTCCATATTTTCTTCAACCGTGTTATTTTACAATATTCCATTGCTAATTTCTTACATGCAGTATCCTGCACCATTGATGTTTGCTCCTAAGTATTCAAATTTATCCACACATTCTATCTCGGTATTGTCTATTCTGATGTTTGGTTGTTAATCCACAGCTAGTAAGCTATAAACACAAGTCCAATGAAAAATCTGAAATCTGAATCGAACAAGACCAACCCAACATACAAACTGCAAAGAAACGCGTGTGCTTTTAAATATCGATTTCCTAGCCGTTTCTCTAGCTATACTTCTGTTTCTCCGTGCTTCTTCTTCTTCATTCTTGTCTTCAACGATTCAAGTTTTCACAGGTACACCAAGAAAACGATGGATAGAAAACGTCAAGATAATCTAGAACAAACATGGACGTATGCAATCAAGGCGACACATCTGGCATTGAAACGATAGCTGAAGCTCCCACCCTTTCGCATGATGGCAAGTGTGAATATTATCAACCATCATTTACCTGGGGATAGACAAAGGACAACAATTAGTTGTGAAATGCATCTAACTTCTCTATTCATAATGTTCTTCCACTCATCCATTTTTTCTTTATAGTACTAACCCTTCGTCTTCTTTTCCCATTAGGTATTCGTCTCTTAATTTCCAATCTTTTGATAAGTTCATATTGTCCTTTTTCATTTGGCATGGATTTCTGATCTTCTTGTATATATTATATTTAGTTTATCCATTTCTCATTCTTACCTTTTTTTTTTTTTTACGGAGAGTCCTTTTACTGTCTTCTGAATTATTACTCTTTTAGGTATTAGATATGTCGATTATTTTCTTCACAAACTGGACATGTCCACAGGTGATTATATTTGCTTCAGAAAATCTCTCAGAGTATATACAGTTCCGGTACTATGTTGGTTCAGTATTATTTTACACATTTTTTCTGTCTTGTATACGGTCCATGCCTATCCTCAACACCCCCCCCCCCCCCACAATTCGCGCATTCTTGATACTGACTCATGCTTATGTTTCTCAAAATCTTGCTCTTTTGAATCTGAATCTTCCGATTTTGAGTATGTCTGCACGGACCATCGGTTATAATGGCGAGGCTGGCTGTTTTCTCGACTTGTTCGTTTTCCTCCCCGCCTGTGTGTCGGGTGACAAAGATTATAGTGATTACCCGCAGTGATGCCCACTTTTGATCTCTCTCTCTAATAACTTACCCATCGTCTGTGCGCATCACATGTTTTGACTTTCTGAATCATAGGCCTATTAATTGAGTCACTCAGTATGCACGCATAGAAATAGTCTTGCGATCCCATCAAGTTTGGAGCATGCGTTATGGCAAACACTTCTATCGTTAGGCTGTTTGTTCTTGCGGTGAAGGTCCTACTAGCTTCGTAAACAGTTCCTCTTCGGGATCTGGCAGTAAAGGTCTATGTATACCGCTGGTGACGGATGATCGATACATCCGTATAAATCACAACATCTGTACCATCGGCATGATCGCAGATTAGCGCCTTGACCTCGGTATCCACACTCACAAGGCTTGTTAGTGTTGTCTAGACAGAATATCTGACAGTTTCATACGCACAGGTAATGTGCGGGGAAATTATTATCTCTCATGAAATTAGAAGTAGACGAAATAGATAAACAAGTCGGATGTTGTACGACTACCTGACATAGGTACCACCACAAATGTGTGGCGTAGAAATGGCATTAACCTACAGACTAAGCTGAGAGTCTACAGAGCAGTGGTACTTTCAGTGTTATTATACGCTAGCGAAACATGGACTGTGTATAGACATCATGTGAAGAAACTTAATCACTTTCACACAACTTGTCTCAGAAAAGTCATGAACATCAGATGGCAAGACAAGATTCCAGATACTACTGTCCTTGACAGATCTGGTATTCCTAGCATTAACACTATCCTGATGCAGTCACAGATTCGTTGGGCAGGTCATTTGGTACGTATGCCAGACCATCGCCTGCCGAAGATACTTCTCTATGGAAGGCTGGAGAATGGTAAGCGATCTCAAGGTGGCCAAAAGAAGCACTACAAGGACTCATTAAAGATCTAACTGAAAGCGTTTGAAATAAACCAAGACACATGGGAAGAACTTGCACAAAATAGACCTACATGGCGCTCTACAGTAAAAAAATAGCGCATCATCTTGTGAAAAGAGGATAAGTACTACAGCCCAACAACGGAGAGCAGCTAGAAAGTCACGGATAGACCAAAATTCACTTACAGTGGCCATTCCATGTCCGAACTGTCCAATGATAGTTACAGCTCGAATAGGGCTCATTAGCCATCTATGAAATATTATGCATGGTCAAAATTCTAATTGAATTTTCAAAAGTGGATGTAAAAAAGGGTCATCATCACTTGTGATAAACGAACGAACACCTGACAAAGGGAATTGTTGTCGCCGCCAGCGGGAGGAGACACACTTTCGGTCAAGTGTTGACATACCAGGTAAAAGGTATGGTTCGCCTGGTCCATTGGAGTAAAAACATAGACCATAATATAGAGGGTGTCTGCTATCTTTGAGTGGCTTCAATCAATCAATTTTCTTCTTCTTCTTCTGCGTTTGTTCTCAAACTCCTGCAGATTAGCAGGATGTAGTCCGGAGAACGGAATGCGTTTTGAGAACAAGAGGTGGGTTGGAGAACATCGTAACAACTGGAAGTATCGAGGGTAAGAGAGAGGAAGACAACGGGAGAAAATGTTGGATGGCTTGAAAGCCAAGCATGATACAGAATTATCAGAAACTATATTTAAATGTAACACAAAGAGGACTGGAGAGACATGATCGCCCACGCCGGAATGGTACTCATGTACCAATGAATGAATAAATGAATGAAGAAAAAAGAGAAAGACGCAAGCAAAAATATTCCGTTGCTGTGATATGATCACTTGAAAAGTTACCATTCCTGAGAAACTATTCAACAGATTACTTCTTCTTATTGCTAAATGACCGTTTGCAAGACGCAAAAGGCTATACATACAAGTCCCGAGATCAGTGGCGTAGCGTGGGTCAATAGCGCCCGGGGCGGAATCATAATTTTCCGCCCTTGTGGCATTAAAAAAATATGTCAGTGATTCTGAAAGACTGGACAAAAATAAATTTGCCGCCCTCCCAATGATGCCGCCTGGGACGGTCCGCACCTCCGCCCCCTCCCTCGCCTCGCCCCTGGATGCATGCTGAGCGTATTATGGACAGCGATAAACACCAAAGTAGCATGTGTTAAAAAAAAGTCGAATGCCAGACAATTAGTTAGTTTGTTCCTTCATGCCGCATGTGGCATATAGTGCACAGGTTTTGACTGGTTTTTCTCCATGAGTTGCGATCCGCTGCCTGCAAAAGTTTTAGTTCTTGTATGAGCTTGCCGACAGTTATCTCCCCTTCTGTAAGTATGGTGTTTGTTAGGGTTGCTTTGGGTCTTTTTCGTTTTCTTTTATCCTCAGTTGTCCATATAAGGGCTTGTTGGTTTATTCTGTTTACATCTAGTCTTAAAACGGACCCAGATATTTCCATCGGGGATTTTTTATGATGTTTGAAACATATTCTTTGTGTGTTTTATTTCGTAAATCCATATTTGTGACGAAATCGCTCTATTTTATGTTTATCAGTTTCCTGAGACATTTGTTTTCGAAGCTGTTTAATTTTTTGGTCTGTTGCTTGGGTTGATTTCCAGCTTTCACTTCCATACGTTCGTATACTAAATTCATATGCTTAGGAAGTAATATAACGACAGACGGCACAAGCAGCAAAGAAATACACAGTAGATGTAGTAAAGTATAGAAAGCCCTAGGGCAAATGACACCAATCTTCAGAAACAAAAATGTAGATGTAAACACCAAAATAACTCTATTCAAAACGATTATTACGCCAACGCTGTGCTGTTTTTTGCTGGCGTAAAAAGATCAATCATATCAAACATTAGGGCCAGACAGTCAAGGTTTCTAGGGCATGTGCCGAGAAGAACACAGCTTGAACGCATACTAACCAATAGAAAGATCAAGGGGGAGAAGAGATAGGGAACGATAAAGAGAAAAGTTACTAGATGGATTTGTATTGTGGTACGGTAGAAGCCCATCAATCGAGCTTATTGACAACACAAGAGACAGATAGTCGTGGATAAACTTGATCGCCTACGCCATTCAGCATGACACTTGATTGATTGATTGATTGATTGTGCTACTAATGCTAAACGTGGACAACGACAGCACAAGACAAACGTAAACTTGTGACAGCTGAAATGACATGCTTACGCAGAATCCTAGGAATATCGCTAAGAGACAGGGTGAGGAATTAAGACATTAAACAAGGAACCGACATCATCCCGATCGTGGAATATATTAAGAGACAACAGATAAAATGATTTACACACATCAGCAGACTACCATCAGATAGCATACCACAGCAAGATATGCTACACAGATACAGCGAAGGCAGGCCTACGGGCCGACCACGAAAACGATGGACTACTGAAATAAAAGAGGCTACAAATTCCACAATATATTCAGCACACAAGAGGGCCGGCTTAACGTACATACGTACATACTGGAACAATACAGGAGTTGAATAGCTTTAGCTTGGTGTTTCTTCCTAGATCTTTTGATTTCCAGATATTAGTTAGTTTAGTGAATGCGAGAATGGTTACATAATAATAATATCAGAAAGAGAACATTTATTTTTGGACACGTTATGGTGGATATGACGAAGATGGGTACAACTGGAAATAGAAGGAAAGAGAAATTGAGGACGACAACATGAGAGGATATTATATGATGTGTTGTCGTGGCATTGCAAGAAGTCAACAACGAACTTGACAAAAAATACTGCAAATAGAGAGCTGTGGAGAACTATGATGGACTAAGTCATTCATTCTACATGGTTTCTGATTATAATGAATGAACTTCATAAACCAAATAATAATGAAAAGACTATCCAAATAATGAACCTTTTATTTCTTGTTTTCAACGTATCAATACCACCCCCACCCCCACACTCACCCTTGAAAAACATAATGAAAGAAAACTACACACAGTACAATTATGAACTGCTATATGATTTTTTTTTAAGACTTGGAGAATTAGTGGATTTAGTATTTAAAAAAACAAAACTAGTATATAATTTATTTATTGCATTACGAACAGGGGTATGGAAATTACTAGATAGTAATTTTGTAATTTCGGGAGGGGGGGGGGGAGCGGGTGGTCACCTGACCAACCTTGATCTACGCTGTGTGCGTCCGTGAGTACTTCGTATGAGTTTAAGAACACATTTGCCAGCTTTCACTATTTTCCAATATTTACTTCTTCCTCAATGTTAATCTCCATTTTGAAAGTGTTTTTCCTCAGAATTATGGATTTCAAACTGTTGGGATGTCTTAAATACTGCCCCTTTAGGGATTTGATTACTCATGTCGGCAGGTGGATCTTTGGAACGAACAAATCCCAAGTATTTACCACTGGCGATCTATATAGATTAATTTTTAGAATAGTTACCACTAGAGATCTATAGAGATGAATTTTTATTATAATGTTGAACTTACCTTTCGAAATCATATTGAACCTTGTCATGGCAGCCATCGTCATTTTGTCTTAACTTGCTTATATTTCCGGAATAGATTACTGCGTATTGTTTATTGAATACCGTCGAAGACGTATTCCGATGTTACTGACCGTTTCCGCACATAGAACGGAGACAACGCATTTACATCCAGCTGGAAATATAGTAGGATAATTGTTCTTTCATTAGAGAGAACTAACGTGAGTTTGAGAATGAACGCTACAGAAAAAGATGTATGCTAAATCTGCAGACATGAAGATCATTGAAAATCGTTTTGCAACCAAAACGATTAAAAATACGGATATTGAATTCTTGATTGACATGTTGAGACAAGGCAGTGTTTTCATTATAACTCTTATCATAACAAAATCTGACCGCACCGAGTAAGATATTAAATACAGATTGCCTGCTGCAGCCAACTATGCTGCTATTGTACATCAATTAATTAAGTATGTATGAATTTCAAACATTTGTCAAAAATTAGAAAATGCATTATATTTTTCCGCACTTTTTTTGCGCAAAGTTAATTATTTTTAAAAATTTTATATAATTTTTTTTTTGGGGGGCGGGGGATTTCTTTTTACATAATTAAGCAGGGTGTATTCCTAAATTCTTGAGAGTTGGCAAGGAAGGAAGGATGTCAAAACTTGTTAAAATTTGTTTTGTTGACGTACTTTATGGGTTTGTAAATAAGCATCACTCTTTGGTGTGTTTGTATATGTATATGGGTATAGTTGGCATCATTGACGTGAGGCTTTCACTAATCTACGAATAATTATGGCTTTCAATTGACAACTAATCTACAAATAATTATACGTTTTGGTTACAAACTAATCTATGAATAATTATAGCTTTTCATTTCAAACTAATCTTCGAACAATTATAGCTTTTCATTTCAAACTAATCTTCGAACAATTATAGCTTTTCATTTCAAACTAATATACTATTAATTACAACTTTCATTCCAATATAAATATACTACATATATATGTAGAATATTTATGATGAAATATGAGAATGAAATATAATACATTTCATCTACTAGTAACTAAATCTTTCATTCACATGACTCTACTAGTTAATATACTTTTTCATTCAGAACTAATCTACTAGCAATTACATTTTTTTTTCATTCATAACGAATCTAGAAGTAATTACTCATGATTTCATCTATCAATGATGTGTGGGTCTGTGGGTCTCACCAATGATGTGTGGGTCTGTGGGTCTCAACAATGGCCCACTAGACAAACCACACATGCAACAGAAAACCTTAGTAGATGACATGCCATTATATTGAGGTTATCTTCTTATAGAAGCTTCATGGCACGTCATCTATACAATTATGCTTCTTATGCTTTTATTTTGTTGTTGAAATGTGTTTCATGTTTATTTGAATATATGTGTGCACCCTCTATGGTTGGGAGGGAGCCAGAGATGTTCTGTGCAGCACTGGGGAGGAGGAAACTGACAGCACTGTTTTTTCCTATGGCTGAGACCCATCATAGAGGCACAGTGACTCAGGACGTGACAATCCTTTTGACTTAAACATTTGGTTGTATGCCTGGAGAAATAGAGAAGTTCAGCATAACCAGTAGTCAATTGGTGGCGGGGAATGAGCACAGTTAACTATATCTTGGCTACAGTGGTTAGGAACAGTGCATATGTTGAAACCTACCTTTCTGGGGGTGTGATAGTTATTCTCTGGCTCTGTCCCGGCGTTGATAAAAAATCCACAGGATACCCAGAAATATAATGCCATTTAATAGCATTGGGTCAAAGGGCATGATCCCATGGACCGCTGGATCAGCAACCAAGCAACCAGCCATCAATGATGTGTAAAATTCTGGCCAGCATCGCGGTTGTTTGTAACTAAACATAATTGCGTCTTTTTTTTCATGTTTAATATAATGAGATCAGGTTTGTAAGACAATCTCTGTATTTCGTTTTGTTTGTTTATTTCTAGTTCGTTGTTGTTTCTTGATAAAAGTCTTTATTAGTTCGTAACATGGAAAAAGTTCTTATCTCTTAGGTTTTTTAAATTTCTTATTAATATTCATTTACTATTTGCTATATTCATCATCGTCATCATCAAACCCATAACCGCCAGGGTTGCCACTCTGGAAACATCCACACAAAACTTTCGCCATGCCTGTTTGTTATCAGTTTTTTGTTTGAGTGGAGAATCTTATTCCTGTCCTGGCTTTAATATTGTCGATCCATACTTTCCTCTCTGATTTATTCGTCTTCTTCCATCATCAAATATCCCTACAAGATATTTTGTGAAGAATTTGTTATATTACTAATACCTGACAATAATACATTATAATATTTGTTATATTTTCTTAGTTTTGTTACTGAGACAATCTCCACATTGGCGGATATCGTCTGACAGTTTGGTTATTGTTTCACATTGTGCTATAATGTCAGTTTATTTAAAAAAGGTTAATAACAAAGCAGACGGAGATGAAATAAACAATAATTTAATGTTATAGCGTAACATGCAGTTTTTCTTTCATTATGCGTTATTTAATATACTGTATATATATGATAAAATGTACCGAATGGGCCAACTAAGTGGTATATAATGTTGTAATCGTGATCGTTGTAGATTTTGTCTCTCGAAATTAAACCGCAGATGCACATTACTATGTCAAGGTTGTAAGAAATACTCGAAGCAACAAATATAGTATACAGCAGGTGTTCACGAACATTGAGAGGTATATAAAATACTCTCATCAACAAAAGACATACAACAAGTCGAGAGTTTTAATAAATATAATTGTTTTGCTTATGCCTATACAGGGTTTTAATACTATCGTACTAGAACGTACGCTATTTTAGATTAATTCCGAATGAAAAACTGTACAGGTAATTACTTCTAGATTCGTTATGAATGAAAAAATATATTAACTAGTAGAGTCATGTGAATGAAAGCTTTTGTTACTAGTAGATGAAATGTATTATATTTCCTCATAATATTTCACCATATAGGACCCTATATTCTACACATATATATGTAGTATATTTATATTGGAATGAAAGTTGTAATTAATAGTATATTAGTTTGAAATGAAAATCTATAATTACTCGAAGATTAGTTTGAAATGAAAAGCTATAATTACTCGAAGATTAGTTTGAAATGAAAAGCTATAATTACTCGAAGATTACGGTAGTTTGAAATGAAAAACTATAATTATTCATAGATTAGTTTGTAACCAAAACGTATAATTACTTGTATATTAGTTTTGAATGAAGGCTGTAATTACTCGTAAATTAGTTTTGAATAAACAGCAGTAAATACTAGTAGATTACTTTTTAATTGAAAGCTGAATTAAATTGCAGATTGGGTTTACATGAAAAGCGGTAATTTCACATAAATCAATTTGAATTGAAAATCGTAATTGCTCACAGATAACGCAGACTAGTGTTTATCCTTTCGATTGAGAGTGTGGGGAAAGGGGGAAGTGTGTGGGGGAACAAGGTGATGTTTTACCTGTTGAGTTCGAATATGAATAAGGCTGATATGCAGACACTTCATATAAATCGATATTTCATCGAAAGTTAGGCAAAGTAGTGGCACTGTACAACTAAAACATCTGACCTCGAACAGTCCATATTTCGTAATGATAATGTACCCTGGTGTTGAAATGTAGAGGTGTTGAAAGAGTCAAATGCAAAACGTACCTTAATCAACAATATAAGAAAAATGCAATCTTCTTTTTTTGGCCACTTCATGAGACAGGCAGGTTTAAATAACATAGTCACAACAGGCAAAATTGAAGGCAACAGAGACAGAGGGCGACAACATGAGATAATATTAGACAGTTTGACAGTCTGGCACGGCAAGGAAACAACAACGACCTTGATACATAATAATGTGGACAAAGAGCTGTGGAGAGCCGTGACCGCCTACGCTAGTCGGCATGGCACCTGATGATAATGAATGTACCCTGATATATATCGTGTGGGCAGTTGTTTACGAAGTGTGCTTCGACATGTGCCGTTTTTAAGCTCCACGTCCCAACTCCAAATTCTATTCACAATATATAGTTAGTTAGTTTGTCGTTGCCACCGAAGGCAGATGTGTCTGGCCATTTGCGCAAATAAAACGGCGCCACACAGCATTTCCATTCTCTGGACTATATCCTGCTGTAAATCTAGTGGGGTCATTGTCCTGCTACAATAGAGATCTAGTGGGAGTTCGAGAAAGAACGCTGAAGAAGAAGAAGTTTGTCGTTGGATTACCATCGCTGCACTCCTGATTAATCTGATTTACTCTTGCGTGTAGCAATCATTACAGGAATGACAAAGTTCAGTTCCCTGTTCCTTTACAACTATTTTTCTAAGCCAACATTTGCGCTTATTTCTAGCAACGCCGCATTTCGATTATTTTGGACAAGGAAGAGAAATCCTCATAAATTTAATTTGGCAGTGTTTCTCGTAAGGAGTTTAAAACATCGGCACGATCCGTTGCTCTACCACACGACACAGTAGCTGTGCAAGCTAACCGATCTGCTATCTCATTCCCTTGAACATCCACATGACCAGCACGAAAATCAACGTGTCGCATTCCAACATCGATCTCTCCGCTGCCTCAATCCACTATTCTCTACACTGTCTAAATCCACTATTCTCTATACTTTCTAAATCCACTATTATCTACACTGTCTAAATCCACTGTTCTCTCCACTGCCTCAATCCACTGTTTTCTCCACTGCCTCAATCCAATATTCTCTACACTGCCTCAATCCACTATTCTCTCCACTGTCTCAATCCACTGTTCTCTCCACTGTCTCAATCCACTGTTCTCTCCACTGCCTCAGTCCAATATTCTCTGCACTGCCTCAATCCAATATTCTCTACACTGCCTCAATCCAATATTCTCTACACTACCTCAATCCAATATTCTCTACACTGCCTCAATCCACTATTCTCTCCACTGCCTCAATCCAATATTCTCTCCACTGCCTAAATCCAATATTCTCTACACTGCCTCAATCCACTATTCTCTCCACTGCCTCAATCCACTATTCTCTCCACTGCCTCAATTCACCTTTCTCTCCATTGCCTCAGTCCACTATTCTCTCCACGGCCTCAATCCACTATTCTCTCCACTGCCGCAATCCACTGTTCAGGAGCGCAACCGGTCTATATTTTAATAATCGTGCTCATCGAGTCACTGGGGATACAAAAATGAGTCACTCTATATATACTCGGAGACAGTAATGAATAGCGAAGGTGACTTGTTCATAAGAATCAAATATGACAATATTTTAAGTTTTCCAACCATGAAAACATTCTTCAACTTTATAGCATAGGGTCTTAACAATTGCACTCCATGCACTGAAAATCATCACGGAACCAGAATTGCAAAGAATATAAATATATTCACAGAATGAAAATCCTTACTGGAATCAACCCAGAACACCAGAAATGAAATCCTTCTGTACAACATCAGACAAGTGTTCAGACACATTAAAAAATGATCAGGGAAATAAGAAAGTGGACCCAAAACCATGCTGACGTCGGATGTGTCAGGTAGAAAGCTGCTGCAATGCTGTAAACAATGACACAGCACTCCGTTCTCCGGATTGCATCCTGTTAATCTGCAGGAGTTTCAGAACCATGAAGAAGATTGTTTGTCACTAACCCCA
Organism: Meghimatium bilineatum; assembly: GCA_034231615.1. Taxonomy (NCBI): domain Eukaryota; kingdom Metazoa; phylum Mollusca; class Gastropoda; order Stylommatophora; family Philomycidae; genus Meghimatium; species Meghimatium bilineatum. Next base: position 58,499,066 of record CM067298.1, read on the forward strand.
GAAATTGCGAGCAACTTGCTCTTACTTCCTATGTGCAATATGGTGCTTTCTCTGAGCTTTCTTTCACACACAGCATATTTTAGATTTAGGCGTAGTGCAATGCCTATTAAAGAAGCCTTTTACTCAGGTATATGTTACGAGACGGGTTGGTACTTTGTCTGTTACCCACTGTGCATCTTTCCTCCAACAAGGCGCTTCGCAGCCAGCGTATTGTTCCTCGTGTAGGAAGAATATTCCATTACCACCCTTCGTGACCCTAGGTCCCAGACCCAATTTCTTCTTCATGAACCTTGCTGCAAATAATCGATTTCTTCTGAATGAACCTTGTTGCCAATAATCGATTTCTTCTGTATGAACCTTGTTGCCAATAATCGATTTTTTCTGTATGAACCTTGTTGCCAATAGTAGATTTCTTCTGTATGAACCTTGTTGCCAATAGTAGATTTCTTCTGTATGAACCTTGTTGCCAATAGTCGAATTAGATTCAGTGTTGATATCACTTCCTATGCGAGGTGAATCTTCGACATACACGACAGGGAAGGGGGGGGGGGGGGGTCTGGAATTTTGCTTGTGCATTTGTCACGCACTCGCCTCGTCCGCTTGTTATGGCCTTCCAATTCATCTGCAGGCGCAGGACATGAACTTGGACAAAGACATCAATAGAGCAGTGAGTGAATTTAATAAATGTATACTACATGCTGCTAGTAAAACCATACCCAGGGGGGCACGCAAAAACTACAAACCCTACTGGAATGATGAACTGGAAAAGCTGCAAAATGAGATGGAAACATCTAGACAGCAGGCTGAGAACAGACCTAGCCAAGAACATCACAACAAATATCAGCAAACAAAGGCTAAATTTCAAAGAGCCAAGTTACAAGCCAGACGGAGCAGCTGGAAAGAAAAAACAGAGTCGCTGAACCTAGAAAGAGATACTAGGAAATTATGGAAACTTGTAAAACAACTAAATGATGAATGTACAGGGAGAAATACCAGGATCACACTTAATAAAGATAGAAACATTTTAACAGGTAAACATGCAGCTGATTACTTTGCAGATTCCTTTGCAGAAGACAATAACGTCAAAGTCAGCCCAGACAAACAACAGGAGGTTCGAGAGAACCAGCAAAACATTGGACAAGGTGAACCTATACCTGAAGTCATGGAGGCACCAATCACAATGAGAGAACTGGAGCATGCAATATCCAAATTGAAAATGAAAAAGTCCCCTGGAGCTGATGGAGTGTCCAATGAAATGATTAGAAACCTGGGAAGTGCAGCAAGAGCAAAGCTACTGCAGATATTTAACACAAGCTGGTCCACAGGTAATGTACCACAGGCGTGGAGAGAAGCAATAATGATACCACTCCTCAAATCAGGAAAAGATGGCAACACAGTCTCCAACTACAGGCCCATCAGCCTCACAAGCTGTCTATGTAAAACAATGGAACGCATTATCAATCTTAGGATGCAGTGGTACCTTGAAAGTGAAAACCTTCTGGTATCACAGCAAGCAGGTTTCAGACAGTGCTACTCTACTGAAGATCAGGCAACCTACCTCTCCCAAGAGATTGAGGATGCCTTCCAAGAAAAGAAACTGGTACTAGCAGCATGGATAGACCTCAGGAAAGCATTTGATAAGGTCTGGAAAGAAGGGCTCCTAAAGAAATTGCGAAATTGCAGGGTTAGCTCAAGAATGTACAAATGGGTAAAAGCATACCTGCATAATAGAAGAGCCAGGGTACAATTAGATGGGCGCAAGAGCAAGAAAGTTCTACTGCGTCATGGAGTCCCCCAGGGAGGAGTCCTGTCACCCACACTTTTCTTGGTTTACATCAATGACCTAGTTGCTGAACTACCACACGGGATCAAAGTGGCAATGTATGCTGACGACCTGGTGATCTGGTGCACGGAAGAGCATGCAACAGTGGCCAGTAAACAAATACAAAGAGCTATCGATGCCCTAACCTTATGGGCTAATAGATGGTGCGTCAGCATTAACACAGATAAGTGCAGCACTACACTCTTTACCCTCTCACCAAAACAAAAAGCTGGTCAAATCAAGATAGATGGAGAGCTCTTGAAAGAAGACAAACAACCCACATACCTCGGAGTTACTTTTGATGATAAGCTGACATGGAAGCAGCACATAAACAAAGCAACAACAAAAGCCAGGAGGAAGCTAGCTATCCTGAGAAAACTAAGTGGAACCACATGGGGAGCCAGTGGGAATATACTCAGTAAAGTTTACCAGCAAGGCATAAGACCACACCTGGAATACGGTTCAGCTGCGTGGTGTCCTGCATCAAACACCACATTGCAAGATCTAGATAAAGTGCAAAACCAGGCACTTAGAATAATGTTGGGAGCAATGAAATCAACACCCATAGCAGAGATGCAGAAAATGGGAAGAATGCAAACACTTGGCGAACGCAGAGACACAAAAGTACTAATTCAAGCAGAAAAGTTTCAGTGTATGCCAAGTCATCCAATGAAGGAAAGATTCCAAAATCTAGCAATGGGACGACTGAAAAGGAGCAGCTTTATCCATCAAGCTAAACGACTCCGTAGACAACTTACAGACCTACCTGAAGTTGACAGCCCCTTAAGGTCTGTACCAGAGCAAACCCCGTGGAGTGAAAGCCATGGAATGCCAATATACATTCAGACCCATGTGAAAGGAATACTAAGCGAGGACGAACAGAACAGTGTGCAGCGAATGACAGTCACCCTCAGTTTCCTGGATGAGGAATATCCACAAGATATATGGGTCAGAGTGTACACAGATGGGTCAGCACAGAATGCTGTGAGGAATGGAGGTGCAGGTGTATATATAGAATATCCACACAAGCCTAGAGATACAATCAGAACACCGACAGGAAAATTCTGCAATAATTATGATGCAGAAATCCAGGCAATTAGTGTAGCAGCTAAAAAACTGCTGAACTCCAACTCTGACCTACAGCCTGTGGTATTCCTGACAGATGCAAGGTCAGTGCTTCAAGCTCTCCAGTCTGGAAAACTAACAGACTTAAAAAAACTACTTAGCGAATTGTCTTACCAGTATAGGGTAACCATGCAGTGGATACCCTCTCACTGTGGAATACCAGGAAATGAAAAAGCAGACCAACTGGCTAAGGAAGGTGCTGCCGAAGACCAACCAGATATACCAATCACCTACCATCAGAAAAAACAGATGATAAAGTCAATAAGAAAGCCACAAACACCAACACAAGATGACTATCACAATATGAACAGATCAGAACAAGTTATAATTCTACGTCTCAGAACAGGACACAACCGACTCCGCAGTCACATGTATACAAAGTTCAAGATTGGCAACACGGCCATGTGTACATGTGGACAGGCAGCACAGAGTGCCAAACATATACTTCAAGATTGTTCTGAGCATGAAACGCTGAGGCAGACATATTGGCCAGAGGAAACAACACTGGAATCAAAGCTCTATGGGACACTGTATGAACTACAAAAGACAGTGAGTTTTATTAAGGAGACAGAATTACAGATATAGACATGTTTCAAGTGAACGAAAGAAGAAGAAGAAGAAGATCTGCAGGCGCGACCTGTGTTTTTTACTCTGGGCTGTTGCATTTATCACCCACCGATTGCAGCATGTCTCGGACAAAGAGCTACTCAGTCAACGAACAAATCTCGTGTAATAAGACATCATTCACCTCTGTGTCCTTTGGTACTGAACCCAATCCTCTCAGTATGAGTCGTGTTGGGCAACGTCGATAGTCGAGTTAGACTAGGTTTGCTATGTCCTCAAAGACAAGAACTTGATCCCCGTCTACGTTGCCCACAGCGTTCAGAGTCCGAGCCGCACCACTGCTTCGGTCAGAGATTAGGTTTCCAACATCTGAATCATGACTCCTACTTTAGATGGGGTCAATTGCGGTGAGGTATGTGGGCTTGTATGTGTTCTCGAGCATGAAGATCATTTCCGCCGTACGGTCTCACATATGACAATTGTGACTTCGATGCCACTATATCGTTTTACAATACACAACGCTGTCATCTAGCGTGTACTGCCGTTTCCAGATTAAATGTGTACTCTGAGTATTGCCATATCCTAGCGAAGTCTACCCATATCGAGACATTAACATTGTTATACCCTAGCGAAATCTACCCATTTCGCAACATTAACATTGTTATACCCTAGCGAAATCTACCCATATCGTAACATTAACATTGTTATACCCTAGCGAAATCTACTCATATCGTAACATTAACATTGCTATATCCTAGCGAAATCTACCCATATCGCAACATTAACATTGTTATACCCTAGCGAAATCTACCCATATCGTAATATTAACATTGTTATACCCTAGCGAAATCTACCCATATCGGGACATTAACATTGTTATATCCAGCGTTGCTGGTGTAGAGGTATCAGAGATATTGCGTGTCTCTTTGCAGGCAGTTCTTATTCCACCTACAGCCTCTACGTCAACGGACACGATCCCCAAAAGTGTTGGCCAGGAACACAGCTGAAGCCGTTGTGTTTCCTTTTCCAAGGTTCACCACGACGAGGTACTTTTATGATATTGGTTATCTGCTAACCCTGGGTCCGCACGAGAGTAATGTTGAAACCTGTGCACTCCATGCATCAAAGATATAAACCAGGAAAAAACAGAGATCATCATATAAACCAGCAGATGATGAATCATACAAGGAATAAAAACTAACTGCTGTAGAGCTTTCAAGCAGTTTCCTCTGTAACATTTTTAATTCTCTTCCAAAAATCGCATAATTTATCTTGGCTGATTTCACTTTCCCATACTTTTGATTGGCTGACGACACAAAGTCTACGCAAAATGACAAATTATCAGTTAGATAAGATCCCACTTCCATGAATACAAGATAGTGATCATGACTGATGCCAAATAATCTATGTTTTGCAATCCCTCCAGAACCTAGCCCCACATTCCACCAGCTGGTGATCACAGGGGAGTTCATCGATGAAATCCGTATCAGTGTGACTACGGTCCGAGAGCGAGTAAGAAGCAAAATCATATCTGAACTAAACAACCAAGCAAAATAAATCTTTCTCCAATGGATTTCAGAAAATAAGATTGATAATCTTCTAGCGAAAACAAGCAGGAGCAATTGTTATCTCCATAAATGAAGATCCTCATCACAAGTTCATTGCCATGGGCAGGAAATGGATGGAACTCAACTAATCTACGCAACTAAAAATTACAATGGTATCAACAAACTTGGAAGCAAGGAGCAAACAATTTAAAAAAAAAGTTGAGTACAACATTCAACGTTCTCAAACATTCAACGTACTCAAACATTCAACGTACTCAAACATTCAACGTACTCGGAGAATCGGTTCGAATAACATCTCAGCACCCGAATTCGGGTCTGCATTGATAGACTTCCATTGCAAAAAATGGTTCTCATTTTTTGGAATGCTGATTTGGCTTGTGCTGTTCGGCTCTTTATCTCACTTGAACATCTACCTTCTGATGTTAACATGGTGCCAAGATATTTCACTTTTTCAACTTGTGCTAATTTTGTGTTATTAATTATTATGTTGGATCTTAGTGGTGTATGCCTCTTTGATACAGCCATTATTTCGGTTTTCTTCTTGTTTAAACTGAGGCCTTTGTTTTCACTTTCCTTCACTACTTTATCTATAGGGCTTGCAGTTCTTGTTCGCTTCATGCGATCAGTACTGTGTCATCAGCATATCTCAAGTTATTTATATTGTATCCTCCCACTTTTATTCCGGACATATCTTCTATATCTCGCATAATGTATTCTGTATACAGGGAGAAAAGGTCCGGTGACATTACACAACCTTGCCTGACACCCATTTCTATCTTTTGAAATCTACCTATAGTGTTGTTAACTCTCATCGCAGCTGTTTGTTTCCAATACATATCTCTTACTATTCTTAGATCTTTCCCATCAACGTTAAGACTTTTTAGCAATTTTATAATCTCTGAATGCTTCACCTTGTCAAATGTTTTGCTATAATCTATGAAGCACAGATACAGGTCTTGCTGTACTTCTATGGCCCTCTCCATTAATGTTCTTACTATATATAGGGCATTTCTTGTGCCTTTTCCTTCTACGAATCCGCATTGTTCGTCTGCTATTTCTGGTTTTATTTTTCCTCTTATCATCATCAAGTGACATATTCTTTCCAGAACGTAGTCTTTCCTATGGATCTCTTTAATTTCATTTTGCAGCTTTTCCAGTTCATCATTCCAGTAGGGTTTGTAGTTTCTGCGTGCCCCCCTGGGTATGGTTTTACTAGCAGCATGTAGTATACATTTATTAAATTCACTCACTGCTCTATTGATGTCTTTGTCCAAGTTCATATCCTTAGCTAGAACACTGGTTAAATGCTGGTACATTTTCCAGTCTGCCCTCTTATAGTTCCACCTAGTGAGCGTGCTGCTTTCCTTGGTAAATTCATTTTGGATTTCCAGAAATACTGGTCTGTGGTCACTACCCCCAAGCTGCTTTCCAACGACACGTGTGATGTTCCATTCCAGGCCTGGTGAGTGGAATGCCAGATCTGGTGTAGAGGTGGTGTGCCATGCTCTCGAGTAGAAGGTTGGTGAGTCTGCTGGCTGGTTAATAAGGATGAGATTATTTTCATCCTGCCAGCTCTCAAGTTCCTCACCTCTCTTGTCGATATGATCGTAGCCCCAGCTCTGAGAGTGGCTGTTGAAGTCACCACACACCATAAGTCTCTCTTTGTCTGGAATTGTGTCTAGTGCCAATGGTTTATCATTTGGGCAGTAGTAGTTCAGGAGATGGAATTATGCACTGTCTGTTTTTAGGTGGAGCATCTGGTATTCTGCCCCTTCCATATATACTTCCAGCTGACATGCGCTGATATTGTTTTTAACAAGTGTCAGAATTCCACCCTTTCGCCTGTCTTTTCGGTCAGATCGGTAGCACTGGTAGCCTCTGATTTTGAAGGCTATGTCGCTGCTGAGGTGTGTTTCTTGGATACAGCATATATTAACTTGTTCTTCACTGAGGACATTTTCAAGTTCCAATTTTTTGCTGTATCCATCTCTTTTACTGTTGACACCCTCAGCATTCCAGTGCATTATTTTTATTGGTCGTTTAAAGTTTGTTTGGCCAGTAGCTCTATTCCCTTGCCTCCTGGCTCCTCGAGGCAATTGAGAAGGACTTTCAGTAACTGAGGTTGGGCCCTTTCGAGGTATAGGGCCCGGCACCGTCCCTGCCTGAACGTCCGCCACAGGGCAGGCACCATAACTTTTTATAGATACAGACATGTTTCCATTGTGTTTTGTGCGTGGCATCCTGATTATCTGTGCGCCTTTGGCTGGATGCCTCCGTCTTCAGCACTCTGCTTACTTGGGCAGGACTATGGTCCTGCTCGAATGGGACTGCCCGACCAGTCTTAGTTTCCAGCCCCTGATGGCTGAACTAAGCCCCATCACCACTGCACGGTGCTGGCCTTGATGTGGAGGAAACAATTAGAAACTCAGATATTATAAACACATTGAAGATTCCAGAGTGTTGGTTACTAAACACAATAACAAAAAGAAAACTACGCCTTTTTGGTCATATCATCATTATCATTAAGTGCCGTCTTCGCAACGAAGATTGGCTGCAACAGATCTCCAACATCTCCTGTCTCTTGTCTTGGTGGTGCATTCTGCTAGACTGTAACTTGTCCATCGTGTGATGTTACTCTCCCATTTGAATCTCTGCCTACCTCTTGCTCGCCTCCCTTTGACTTTACCCTCAAGTAAGGTCTTCAATAGGGTGTTATGTCTTTTAATGTGACCAAAATATTTTATTTACCTGATCTTTATTTCTCTTAGTAGTTCTTTCTTCATATTAAGTGTATTTAGTACCTCTTTATTTGTTTTCTTCTCTTTCCATGATGTTCTCCCTATTCTTCTATATACCCACATCTCAAAGGCATCAATTCTATCTTCTAATTGTTTATTTAGTGTCCATGTTTCTGAGCCATACATTAATATAGAGTAGATGTAGCATTTTATAATTTTCATGTTTAACTTGTTTGTAATTTGTTTAGATGTTAATATTTTCCTCATGTAATTGAAGATACTTTTAGCCATTCCTATTCTCCTTTTAACTTTTGTTTCACATCTGCCATCATTTGTGACTATGTGTCCAAGATATTGATACTGTTTTACTTGTTGTAGTTTCTCTCCATGTATGTTTATGTTTAGCTCTTGTTCTTCTGTGTCTTTGCTGATTATCATGGTTTTTGTTTTTTGGATATTTATATCCAGCCCATATTCATGACTTGATTTATTGACTAGATCTATTAGTGTTTGGTCATATAAAGAGACACAACTGTTTAGAAAGACAAATAATGTAGGAACGAGTACCTGGAATGAGGAGAAAGGGCAGACCAAGAAGACGATGGACTGACGACAGTAAAGATAACATGAATACATCGCTAGAAAATGCAAGCCACATCGCCCAAGACAGAGAGAGGTTCAGAGAGTTCATTGGGAAGACAACGTTCTGGAAGGAATACGTCACATAACACATCTTCACGTGGCGCTGCCCTCTAGCGATGTGCTGCCCTCTCATTATAGTATACCAGTCTTACTTCCCTTGAGACTAACGCATGATTTTCGATATTCGTAATGACATCTACCTATCTCGGGACACTGATACTGGCCGCTCCACAATATATCTTCATTTCGGCTGACAGAGCTAGAGTGACTTGCGTCACCATGGGTCGACATTGCCGATGCGTGTGGCGCAGAGTTGTCAGAGATATTGCTTGTCTCTCCCCCCCCCCCCCCCCCCCCCCAAGTTATTATTTTATCTTCAACCTTCACATTCACGGACATGAAATATAAAAGTGTTGGCAAGGAACACAGCATAAGCCGCTGTGCTTCTGTTCCCAGGGTGCACCACGAGAGGGTACTTTTAGAATCTTGGTTTCTGCTCACCCTGGGTCTGCATGATAGCAATGTGGCACTCTTTGAACTATGTATTGTATCATGCTTTACAGCTAGGCTGCAACTTATGCACCATTCGACCTGAAAAATCCGACGTCAGAATTTTTTTGGTTACTTTGACTAATGAATGAGAATGAAATATTACCTGTCCTCCAATAATGCAATTTTATGGAATGCTGCTTTTGCTTGTCCTATTCTGCTTATAATTTCGGTCTTGCATTTACCATCATAAGTTATTGTCATGTGATGTATACTTTCCAGAACGTTGTCTTCCCAGTGAACTCTCTGAATTCCTCTCTGTCTTGGGCGATGCGGCTTGCATGCACGACCGATGAGAAATTGGGGGGGGGGGGGGGGATACATAAAAAAGATAATCACTTCGTTTTCTGGAACTTTTGAAGGTTTTTATAAAGAACAACTAGAAAGGAGGAGGATCCTATCTTTTGTCTGTCCATTGTACTAAATATTGAATTTTCTTATGAGGGTGTGGGTTGGAGCACAATCTCTCTACAGACTTTCTCCAAATCCTCTTAGTCGCCTCTTACGACATGTTACAGCGACACTTTACTTATTTGAACCTCTTTTCGGTCCACGGCAGCACACAGGGGTTTCACCAACGCAACAATAAGCATATTATCTTCTCAATAGCTTTTCGCCAATCCTCCGCCCAGAGAGCATGCACGTGCAGACTAAGCGATATCAAATGTTATGGTTGAGTTTTTAATATAATCAAGATGGCGACGCTCAGTATACAACACAGTGTTGGCCAAACTTGAAATACCTATATTTGTGCTTGTTATTTTTGTTTGTTGTAGGTAATGTAGAGTTTATTGGTATAGGAAAATCTATATTCGCTAGAGCAGAGTTGAATGATGACGCCCCACAGCTTCTACCTACAGTGGTAATTGCAACTTTAGTTCGAAATAAAGCTCATTCTTTGCCGTGGTTCTTGAAAAGTTGGACTATCCAAAACACCGCATAGGGTTGTGGTAAGATTATTTCATAAATTTTACATGATTGCTTGTTTAAAAAAGGGAGAGGATGACAGGGCTTGAAATGAATGTATTGATATAATGTTATATGAACGAAGCGAGATGTCACAATGCCAAAATACGGTTGGCTGTTATTATGATTGATCATGTACTATTATAGTATAATAATTATACTGATACTAGGCATTAGGACAAAATTTTCAAAATGGGTGTACAGAATTTTATACCACAGTTAGATAGCTCTTGAAAATTGCAATCCAACGATACCTCAACCAAGTCTCTACGTCAATTCTGAAAAAAGTTACGAATTTTTTTCGAATTAATTTTCGCATCATGATAATTACATGGAACATATAAGGAAATATGAAATGACAGTTGTCAAAAAGTTGCGGCCTTGCCTTAGAACCGAGCCACTAATTTATGAATATCAAAGTTATTTGCATAAAAAATCTAATTAATTATACATTTTCTTGTTTGGAAAGACAAGACGCACATGTTGATTACATTCTGCTAATTTTCCGACGCAGCCAGAGTTAATAAATAATTAACAATTGCGTCTAATTAGCATAATTGCAATTGAATGTATCATATACATTTTTCACATTTTTTAATTATTTAGGATAAAATATATAGCAAACTGTATGTTTTTGTGTTCGTGAAGACAAGACGCACCTGTTGATTACATTCTGCTAAGTTTCTGATGCAGCCAGAGTTGCATTCTGCTAAGTTTCTGATGCAGCCAGAGTTAATAAATAATTAATAATGGTGTCTAATTTGCATAATTACATTGACATATTTAATATATATTTATTAAATGTTTTAATTATTTAGGATAAAATATATAGCAAACTGTACATTTTTGTGTTTGTGAAGACAAGACGCACCTGTTGATTACATTATGCTAATTTTCTGACGCAGCCAGAATTAATTAATCATTAAAAATGACGTCTAATCAGCATAATTGAAATTGAATGTATCATATACATTTTTCACATTTTTTAATCATTTAGGATAAAAAATATAACAAATTATACATTTTCTTGTTCGGTAAGACAAGACGCACCTGTTTATTACATTGTGTTAATTTTCCGATGCAACCAGAGCCAATTAATAATTAATAATAGTGTCTAATTAGCATAATTAAAATATCTTCTATGCTTCCCTTTATGGCAACATGCATGTGGCTGGCAATCTGTAACCTCAGCCCTCTTTGTATCTGAAATATAATATTTGATTATTATTATTATTGGCATTTGGTACACATGTACATAAACAATTCTATGTCAAAAGTATGAATAAATTACCAGGTAGGTATGTGCACCAAATTTTCAAAATTTCCTTTTTGTTTTTCCTATTATAGTGATACCTAATTAGCCCTATATAATTAAATACTTTATTACATTATTCAGTAGATAGGCTTATGTAGAACATTGAGCAAATTTGATAATAAACAACAAGAGACAAAGATATCAAAAAGAGTGAGAACGTTTGGAAGATGCTGAAGTTTACGTTGTCTGCATTGATGATTTTATTTATTAGGCCTACTGAAAGGAGAAAGCATGTCTCAATAAAAAGTGAATTTTATGAAATATTCATGAGAGAATTATAAGCAATTGGACTTCATAAACAATATAAATAATATATATTTAATTTGAAATGTGTTTCTTGTAAAATTATCAACATGAAACAGACCGATGTGACTAAGAAAACACTTCAGTCGTCATGGTGACGGACGCATGATAGTACATAAGTAAGCGCACTCGGCATGGTCTTGTACTAATAATTTCAATTATTTTACATATAAATCTTAGATTTTTTACTAGTATCATTTAAAAATGAATTAAAGAAATTAAAAGAGGCAGGAATGGTAGTTGTTAAACGTCAATTTCTTTAAATAAGAGACATTTCAGAATTATCGACGCAGCAAAGAATAGCGGTAAACAAGATGGCGGCTGAGGAACGCGTGACCGATCTGCAGTGTGTTTGTTTAAAATTCGATAATAATTACAGGCAACTTCCAAAAATAATGAAATTTTGTATATAAAGAGAAAAATGGTTGTTTCATTTGTTAGACATGGTTACAACATCCTATTTTATTCAAATTAATACATATACGTGTGCAAAGAGAAAAAACACTTACCTAGGCTTATTTAATTGCTTGGTGAAAAATGTACACAGCGTATTTCCAACTTCTAGTTACGTAATTCGATGCACAAATGAATGAGAAAAATTAAACAGTTGTCTTTTATAAACAATAAGGTTGCGTCGCGTTGTCTAAAGACAATTGCTGTGGTCAGTGTTTCACGTGATACAAAAAATGGATTCTTGGACGCTACCAAAACAAGGGAAGTAATTTAAGCCACATTGACTTTTACGCCCCCTTACGATTTCCTAATGCCTACTGATACTGTCACTGTCTGAGCAGACTTAGACAAAATGCAGTTTATGAAAGTTAGAGTATGTGAGTGGCATGATCTTTCTCCATAAATCTAGATGCTTTTTAATTATTATATTAGTCATTTACCCATGTACATCTGGGGCATCATTGTTTATGTGGTATTTATGTTTACAAGTAGGCTTAAATTTGTCTTTTTTTATGTGAAAATTGGACACTCAATGCAGACACTGAAAGAAGGACTCTGGCTTTTGAAAAGAAGTGCTATAGACATCTGTAAGAATTAGCCAGAACATACGACAAATAGGCCTATAGGGACTATTTAACAGGCTGGAAATAAAACAAACTTGTGGTCATATCAATAACCACTTTTGGCAGCGGTGAAATAACGTAAACTAATTTGGTTTAGACATATAACGAGATATGATTCTCTTTATAAAATTATTGTGCAAGGAGCAGTCGAGGGTGGATGGAGAAGAGGACAGAAAATTCTGAATTGAAACAACAAGGAATGGTCTAGGCGTGATTTTTCTACACTCCTCCAAACGGCTGAGGATAGAGTTAATTGGAGAGCTTTTTTGTGCTGATGTATCCAGTGTGCCACTACTGCAACCCTAATGGGTTATAGGTCTTCTTCTTCATCATTCATTCTCAAACTCCTGCTGGAACTCCCTTGTAACAGGACCATGGTCCTACTAGATTTCCAGCATGATGTAGTCCTGAGAATGGATATTTGCGCCAATGGCCGACACATCCATCTTCGATGGTTATTATTTAATTGGTCTTGGTAGTACCTTTTTTTGGCATAAAGCTCTTAATGTGCCAAAAGACATATTACTAATGTTTAATGTAGGCCTATGTGGTTCTTGAGAAATTTATATACCTGTACAGTGCGTGTGTTGTTGTTGTCTGTGTGTCAATTGACTGGTCCATATTCGTAGTAGCATGAGAATATACGTTTGAAGCCTTGACTGAAATTGCATCATTTTTAGAGATATTGTGTGGTCGAAAATGGAAAGCGTATTGGCTCAAGTTGTGAAGTATGTGGGGCCCATCTGAGTGGATCGGGTTCAAATCCCATTTGTTGAATTAAATGATGGAGACAATCAAAGAAGCCATGAAAAACGGGCTGACAATGGACAATGTGAAGCTAATGGCCAAAGACAGGTAACTTCAACTTTCTTCCATCGACTCTTAACTGCACAAGTGAAAATAACAATAGATAGATATTTGGCACATGCTCATAATAACCACTGAAGCTTATTATACCAAAAAGCCGCCAAAGACGGATGTCTCGGGCCATTGGCGCAAATAAAATGGCGACACAACGCATTTCCATTCTCTGGACTACATTCTGCTAGAAATCTAGAAGGCCATGTCCTACTACAAGAGAATTCAACGGGAGTTTGAGAATGTACGCTGAAGAAGAAGAAGATACCAAAAAAAGTATTATGTATAAGTATCATTGAATGAGGGTGACTAAATCATGAAAAGTGTCATTCTGAAGTCGGACAGGAAGATGTAAATATTGCCATCAAGTTGTAAGCCACAAAAGTTGAGGGATAGCCATAGCGAGTTGAGTTAAAAAGTCATCTGGTAAACTTGCCCATAAGATACAATGCCAGACATACAGCAATCGTTATCTGAAGATTAAAGTAAAACTCCATTAACAACCCATGTGTTGCTGGGGCTGGAAAGGGGAGCAAAGACACTGTTATTTGCCATTCATGTTGTAAGAGTTGACTAAAGAAGGTTTTGGGATTGGAGTTGGCTGTCCCATCCTATAGGAGATCAAAGTGACCCAGAAGCTATGCTGAAATCGTATGGGTCAGATAGTTACTTAGTTAGTTAGTCGTCTGATCATCACTGCAAACTGGACACGTTCATAGTTGCTCCGATCTCTACCTGAGTGTATCTGCCATTAAACTTCTGCTCTCAGTACCGGTCCTCTTCTGGTTGACCATCATTTTTCTACACCCTCTAAAATATTCACTTTTAGCAACACCACATTTCAAACCCTCATCTTTAATCCTGGACATTGAAAAGAAATCATTATCCACACTAGACTCACTCTTGTGTGCTATATTTCTTATGGAGTTCTTCTTCTTCATCGTTCATTCTCAAACTCCCGCTGTATCTCTCTTGTAGCAGGAGCATGGTCCTACTAGATTTCCAGCAGGATGTAGTTCAGAGAATGGATATGTGCTGTGTCGCCATTTTATTTGCACCAATGGTCCAACACATCCATCTTCTGCGGGTTTTATGGAGTTCAAAACATCAGCTCGATCCATTGCCCTATCGCCCTGTGCAATTCGTTGTGAAGTCGGATGTGTCAGGCAGAAAAGCACAGACTAGATATCACAGCAATGCTGTAAATTGTGATACATTACATTCTTTTCTCTGAGCTATATCCTACTGACAATCAGGAGTTTGAGATGAACGCAAAAGAAGAGAAACATATTTTTTTAACGTCCAGAGAACAGATACGTGTTGTGTTGCCGATTTATTTGATACCTTTGAAAACAAATACAATTATTTTAGTGGAAACCTTCTCTTTGTCATTGCAATTTTTCATTATTCATCTCCTAGGATTCGAAGTGATCACAACGTAGATAATTCAACTGCAATGTTGACAGAATGGCTGTCGGCTGAACCTCATTTATACCACCATGTTGATGTTAAAATTGACCACAAAAATAAAGGTAAAAGTATTTTGTAAAAATTAGATTTAATAGACGTAAAAATTAAAGGAAATAATTTGTGAGTTTATTTGTCTAATTTAATACCAGCTGGTGCATACAATCAATGACTTTCACATTGTCCCATCCCAACTCTTGCAGATTCTTGAACTTTATGACACCACTCAATAGTTACAAAACAAAACTCTTGCAGATTCTTGAACTTTATGACACCACTCAATAGTTACAAAACAAAACTCTTGCAGATTCTTGAACTTTATGACACCACTCAATAGTTACAAAACAAAACTCTTGCAGATTCTTGAACTTTATGACACCACTCAATAGTTACAAAACAAAACTCTTGCAGATTCTTGAACCTTACGACACCACTCAAAAGTTACAAAACAAAACTCTTGCAGATTCTTGAACCTTATGACACCACTCAATAGTTACAAAACAAAACTCTTGCAGATTCTTGAACTTTATGACACAACTCAATAGTTACAAAACAAAACTCTTGCAGATTCTTGAACTTTATGACACCACTCAATAGTTACAAAACAAAATTCTTGCAGATTCTTGAACTTTATGACACCACTCAATAGTTACAAAACTTTTGCAGATTCTTGTATTTGACGATGGCTGCTAAAAATCAGTAAACTCATCATCATGTTCAAACTCCTGAAACTTAGAACATCCTACTAGAAAGCTGAAATTTGAGAATGAACACAACCACTAATCCACAGCCATTAAACATCACAGTGGAAGAAAGATGAATATTGATCAGAAACTTCCGCCGAAGACATTGGCGCAATAAAACGGCGACACAACGCATTTCCATTCTGTGGACTACATCCTGCTGGAAATCTAGTAGGACCATTGTCCTGTTACAAGAGATATCCAGCGGGAGTTTGAGAATGAACGATGAAGAAGAAGACCCCATTCACCAACTTCATAGGTAACAACAGACCACCATCTTTCGACTTATGACAAGCTTACAACAGGTGTCTCTGGTCTTAGGAAAAGCTTACAACAGGTGTCTCTGGTCTTAGGACAAGCTTACAACAGGTGTCTCTGGTCTTAGGACAAGCTTACAACAGGTGTCTCTGGTCTTAGGACAAGCTTACAACAGGTGTCTCTGGTCTTAGGACAAGCTTACAACAGGTGTCTCTGGTCTTAGGACAAGCTTACAACAGGTGTCTCTGGTCTTAGGACAAGCTTACAACAGGTGTCTCTGGTCTTAGGACAAGCTTACAACAGGTGTCTCTGGTCTTAGGACAAGCTTACAACAGGTGTCTCTGGTCTTAGGACAAGCTTACAACAGGTGTCTCTGGTCTTAGGACAAGCTTACAACAGGTGTCTCTGGTCTTAGGACAAGCTTACAACAGGTGTCTCTGGTCTTAGGACAAGCTTACAACAGGTGTCTCTTATCTTAGGACAAGCTTACAACAGGTGTCTCTCATCTTAGGACAAACTTAAAAAACGTGTAAACTGCTCTTAACTCCTTTTTTTTGGTCATAAAATAATTGTTTCTTTTCAAATTGAAAATTGAAAAAGCACAACTATAATCAGTTGTTCAATTGTAGTTTATTGGTTCATCTTTAGGATATACAGATGAAGAATCTCCATGTGATTGGACAGAAAAACGGTTTGCAAATGTGATTGGTCTGAGGGAAAAGGCTCTAGAACATGCTCGGAATATTTGGGCTGACTATCTGTTTGTGAGTTAATTTTTACTGTTTAGTATTTAACATTAACTTGTAGTAAGAAACATCACAATGAGGTGAATAGAAAAATAAATTAGTAGTAAAAAACATCATAATGAGCTGAAAAGAAATTAGTAGTAAAAAACATACCAATGAGCTGAATAGAAAAAGAAATTCTTAATAAATGTAACCGATTTTGAAAGAACATTTTCTAGTATATGTCACATTAATTGTCAGATTGTGTGACTTCATCTTCTGCATTTGTTCTCAAACTCCTGTAGATTAGCAGGATGTAGTCCTGAAAACAGAATTCAATGTGTCATGGTTTACAGCTTTGCTGTGATGTCTGCTTTTTGGAAGGACACATCTAATGTCAGCAAGGCTTCTAGGTCACTTTGATCATCCTAGGATGGGACAGCAAACTTCATCCCAAAGCCTCCTTAGTCACCTCTTACGATATGCTTGGCAGCTGACAATGGCACTGTTTTTTGCACCCTGAACTAGAAGCTCAGGCCATTACTTCTAATACATTACTTCTAATTACATTACTTTTTATACATTACTTCTAGTTACATTACTTCAAATACATTATTTCTAGTTACATTGCTTCTTATACATTACTTCTAGTTACATTACTTTTTATACATTATTTCTAGTTACATTATTTCTTATAAATTATTTCTAGTTACATTGCTTCAAATACATTACTTCTAGTTATATTACTTCTTATACATTACTTCTAGTTACATTACTTTTAGTTACATTACTTCTTATACATTACTTCTAGTTACATTACTTCTAGTTACATTACTTCTAGTTACATTACTTCTTCTTCTTCTTTCGTTCGCTAAACATTACTTCTAATACATTACTTCTATTACATTACATCTAGTTACATGTTTTTTTAAGCATCCACTTGATGATTATTTAATTTCACACCATGGAAGAATACGGACTGGGCAGTTCTCCAGCAATTGAAAAGATAATTGTAATATCACGCAGGTGTGCTGCAAATAAAACAACAAATTCAGTTTATTGACTGCTGAAAGTCATGCTGAAGTCGGATGTGTTAGGCTGAAAGGTGTAAATACATAACCCCTTAGTTTTAGTGATAGTCCATCATGTTCAAGTGAAACTTTCAAAAACCTGTGTTCTACATAAGTACTATTGTTGTTCCATTTCACTGCAGTAGTACCTTATATTGACTGTAAAACATGACAAAACACATCCCATTATTTGAACAACATCAAGCTAACTAGCAGAACTGCAGAATTAACGCAGAAGAAGATGAAGCTGCTACTGCTGTAACATGATTGACAGAAGGGCACAAAGGACTACAATGAACACACCACTCACTATTCAAGTATATATTTCATCTTCTCTGTCGTTCATTCTCAAACTCCCGCAGAATGTCTCTTGTAGCAGGACATTGGTCCTACTAAATATCCAACAGGATGTAGCCCAGGGAATAACAATGCAGTGTGTTGCTGCTCTATTTGAAGCATTAGCCAGACACAACCGTCTTCTGCTGTTGTTGTTTTCGATATCCAAAAACTACTGAATAGTTGCATTATACAAGACGATTATTATCCCATCACTGTTCTACCAGTGCCAAACCTGGACAATGACAGCACAAGACAAAAGTAAAATAGTGACAGCAGAAATGACACATCTACGAAGAATACTCGGAGTGTCATTCGTCATCATCATCATCGTGTGCCATGCTGACTGGTGTAGGCGATCATGGCTGTCCACAGCTCTCTGTCTATAGTATTATGTATCAAGATCGTTGTTGTGTGCCTGCTGTGCCAGGTTATCAAACTGTCAAATATTTTCTCACTTTGTCACCTTCTGTCTCTGTTGCCTTCAATCTTGCCTGTTGTGACTATGTTCTCCAAACCTCCCTGTCTTATGAAGTGGCCAGAAAATGAAGATTGTCTTTTTCTTATATTATTGATTAAGGTCTGTTGCGCATTTGACTCTTTCAACACCTCTACATTAGTTTTTCTGGCAGTCCATGGTATGAATAAAGACATGGACAGACAACATCAAGGAATGGACAGGGCTAGATATTTCCACACTCATCCGCATCGCTGAGGATAGAATTCGCTGAAGGACTCTGTGTGCTGAAGCATCCAATGTGGTACCCCTACGACCCTGAAGGGTTATGGGTTTTTTGATTGATTTGATTGATGGTATTCTCAGCATTCTTCTATAGAACCACATCTCTGTTGCTGGAGTGACATTAAGAGAGAGAATTAGAAACGATAACATCAGACAGATAACCAAAACAATACCAGTATTGGAACACATCAAAAGACAACAAATCAAGTGGTTTTCACACGCTTCCAGACTACCAACAGACAGCATGCCACAGATGGCCATTTCACATAGACAAGCTATAAAGCCAGAGGCAGACCATGTAAAAGATTGATCACAGAAATCAAAGAAGCCACAGGAACAAGCTTACAAACAGCACACATGAAGGCCATCTCCAGAGAACTCTTCTACCCCTGACACTTCAAGGCAAACAAGGGATACAGCTTATAGATAGATAGATAGACTGAGTAGTTCTACTCTTGTCTTGGCAGCGTGAAGCCATTCTTTAAAGAAAAGTGCAGGTCTTCTAAAGTTGACTTAGTGATCCATATAGTGAGTTTCAGACTGTTAACAGTGTCTGTACAAGTTTTTTCCTGTCAGTTGAAATGTAAGGACAGTCAATAAGGAGGTGTTCTACTGTCTTCGGCGGTAGGGTGTATATACTTTGTTGTATTGAATGCAAAATTATTTTTACTGATTTAAAAAAATATTGTCCACATGCAACTAGATAATGCAGGTTTTTATCTTTTTGATAGATGATCGATGCTGATGTGACACTAGAAAATAATAGAACTCTTCAAATTCTTATGGGGCAGAAAAAGTAAGTGTGTTGTATGCTCTTGTACATTTAATGAAACTTTACAGCTGAAATTGCATGTGTTGGGCCATTGATGCAAATAAAAGAATGACAAAATGCATTTGCCTTGTCTGAACTACATCCTGCTGGACAGTTTCATGTTAGAACAGGCCGCTGCAGACTATTGGGTCACCACTACTGACTAAGGATCTCGTACACAGATAAATGTCAAGAATCCAAAGCCTCAAATACATACTTCAGTTTGGAGTTTGATAATGAATGACCCAAACAAAATTGATTGAAATATTCTTTGCCTGAGATGTTGATGTGTAATGTATTTGTTATTATTATTATTTGAACAGCTGGTATGATTTTGGATATTAAGAAAGCGTTACGTTTGTTTGAATCACTAGGAATTTTGAGAAATAGAATTCTTCTTTTGTGCAGTCGAGGGGTTTCTCCAGAGCTTTATTTCACACACACTAAGGCTGCAACTCTCTGTGGTTTGCAATGATTTTGAAGAAGCCTTTTACTGAGAGGGAATGAACATATAGCTGCATAGATGAAGTGACGCGAGGCTTCCACGAAAGGAAAGCATCACTATATTTGCACGTCATCAACTAGGTATTTACTGTTGCATTCTGGTTGGTCTGATGGTCCGCTGGTAAGACCTTCAGCATGCCAGATGAAAATGTTATGGGTACACAACTGTTATTATTATTATTATCCACTTGTGACAATATCTTTTATAAGACAGTGATGACTTATGATGTCAGTCCAGTTTTATATTTGTTAGAGTGTTAACTTCTTGAATACATATGTGGTAGGATCCGAAAGGGTAGCAAAGAATAGCAACACTGTTTACCTTCCATGCATGTCATTGTTGTTGTTATTGTTTGTCCATCACAAGTGATTATGACTATTTGTTTCATCCACTTTTTGTCTTCTTCTTCTGCATTCATTCTCAAACTCCTGTAGATAAGCAGGATGTAGTCTGGAGAACGCAATGCGTTGTATCATGGTTTACAGCATTGCTGCGATATCTGCGCCTTTCAGCCTGAAACAACCGACTTCAGCATGGCTTTGGGTCACTGACCCTATATGGGATGGGACAGCCAACTCGATCCCATAACCTCCTTAGTCACCTTTTACAACATTTGTGGAAGGTAAACAGTGTTGCTATTTGCTCCCCTCTCTGGCCCAGGCAACACATGGACGACATCCACTTTGAAATTCAGTTAGAGTTATGTCCTTAATTAATAGGCCATGCATGTCATAAGAAGCAACTAAGGTATTTTGTGGTGATATTGGCTGTTCTATCCAATTTAAATCACTCAGAATCCTTGCTGAAGTTCAATGTGTCAGACTGAATGCCGCAGATAATCACAGCTCAGCTGTAAAAAAACAGCCCAGAAACCATGCTAAAGTTGTTGTATCAGGCAGAAAGGCATAGATAATTACAGCTAAGCTGTAAACCCTAGCACAACACATTCCATTCTCCGGACTACATCCTGCTAATCTGCAAGAGCTTAAGAACAAATGCAGAAGAAGAATACATATCTTATTCCTGTTTTATATTTGTTAGTGTGGGTAACATCTTGAATTATTAGAGTGTTAACATCTTGAAAAAAAAAATATATATATATATTATGTCCTGTTACAGATGTGTTAAAGTGTTAACATTTTTGATGTGTTTTGTTTTATTTAATATTGGTAATTCTCTTTTAATTCTCAATGTTTTTTTGCTGTTGCAAGATTGGTAATTGGTCCTATGCTAAATGCTTCTGTTGAGGGCTACTATTCCAATTTCTGAAAAGGTAAACCTCAGTGTTTCTCTTAATCATCTTATAGAACCTCTATAAATATATGACCAGCCCAAATGCTAAGGACAACATCAACCTCCTGGGAAGGAAAGACCAGAGTATAATCTTCCGACTGCACACACATGTACAGCTTAACAATCACCTGAGCAGAATACAACCACAACACACTCCAGGGTGCCGGCTGTGCATTCATCCCTATGAAACTGTTGACCACCACCTTTTTGAATGTCCAGCGCTGGATGACATCAGGAAAATGCTTCTCCCTCCAGGATCAGATAAATGGAACACATTATATGGAACAAAAAAACAGCTCACAAACACATGCATATATCACACAATAGCATTGGGTCAAAGGGAATGAGCCCATGGACCGCTGGACCACCAACCAACAATCTTATAGAATCCTGTTAACTAGCACAGTTACGGTAACAGACTCTCAGTCCAAAAATAAGTTGCTCGCAATTCCTGGAGATAGCAAACATACAGTCCATTGTTTAGAGTTCCAAAACAAAGAGGACTATTGTTGGAGTGGATAATGTCAAGTTAGTTATCAAGTATCTACAGCAATGAACTCCAACAAGTAACAGGCAGATCCAATCCTAGAAATGAAATGCCTGAGCCTGTATTTATGCTGCAGGACCTAAAAAGGGAGCAAAGAATTGCAAAGCAGTGACCTCTATACGTTACATGTTTGTAGAAGGCGACTGAGAAGGTTGGCTGAAGGCCAAAGTTCCATGCCATGCTGAAGTCGGATATGTCAAGCTGAAAGGCACAGATATTGCACCCAAGCTGTAAGCAACATATTCCATTCTCTGGTCTATATCCTGGTAACCAGCAGGAATTTGAGAAAGAATACAGAAGAATCAGAAACTTGAGAAATATGATTGGAGAAATTAGAAGTGATATGGTTTGCAACCAGAGGATATATCCTCCCTGTATGTTGCCTGCGCTTGTAGGTAGAGCAAAGAATAGCACTACTGTTTACTTTCCATGCAAATTATTAGAGAAGGAGACTAAGGTTTTAGAGGTGGAGTTGTATGTTCCTTCCCAAATAGGGTCAAAGTGACCCAGAAGCCACATGTGTCGGGTCGAAAGGCACAGATATCACAGTTAAGCTGTAACCATGTCGACACAATGCATTTTATTCTCCAGAATACATCCTGTTAATCTGCAGAAGTTTGAAAACAAATGCAGCAGAAGAAGAATAATACTCTGTATTAAAAGGTACTTTCAATGCTATATAACCATACAGGTTAAGTTAACGGGATCTGGAAGGATGGATGAAAGTATATTACATTTGTGAGCTACAGAAATTTTACCGTGTATCCTTACACCATCTGCCGGAAGCGATCCTACATTGGTAGTAGGCAGCTTTTTTCCATGGAGGAGGCAACTTCATATTTTCTGGTTGTTGTTATTGTTGTCAATAATGCCAGGAATTGTGAGCGATTTGCTCTTAATTCTTGTGTGTAGTGGTAGTAGTTTCTCAGATCTATCTTTCATACCCAAGAGACTTCAGCTTCTGGCTCAATGCAGTGTCTATTGAAAAAGACATCTACTCTGAGGGGGTATGAATACTTTCCGGTAACACGATCTGAAAAGCTTTTTCCCTGTTTGACAGACTAGTTGTATACAAAGTCAAAGCTTTTGTTGTTTACAATAGACATACATCAAAGAGTTGTTTCCTCCTTGGACAATGTCTCCATTCAGAACTTTACTTTATCTGACAATGTTTTCATTCAGAACTTTTTTTAAAATTTGACAATGTCTCCATTCAGAACTTCACTTTATCTGACAATGTTTCCATTCAGAACCTTACTTATCTGACAATATCAAAGTTTAGACATAATGATTGCTTCCTAATTAATATTTAGCATCATAGTTTGCAGATTGGCTAGCTTGTAATTTGATATTTTCTGAATTCAGAGAGTAGTGCATATAGTAATTCTAAATCAGATATAATTTAGCCATATTAGGAGACATAACAAAATGGAACAATTAATAATGGAAGGTATGGTTCCTGGAAGCAGAGGTAAGGGCCGCCAAAAAGACAAGGATGGATTAGAGACATCTCAGATTATTTAAACTCCGCCGAAGATGGATGTATCGGGTCATTGGTGCAATTAAAACAGCGACACAACACATTTCCATTCTCTGGACTACATTCTGCTGGAAATCTAGTAGGACCATTGTCCTGCTACAACAGAAATCCAGTGGGAGTTTGAGAATGAACGCTGAAGATGAAGAATGTTTAAACATGCCCCTTCCTGCGTCAGGTCTACTCTAAAGACAACTACAATCTGGAAAGAATATGTCATGTGGAATATATATAAATCAGCCTGGCAGACCAGTAATAATTACTTGGTGGGTTACCTGCCTTACACGAACCTGTGTGTCAGCCTAGTCTGCAGTTAAGTATGATTAGATTCTGATACCTCTGAAGATGGATGTGTCGGGTCATTAGCTCAAATAAAACGGTGACACAACGCATTTCCATTCTCTGGTCTATATTCTGCTGGAAATCTAGTAGTGCGATTTTCCTGCTACAAGAGAGATCCAGCGGGAGTTTGAGAATGAACGCTGAAGAAGAAGATTATGATAAACAATCCAACATTTCTTTTATTGAGAAGTGAATCACAAATGTTTCTTGTATTCTTCCTCAGGGCTACTACATTCGTAGTAGTAACTATCTATCCATTGTAGACCGGGAGATTTTTGGAGGTGTTTCCTGTTCCAATGGTGCACTCTGCTATTCTTATCAACCTGCATCACTACCTTTCACCGAATCTTTCCTACAATAGACCTCCAGTGGGATATAGTGGTCCAAGAGATGACATCATTTTATTTGCTCATTCTGTGAAAGCTTTAGGTAAGTGGGTGTTGGTTCATCATCATCATTAAGTGTCGTTATTAAAACGTGATGCTACATGGCAGTCCAAGGTAGAATGCAAAAGAAGAAGATGAGGAGAAGGATGGTGATAAAAAACAGTGACTTTAACCTTCACAATGCTTATGTAAACACTTGTCGATAAACACAAAAATGGCGGCTCTTGCCGTTGTCGATAGAAGTCATCCAATGAGATATTGTGTTAAATATACATACCAGAGCTTGATTGGTCAATGCACATACTCGGGAAACATATGCAATTGAAGCTGATACATTTCTACGTCCATCATGATCGTAGTGAAAATTTCTACGTAGAAGTAACATGTTTTATACCAATTAATCTGACCACATCTGCACACCGGTACGATGCCATGATGGTGAATCGGGTTTATAGGCCGTTGTATCATTGTATTTTGAATAAAATAACATTGAATCGTGGCTTGAATCATGAATTATTGGGTTATTTAGTTTCACAGAAGTAAATATACAGAATGGCGTGTTGGTGTGGGGACTTCCAGATGTTTGATATCGAATATGTTGAAGTGGCACCAAAAATGACTCTAGGCCTAAGCTCAAAGAACGATTTTACTGCAAATCTACATGTTTTATACAGTTCCGCCGGCAATATTTTGATAATGAAAGACTATAAATACAACAGATTTGTGTGTGATTTAGTGTACAGTGTTGCCAAACAATTCAATAAGTAAAGTAAGTTATTTTTTTACTAATTTTTCTGCTTTATTTGTTATAAAATATAAGTTTTTTTGTGAAAAACGTCTTTACCACTTTCTCATACGTCTGGTATCAAACGCACATGTACAGAAATTACACCAATATATGCAGAATTCAATTCTTTATTTATATGTGCAAATATTTAAATATCTCTAACAACCAAAAAATTATCACATTTTCAAAACAGTCACCATCAATAACGCAAATTGTCAAAAAAGAATCCGGTGGCAGGAAGACGTTTTGTATTTTTTAATCCGTCTTGCTAATGGTTAAACTGTAGTTACCATCGAAGATGGATGTGCTGGGCCATTGGCGCAAATAAAACGGCAACACAACGCATTTCCATTCTCTGGACTAAATTCAACTGGAAATTTTGTAGGACCATTGTCCTGTTGCAAGAGAAATCCAGCGGGAGTTTGAGAATGAACGCAGAAGAAGAAGAAACTGTAGTTCAAACTTTTTTTTGCGTAGAACCAAAGTTTGAAAGTAAAGTTAACCCATAGCATTTAACTGCCGTATGTGTGTGAGATGTTTAGTGATCTCACATTTCAGTGGCTGTGCTATATGAGAGCTGTAGCCATCTCCTCTCCCTCACAGTCGTTACTCCCCTGAGTGATCCGGTACCCAATTAAGGCTTGATTTGCTGTCTGAAACACTTTTCCACCTCAACTGGGGAATTAACACAGGAGGAAAGTTTGAATCATAGTTCTGATTCATGTTCGATACTTCCTAATGACTGTGCAACTGTGTACTTTAGAAAGAAGACACGAGTTGGCTGACCCATCCCATAAAGGATGAAGTAACCCAAAACGCTTGTTGAAATTGAATATTTCGGGTTGAAATGCACAGATTTCACAGCCAAGATGTAAACCATGATGCATCGCATTCTGTTTTCTGGACTACATCCTGCTAATCTGCAAGAGTTTGTGAAAGAATAACATAAAACGAGTAAAACCGCTATTTAGGGGCAGCAGTAGTTAATTGGTTAATACACTTGCTTCCCAGTCTAATGATTGAAGGTTCAACTCCCAGTTCAATCGGAAATACTGAATTTTAAATGACTAATGTCTCCAGGTTTATACAATCTAAGAAAATGGGCACCAGATCTGGAAAGTAAAGGCGGCAAGAGAGATGCTAAGTATTACTAGTTATGCTGTTCGTCAATGAAAAATACAGGTCTAACACCAAATTTCAATCTGCCTCAATAAGAAACAAGCAAAGCAATACAGACACCAGAACAAATACTACAGTAATGTCCCTTTTTTAATGTTCACTGAATGAGAATCTGGCCCACAAGACCATATCTGAAAAACAAGTTGTGAGGAATCCAAGATGACCTAAAGCAAACCGCTCTATATATTAGACTAAATGTTTAACTACTGATTGCCGATGTTGTATTGTAGCATAGACACATCATTGGTTGTTGTGTAGCAGCATAGATGCATCATCAGTTGTTGTGTAGTACCAGGAACTTAAGATGATATAAAACAAACCGCTCTATACATGAACAACATTTGACTGAATGTTAAATGAGCCATGGGATTAAGTGTGAGTTGGAGATAAATCATGGGATTAATAGTAAATTGGGGATGGACCATGGATGTAAGCAAGAATTGAGGATGAACTATGGGATTAATAGTGAATTGGGAATGAACCATGGGATTAAGAGTGATTTGAAAAGGAACACTGAGATTAAGAATCAGAATGAGTTGGGGATGAACCATGGGATTAAGCGTGAGTTGAGGATGAACCATGGGATTAAGAGTGAGTTGGGGATACAGTAATCATTATGATGTTGATATTAAAATAAATAAATTCTTGTGAACAGGAGAGTCCATGTATGTGATAAACACAGAATATTTTGGAAAAGTAATGATTCCTCTTGACAAGAGACACACTCTTACAGAAGAAAGAGACCAATTTGATCATGTTAAATTGGAAGCTATGGGTGAGTTGAATTTATAAGAAATGGTTCAGTTTAATTTTAGAAGATATAGAGTTGAATTTAAAGATATAGATAAGTTTATTTTAAAGCTATGGACAAGCTTATTTTAAAGATAAGGATCATCATCAGGTGCCATGCCGGCTGGCGTAGGAGGTCATAGCTCTCCACAGCTCTCTGTCCACAGTATTATGTATCAAAGTTGTTGTTGTTTCCTTGCCGTGCCAGAATGTCAAACTGTCTAATATTTTTTCATGTTGTCGCCCTCTGTTGCCTTCAATCTTGCCTGTTGTGACTATGTTCTCTAAAACTGCTTTTCTCATGAAGTGGCCAAAAAAAGAAGATTGCCTTTTTCTTATATTGTTGATTAAGGTCCGTTTCGCATTTAACTCTTTCAACACCTCTACATTAGTTTTTCTGGCAGTCCATGGTATTCTCAGCATTCTTCTGTAGAACCACATCTCTTTTGTCTCCAATCTCCCACTTTCCAGTTTGTTTATTGTCTAAGACTCGCACCCATGTTAGTATATGGCTTATATAGCACTGCAGAACTCTCTTTCTCACCTCTAATGACAAGGTCATATTACACAGTATATTTTTTATTTTTCTGAATGTTGTTTTTGTCTGTCCTATTCTGCATCTTATTTCTGTTGAGCAAAATGAATTAAACAGGTTACTAAAACACTTACCTTGCCTATTAATAAAAATATATTTAAAAAGTATATATAAAAAAACATACAATAAAACTAAACAGGACAATTCTCCACGTATCAGCTCAAATTGAACCTTTTTCAAGAGACAAACAACAGAAAACAACAAAATAAAAAACAAAATAGATGACTAGATTTCATCAAGCCCCGTCTCCATAGCACAGGGATGGCAACGCATCTAGTAAAAGAGAAAATGCGTGCAGTCATATTTTTTGTTTATAATGAATGCACGAATTTTCTCTTTTACTAGATGCGTTGCCATCCCTGCGCTATGGAGACGGGGCTTGATGAAATCTAGTCATCTATTTTGTTTTTTATTTTGTTGTTTTCTGTTGTTTGTCTTTTGAAAAATGTTCAATTTGATCCAATACGTGGAGAATTGTCCTGTTTAGTTTTATTGTATGTTTTTTTATATATACTTTTTAAAATATATTTTTATTAATAGGCAAGGTAAGTGTTTTAGTAACCTGTTTAATTCATTTTGCTTGACTATTTGTTCATTAGGTTACTGCGGCACCATCCACTTTGTCGAACACCCTCTGACCATTTGGTTATTTTTATTTGTGTTGAACTTCTTCCATTTGCTGTAATCATTGTACCTAGATATTTGAATTGGGGGACATATTTTAATACTATATCATTCACTTTGATCTTGCAAGGTGTGTTATTTTGTTTCTTTGAAATAACCATTACTTCTGTTTTCTTGATATTTAGGAAGAGGCCTTTCTCTTTACTTTCTGTGACTACTACAATAATTAACTCTTGAAGATCTTCCTCCCTTTTTGCAATCAGAACAGTGTCATCCGCATATCTCAAATTAATTATGCTATTTCCTCCCACTGATATTCCTGGGATATCTAAAAGATAAAGATAATTTTATTTTAAAGATAAGATTAAGTTTATTTTAAAGATAGGATAAGTTTATTTTAAAAATAAGGATACGTTTATTTTAAAGATAAGGATAAGTTTATTTTAAAAATAAGGATAAGTTTATTTTAAAGATAAGATAAGTTTATTTTAAAGATACGGATAAGTTTATTTTAAAGATAATGATAAGTTTATTTTAAAGATAATGATAAGTTCATTTTAAAGATAAGGATAAGTTCATTTTAAAGATAAGGATGTTTATTTTAAAGATAGGATAAGTTTATTTTAAAGATAAGGATAAGTTTATTTTAAAGATAATGATAAGTTTATTTTAAAGATAAGGATAAGTTTATTTTAAAGATAAGGATATGTTTATTTTAAAGATAAGGATAAGTTTATTTTAAAGATAATGATAAGTTTATTTTAAAGATAAGGATAAGTTTATTTTAAAGATAATGATAAGTTTATTTTAAAGATAAGGATAAGTTTATTTTAAAGATAAGGATAAGTTTATTTTAAAGATAAGGATACGTTTATTTTAAAGATAAGGATAAGTTTATTTTAAAGATAATGATAAATTTATTTTAAAGATAAGGATAAGTTTATTTTAAAGATAATGATAAGTTTATTTTAAAGATAAGGATAAGTTTATTTTAAAGATAAGGATAAGTTTATTTTAAAGATAAGGATACGTTTATTTTAAAGATAAGGATAAGTTTATTTTAAAGATAGGATAAGTTTATTTTAAAGATAAGGATAAGTTTATTTTAAAGATAAGGATAAGTTTATTTTAAAGATAAGGATAAGTTTATTTTAAAGATAAGGATAAGTTTATTTTAAAGATAAGGATAAGTTTATTTTAAAGATAAGGATAAGTTTATTTTAAGGATAAGGATAAGTTTATTTTAAAGATAAGGATAAGTTTATTTTAAAGATAAGGATAAGTTTATTTTAAAGATAAAGATAAGTTTATTTTAAAGATAAGGATAAGTTTATTTTAAAGATAAGGATAAGTTTATTTTAAAGATATAGACTCTGATAAGTAGAATTTTTGAATTGTGGAGGAGTTGAATTTAGAACAAGCACTGCAAGGACAAATTATTCAATTTGAATTTGAATGTAACTGAAACTGGAACATTATTTTTGCTATTGATGAAGAGGAAAGTTTCTATACGTAATCACAACTGAACAAATATGTTTATAGTATACGTTTAACTCACGGGTTCCCATGTTATGAGTTGTGACCCAAATTGGGGTGGCCAAGGGTTTTCTGTGGGTTTCGGCTGAAACAGTTACGTAAAGAAAAATAGTGATTTCTTCTGTGTGCGTCCCTACACTCCTGCAGATTCACAGGATGCAGTCCGGAGAATGAAATGTATTGTATCATGGTTTATAGGTTTGCTGAGGTATCTGCACCTATCGATCTGACTTCATCATGGCTTCTGGGTCACTTTAACCTGTATGGGATGGGACAGCCAACTCCAACCTATAACATCCCTAGTTGCCTCTTGTGACATGCATGGAAGGTAAACGGTGTTGCTATTGTTGGCTCTCTTTTGAGGCCCAGGCAACACACGGGCGAAATGATTGTAAAACAATTGTCATTTTAATCAGTGTCTCAAAGTTGGAATAATATCATACATTTTGTAATATCTTCTTCTGCGTTCATTCTCAAACTCCTGCAGATTAGCAGGATGTAGTCCGGAGAACGGAATGCGTTGTGTCATGGCTTACAGCATTGCTGCGATATCTGCGCCTTTCGGCCAGACACATCCGACTTCAGCTTGGCTTTGGGTCACTGACCCTATATGGGATGGGACAGCCAACTCCATCCCATAACCTCCTTAGTCGCCTTTTACGACATGCGTCGAAGGTAACCAGTGTTGCTATTCTTTGCTCCCCTGCAACACACTGGTGATTATGTAATATTAAATATAACTTATGGTAGGTTAGTGGTTCATGAGTTCATGCCCTTTGACCCAAATATAACTAATCAAAATGTGAGCAGTTTCTGTGTTCTCGGTTAATAGACTGATGCGACACACACACATGGTTAACATACGTTGGCAAAAACTCAAATGTAAATTATGAAGACATAATTGTTAACGAGTTACAGTATCAAGCTAAACATTAAATATGTCATGTTAACGAGTTACAATATCAAGCTAAACATTAAATATGTCATGTTAACGAGTTACAATATCAAGCTAAACATTAAATATGTCATGTTTAAATTGTATTGAATTATATATGCCTCAAATGAAATAGTAGCACATCATACTTCATGCTCCATGGTGGAAATCAAAAAATAAATTTGTGTTGGTTACTTGAGAGCCAACGCAGAAGTAGAAGATATTCTGAACAATCTTCGAACGATATAGAATATTTTTTCCATATTGAAAGCCTTATATAAAATGTTTTTGACCATGGGTCACTTTACTTCTAAATAAAATGGGGTTGTGACTCGAGAAAAGTTGAGAACTTATGGTTTAGATGATCTGAAATCTGTTTGTGAAGTATTTATTGAATCAGAGTTGAATTTGTGCGGACATTAAATATTTAACTGATCTGAGACCTGACATACCAAACGCTTACAGATTCGCCTACAGTGCAGAGAAGCTGATCCTGGAGGTAAGCAATACTTGATGATTTCCTTGATGATGTTCTTGAACAAAGTGTATAATATTTTCAGTACAAGAAGTTCCTCCTCTGTACAGTTCACCTCATGTGTATATACCAGAGAAGCCTAAAGACAAACTAGGATTTTATCAGGCAAGTTATGTGTCATTTTGTTGTAGTTTGTATACATAGGATCTGATCAGGCAAGTTATGTGTCATTTTGTTGTAGTTTGTATACATTTTCTGTTAGATAACATGGTTGGTAAACAATATCATTTTGTTGTAGTTTGTATACATTTTTTGTTAAATAACTGAAGGTAAACTTTTAGTTTTAAAAGTTGTAAAGGTATTTTATAATATTTATTAAGTTTTTTTTTTGGCTGCGTAAAATGTTCATCTTATGGTAAAATTATGCTCCTTTCAGTCGCAAAGTTAATCCAATTCGGTTATATCAGAGCTTTTAACCATAAAAGCGAAAGTGTGTTTCCAGGGCCTAAAAGGGGAGCATTTTGTTCTTCAGTCAGATATCAGGTTACAGCGCCAATAGCTTCAATGAACTGTGTAATTCGCTTCAGGTCATCCATGGAACCCCATGGAAAGTCTGGAAGTTCTGCCGTCTCAGTAGGAAAATAAACATATTTTCTCACTCTCTTCTTGGTAGATTTGACAGGCATGAAGGATGTGTTCTGCAGTTTCTGGGCTCAGTCCACAGTTGCACAGGTCTGTCTACAAATTTTCAACTTTCTGAACATGTGACTTCTCAGTCTGTTATGGCCAATTTGTAGTCAAAAGGGGAGCAAAGAATAGCAACACTATTTATCTTCCATATATCTTGTAAGAGGTGACTAAGAAGGTTTTAGGATGGTGTTGGTTGTCACATTCCGTATATGGTCAAAGTGACCTAGAAGTCATGCTGAAATCGGATGTGTCAGACGGAAAGGTGCATATAACACAGTCATGCTGTAAACCATGACGCAACACATTCCGTTCTCCAGACTGCATCTTGATAATCTCTAAGAAGTTTGAGAATGAAAGAAGAAGAATGTGGAGGTTGCTGTTCTGATAATCCAGCCACCACGAACTTCGTTAATTAAAAACATTCATACTCATCAGGTAGCATATCCTGTAGCAGTCATCACAGCCTTTCGAAGGTTCTGTCAATCTTGAGCTAGTCTTCCTGCTTCTGTTATTGTCATGTTCAGGTGGTCTTTGATGTCTTGCATCCATCTTCTGGGTCTGTCTCTTGTACGTCTCCCTGGCATCATCCCCTCCATTATGGTCTTCTCTAGGCTGTCTGGTGTTAAAAACTTTATTTATTAATATTTGCAGATATACATGATCAACTTGAAACGACGGCCGGCTAGAAGACTTCGGATGCTGACAGCCTTTGACTACTTGGAGATAGAAGCCAAAATTGTGGATGCTGTAGATGGAAAGTTAGTATAAATACCAAATTCTCTCCTGTTATTTGACTTACGTAAAACACAGGTTTATATATTGTCTCAATGGGACACCATAGACTATATCTTACACTAGTGGGTAATGATGGGCAATGATGCGCACACAAGAAATCATACAAATTACAATACACAAATCATATTCAACGTTTCAACCAAAAGGTCTTTATCAAGACACAAACAAAACATTAAAAGACGACGAATAGAAAAATTATCACAACGTCCAACGGAAATATGGAAATGATATGCCGGAAGGTCATAAAGTACATAAAAACGTAAATATATGTGGAAACGAAACGAACAAAAAGATGAGTAAATGACGGAACAAAAAGAATAAAGACAAAGACCACACCAAACCAGTACTAGACATAAGAGTGGTCGGAATTGAGTCCAAAAGGCTTGAGTGTACCCATTTCGAAAATGAGACGATTTTCTAGAGCATACCTAGATCTATCATCCTGTTATTTTTCCATGCATCCTGTTATTTGTAATTTTGTTGTAAACTCGCAGTATGACATTCATTAAAAAAGGAGTTTTCATGTTTTCACTTTTTCCATTGAGGCGTAGTGGGGAGTATGGGGTTAAGTCTGTATTTTTCATTGACCAACATCATACCTGCGGCTACTTTCCCAGAAGATCTGGTGCCCTTTTCTTAGGCTGGGTCAACCTAGAAGCCATTAGTCTTCTTCTTCAGCGTACATTTTTAAACTCCTGTTGAATTTCTCTTTTAGCAGGATCATTGTCCTGCTGGATTTCTAGCAGGATGTAATCCAGAGAATGGAAATGCGCTGTGTCTCCATTTTATTTGCGCCAATGGCCTGATACATTCGTCTTCGACGGGAAAATTGGTATAAGTTCATAAGTTACATAGTTGACTTTTTAATTCTTGTCTCAACACTCTGTCCATTCTTCAGTCAGCTGTACAAATGCTCCCAAAATATTTAAATTTCTGCACTTGCTTTACTTCAGTAGTTGATCATTTATTTTGATTGTATTGGGTTTTCTGCCTATAAACATTACTTCTGTATTTTCTTTATTGATCTTCATGTTGTGATTGAGGCAGCTTTCATTGAGTAGGTTTATGTGATTTTTCAGCACTTCACTTGAACTGTGGAAAAGGCACTGATGGTCAGCAAAGAGTGGTTCAATTAAGTCATTTGAGTAATGGTAAACGTCTGGTGGTGTTTTACTGTTTTGATAATGTTATCCATATAAATAATAAACAATAATGGTTTGTCAGTCCTGCATTTGTTCTAACTACAGATGTTACTCGTTGTTAGTCCTGCATTTGTTCTAACTGAAGATGTTACTGGCTTGTCAGTCCTGCATTTGTTCTAACTGCAGATGTTACTGGTTTGTTAGTCCTGCATTTGTTCTAACTGCAGATGTTACTGGTTTGTCAGTCCTGCATTTGTTCTAACTGCAGATGTTACTGGTTTGTCAGTCCTGCATTTGTTCTAACTGCAGATGTTACTGGTTTGTTAGTCCTGCATTTGTTCTAACTGCAGATGTTACTGGTTTGTTAGTCCTGCATTTGTTCTAACCTTCACAGTCGTTTTTAAGCCATTGTGCTTAAAAAAAAGATAATTGACTTTCCTTACAAGTCACCAAGACTTTTTCAGATTTGTCGCTATATTTCTTATTGGTTACTGTTCAAGTCTTTATCTTCATATGCCCCCCTCCCCATGACAAGTTTTACTCTTACCTCTATTTCAGAAATTTCTTCTGTGCCCCCCCCCCTTCAAGTCCCTGCTGTCTTGCTGAGAACCACCGTTTTAGATACAGAAACATGACACAGAAACCATGCTGAAGTCTAATGTCTCAGGCCGAAAGGCACATATGTTGCAAACCATGATGCAATGCATTCCATTCTCTGGACTACATCCTGCTAATCAGCAGGAGCTTGAGAACAAACACACCAGAAGACGACAACCACGGCCACAAGAACATATTTTCGAAGCACATAATTCTTGCCTACATTTAATGTTCATTCTATATGTTATCTATTCCAAACAGAGAACTTAATAGTTCCTACCTGGAGAAGCAAGGGGTCAAGATGTTGCCAGGCTTTGCCGATCCATATCATGGAAGGTAAGAGGGATCTCATTTTGTTTCGCTCTTCATTTCCACCTGTGAATTGTGGGGCCGCCTTCTTCAGCGTTCATTCTCAAACTCCCGCTTGTTCTCTCTTGTAACAGGACAATAATCCTACTAGATTTCCAGCAGGATATAGTCCAGAGAATGGAAATGTATTGTGTCTTCTCTTTATTTGCGACAATGGCCAGACACATCCACCTTTGATGGTATTCTGGGCTTAAGAGCAGAAAAAATAATTATTATAATAACATCTCTGTTATGTGCCAAGCATATCGTAAGAGGTGACCAATGAGATTTGAGGGGAGAAATTAGCTGTTTCACCTCATAGGTCAGTCAGTGACTCAGAAGCCATGCTGTAGTTGGGTGTGCCAGGCTGAAAGGCACAGATATTGCAGCTAAAATGTAAAATGTATCCTTTTCTATGGCCTACATCCTACTAACCTACAGGAGTTTGAGAATGCATGGCTGCCCGCTTATTTTTCCATAAATCCATATTTTTAACAATTTATTTCTGTATTTCAATAAAAATGACAGTATTAGCACCCCAAACAAAAAAAAATCCCACATTTTTTTCTTCATCCAATCAATACATTCTTCTTCTTCAGCGTTCATTCTCAAACTCCCGCTGGATTTCTCTTGGTCCTACAAGATTTCCAGTTGAATATAATCCAGAGAATGGAAATGCATTGTGTTGCCGTTTTATTTGCGCCAGTGGCTCAACACATCCGTCTTCGGTGGATTCCTTCCATATTTATACAATCTTCCTAATCGTTATAATTAGATACTCTATGAGGATTTCTTATGTTATGTTCAATTCTCAACATATAACAAATTATACACCACAAAAAATATTTGTCATATGTATTTTGTATATTTATTATATAAGTACTTTTACAAGGCATGGCACCTGATGATGATGATTATATAACTACTTTTAAAAGGAAGTTCGAAATATGAAGATCCTCTCATTGTTCTTACTTTTACTAATACTACTGTTGTTTTAAACATTTCATAAAATACATTACCACTTCCTTTTTGATTAAAGTTATCAATCCAATCTATAAAATGATCTCTGATTTTATCATATATAATATCAAAATGATTCATGGAATTTAAAAGTCGAAAACCAGCATTATAATAAACTACAATATATGTTTTATCAAAAACACAATGAATTATAATATTTAGCTTTTTACTTCCATTATTAAAATTATCAGCATAATCTCTCACTCTATTTTTTATACGATTAAAATATCTATTATATATATTTATCTATATATACTATATACTATAAAAATACTATAAATTTATCAATACTATATATATATATATATATATATATATATATATATATATATATATATATATATATATATATATATATATATATATATAAAATTATAAATACTCTATTCTATATAAATACTATATTTATCAACATTTTTTCCTTATTTATTTATAACATATTTTATTTGTGGATTTTCTTCAGCCATTTTTAGGGTAACTTTTTTAATAAATAATATTTAATCTGAATGTCTTTCAATAAACTTATTATAAACTTCTTTATATTTTTCTTTATTGTTTTTATAATATTCTTGTTTTATTGGTTTACAACACTCATTACTAGATGCTCGATAAACATTTTTAACTTTACTTTCTTTTGAATATTCGGAATATGGTTTTAAAATATGACATTTTCTACATACTTTTTCCGTGTTTATTTTTAGTATATATTTTAAATGAGTAAAATTAATCTAGACTTATTAAAAGCATTAGGTATTTCTTCTTCTTCAGCGTTCATTCTCAAATTCCCACTGGATTTCTCTTGTAACAGGACAATGATCCTACAAGATTTCCAGTCGGATGTAGTCCAGAGAATGGAAATGCGTTGTGTTGCCGTTTTATTTGCGCCAATGGCCCAACACATCCGTCTTCGGCGGGCATTAGGTATTTATATAATCCAATTTTAGGATCAGGAATTAATTAGTCAAGTGATTTAGCAAATGAATTACATAAACCTATTATTAAAAAGTTTCCTAAAAGAAAAGCAATTGTAAATGGTATTGATGAAATATGTGGCAGCTGATTTAGTTGATGTGTCAGTGTATTCAAAAGATAATAAACATTATCAATTTCTATTAACTGTTATAGATGTATTTAGTAAATATGCATGCGCAATACCTATTAAAAAATAAAAGTGGAATTGGATTTTCTGAAGCATTTAAAAAGGTATTTAATGATAGTAATCATCATCATCATCATGTGCCGTCTCCGCAACGAATGTTGGCTGCAACATATCTCCAACATCTCCTGTCTCTTGTCTTGGTGGTGCACTCTGCTAGACTGTAACATTGTGTGATCTTACTCTCCCACTTGTATCTCTGTCTATCTCTTGCTCGCTTCCCTTTGACTTTACCCTCAAGTAAGGTCTTCAATAAGTGGCATGTCTTTTAATGTGATAGTAAAAGAAAACCTTTATATCTTTGGGTTGATAAAGGCAAGGAATTCTATAACAATAATATGAAAACTTTATTAGAAGAAAATAATATAAATATTTATTCTACAGAAAATGAAGGAAAAAGTTGTATTGTTGAAAGAGGGAATGGAACTATGACACAAAAGATGTTTAAATATTTTACTGCTAATAACAGAAATAAATACTATAATGTTTTAGATGAATTAGTAAATACTTATAATAATACTAAACATTCTTCAATAAAAATGTTGAAGGTAGTAAAAAAGAAAATGAAAAAAAATGTTTATGAACATTTATTTGGTGTAAGTGATTCTATTGAAAACATGTCTTGCTCAAAATTAATAAAGTTAAAATTTAAAGATGGAGATTTGAGTAAGAATAATAAAGAAAACAGGAATATTTGAAAAAGGTTATACAAATAGATGGACAACAGAAATATTTGTTATTAGTGAAATTAAATGTACAAACCCTATAACATATAAAAAAGGGATTTAAATGGTGAAGAAATTATAGGTTCTTTTTATGAACAAGAATTACAGAAAAGGGCCCAAAATTTTAATATTTTTACATAGTTTTAATATATTAATAATTGAACTGTTTAATAAATTAAAATACAAAGATTTATATTTCTAATAAATAATTAATAACATATTAGGAATAATAACTTTTAATTGATTAATATCTGAACGGTTATTTTTTATACGTAATCTAGATTTATTTAATAATGAATTATAATTTAATATAATAGATCCATTATTTCATATCTACAGTCATTAAAGTTTTTTTCTAAAGTTTTTTTTTGAGGTTCATATTCTTCTAGATCAAAAAGTACACCATAAATCAGAAATGGTATATTCTTCTTCTTCTTCAGCATTCATTCTCAAACTCCTTCTCAATTTCCCTTGTAGCAGGATCATGGTCCTACTAGATTTCCAGCAGGATGTAGTCCAGAGAATGGAAATGCGTTGTGTCACCGTTTTATTTGCGCCAAATGGCCCAACACATCCGTCTTCGGCGGGGAATTTATATA
Organism: Meghimatium bilineatum; assembly: GCA_034231615.1. Taxonomy (NCBI): domain Eukaryota; kingdom Metazoa; phylum Mollusca; class Gastropoda; order Stylommatophora; family Philomycidae; genus Meghimatium; species Meghimatium bilineatum. Next base: position 58,537,345 of record CM067298.1, read on the forward strand.
TAATAACAACTATTGCGAAATACATAACTATAATATTCTTCAATCTTTTCATTAATAAATTACATAATTCTGTAAGTATTAAAGTTTGATAAAACCTGATAAGGAGTTTGTTTATTATTATTTTGAAAATGAATATTAATAATGGAGAGAAGAATACCAGGAAAGAGGAGAAAGGGCAGACCAAGAAGACGATGGACTGACAACATTAAAGATTACATGAATACATCGCTGAAAAATGCAAGCCACATCGCCCAAGACAGAGAGGGGTTCAGGAGTTTATTGGGAAGACAGTATTCTGGAACGAATACGTCACATGACAACAAAATGAATATTAATATTTTTATTAAATAATAATTTAATTATATCAAAACTACATAATTCACATACAATATGTAACGGAATTTCTTTGTTAATATTTTGTAAATTAACATTAATATTTTTACAATTTAATAAAAATTCAACAAATTCTATTTTGTTATACAGACAACTAATGTGCAATAGAGTATTTCCATTTTCATCTTCAAAATTAGCATCAATTTAATTATCAGTATTTAATGATAATTTAAATGCTTCATTAATTTTTCTATCACGATCAGTGATGAGATTTTCTTCTGCCTTTTTTTTTTAAAGATACATTTTAAGTAAATTTTGTAATTTTATATTTTTTAAGAAAAATTTTTTGAGTTGTAAAAAAAATTTAGAAAATTTATTTCTAATGATAAACTAGATACATTTATGAAATGTGTTGAAAAGTTTGAAAAAAGAAAATAAAAAAATATATTTCTAATGATAAACTAGATACATTTATGAAATGAATTGAAAAGTTTGAAAATGAAAAAAAAAATATTTCTATTGATAAACTACCGGTAGATACATTTATGAGATGTGTTGAAAAGTTTGAAAGAGAAAATTAAAAAATATATTTCTAGTGATAAAATAGATACATTTATGAAATGTGTTGAAAAGTTTGAAAAAGAGAACAAAAAATATATTTCTAGTGATAAACTACTGGTAGATACATTTATGAGAAATGTTGACAAGTTTCAAAATAAAAAAATATAATTCTAGTGATAAACTACCAGTAGATACATTTATGAGATGTGTTTAAAAGTTTGAAAAAGAAAATAAAAAAATATAATTCTAGTGATAAACTACCAGTAGATACATTTATGAGATGTCCTGAACAGTTTTAAAATAAAAAAAATAAAAAATAATAAAATAGATACATTTATGAAATGTGTTGAAAAGTTTAAAAAGAAAACCAAAAAATATATTTCTAGTGATAAACTAGATACATTAATGAAATGTGTTGAAAAGTTTGAAAAAGAAAATCAACAAATATATTTCTAGTAATAAAATAGATATATTTATGAAATGTGTTGAAAAGTTTAACAATCAAAAAAATATATTTCAAATGATAAACTAGATACATTTATGAAATGTGTTGATAAGTTTGAAAAAGAAAATAAAAAATATATTTCTAATAATAAACTACTGGTAGATACATTTATGAAATGTGTTGAAAATATTCAAAATCAAAAAATATATTTCTAATTATAAAATAGATACATTTATGAGATGTGTTGAAAAGTTTCAACAAATACATTTCTAATGATAGACATTATACATTATACTACCGGTAGATACATTTATGAGATGTGTTGAAAATATTCAAAATCAAATTATCTAATGATAAACTAGATACATTTATGAGATGTGTTGAAAAGTTTGAAAAAGAAAATACAAAATATATTTCTTGTGATAAACTACCGGTAGATACATTTATGATTAGTGTTGACAAGTTTCAAAATCAAAAAATATATTTCTAATGATAAACTACCGGTAGATACATTTATGAGATGTGTTGAAAAGTTTGAAAAAGAAAATAAAAAAATATACTTCTTGTGATAAACTACCGGTAGATACATTTATGAGATGTGTTGAAAAGTTTGAAAAAGAAAATGTAAAAATATATTTCTAGTGATAATCTACTGGTAGATACATTTATGAGATGTGTTGAAAAGTTTTAAAAAGAGAACCAAATAATATATTTCTAGTGAAAATCTACTGGTAGATACATTTATGAGATGTGTTGAAAAGTTTCAAAATCAACAAATATATTTCTATTGATAAACTACCAGTAGATACATTTATGAGATGTGTTGAAAAGTTTGAAAAAGAGAACCAAAAAATATATTTCTAGTGAAAATCTACTGGTAGATACATTTATGAGATGTGTTGAAAAGTTTCAAAATCAACAAATATATTTCTATTGATAAACTACAAGTAGATACATTTATGAGATGTGTTGAAATGTTTGAAAAAGAAAATAAAAAAATATACTTCTAGTGATAAACTACCGGTAGATACATTTATGAGATGTGTTGAAAAGTTTGAAAAAGAAAATCTAAAAATATATTTCTTGTGATAAACTACCGGTAGATACATTTATGAGAAGTGTTGACAAGTTTCAAAATCAAAAAATATATTTCTAATGATAAACTACCGGTAGATACATTTATGAGATGTGTTGAAAAGTTTGAAAAAGAAAATTTAAAAAAATATTACTAATGATAAACTACCGGTAGATACATTTATGAGATGTGTTGAAAAGTTTGAAAAAGAAAATAAAAAAATATACTTCTTGTGATAAACTACCGGTATATACATTTATGAGATGTGTTGAAAAGTTTGAAAAAGAGAACCAAAAAATATATTTCTAGTGAAAATCTACTGGTAGATACATTTATGAGATGTGTTGAAAAGTTTCAAAATCAACAAATACATTTCTGATGATAGACATTATACATTATACTACCGATAGATACATTTATGAGAAATGTTGACAAGTTTCAAAATCAAAAAATATATTTCTAATGATAAACTACCGGTAGATACATTTATGAGATGTGTTGAAAAGTTTGAAAAAGAAAATAAAAAAATATACTTCTTGTGATAAACTACCGGTAGATACATTTATGAGATGTGTTGAAAAGTTTGAAAAAGAAAATGTAAAAATATATTTCTAGTGATAATCTACTGGTAGATACATTTATGAGATGTGTTGAAAAGTTTTAAAAAGAGAACCAAATAATATATTTCTAGTGAAAATCTACTGGTAGATACATTTATGAGATGTGTTGAAAAGTTTCAAAATCAACAAATATATTTCTAATGATAAACTACAAGTAGATACATTTATGAGATGTGTTGAAATGTTTGAAAAAGAAAATAAAAAAATATACTTCTAGTGATAAACTACCGGTAGATACATTTATGAGATGTGTTGAAAAGTTTGAAAAAGAAAATCTAAAAATATATTTCTTGTGATAAACTACCGGTAGATACATTTATGAGAAGTGTTGACAAGTTTCAAAATCAAAAAATATATTTCTAATGATAAACTACCGGTAGATACATTTATGAGATGTGTTGAAAAGTTTGAAAAAGAAAATAAAAAAAAATATTACTAATGATAAACTACCGGTAGATACATTTATGAGATGTGTTGAAAAGTTTGAAAAAGAAAATAAAAAAATATACTTCTTGTGATAAACTACCGGTATATACATTTATGAGATGTGTTGAAAAGTTTGAAAAAGAGAACCAAAAAATATATTTCTAGTGAAAATCTACTGGTAGATACATTTATGAGATGTGTTGAAAAGTTTGAAAAAGAGAACCAAAAAATATATTTCTAGTGAAAATCTACTGGTAGATACATTTATGAGATGTGTTGAAAAGTTTCAAAATCAACAAATATATTTCTATTGATAAACTACAAGTAGATACATTTATGAGATGTGTTGAAATGTTTGAAAAAGAAAATAAAAAAATATATTTCTTGTGATAAACTACCGGTAGATACATTTATGAGAAGTGTTGACAAGTTTCAAAATCAAAAAATATATTTCTAATGATAAACTACCGGTAGATACATTTATGAGATGTGTTGAAAAGTTTGAAAAAGAAAATTAAAAAAAATATTACTAATGATAAACTACCGGTAGATACATTTATGAGATGTGTTGAAAAGTTTGAAAAAGAAAATAAAAAAATATACTTCTTGTGATAAACTACCGGTATATACATTTATGAGATGTGTTGAAAAGTTTGAAAAAGAGAACCAAAAAATATATTTCTAGTGAAAATCTACTGGTAGATACATTTATGAGATGTGTTGAAAAGTTTCAAAATCAACAAATACATTTCTGATGATAGACATTATACATTATACTACCGATAGATACATTTATGAGAAATGTTGACAAGTTTCAAAATAAAAAAATATATTTCTAATGATAAACTACCAGTAGATACATTTATGAGATGTGTTGAAAAGTTTGAAAAAGAAAATAAAAAAAAATATTTCTAATGATAAACTACCGGTAGATACATTTATGAGATGTGTTGAAAAGTTTGAAAAAGAAAATTAAAAAATATACTTCTTGTGATAAACTACCGGTATATACATTTATGAGATGTGTTGAAAAGTTTGAAAAAGAGAACCAAAAAATATATTTCTAGTGAAAATCTACTGGTAGATACATTTATGAGATGTGTTGAAAAGTTTCAAAATCAACAAATACATTTCTGATGATAGACATTATACATTATACTACCGATAGATACATTTATGAGAAATGTTGACAAGTTTGAAAATAAAAAAATATATTTCTAATGATAAACTACCAGTAGATACATTTATGAGATGTGTTGAAAAGTTTGAAAAAGAAAATAAAAAAAAATATTTCTAATGATAAACTACCGGTATATACATTTATGAGATGTGTTGAAAAGTTTGAAAAAGAGAACCAAAAAATATATTTCTAGTGAAAATCTACTGGTAGATACATTTATGAGATGTGTTGAAAAGTTTCAAAATCAACAAATACATTTCTGATGATAGACATTATACATTATACTACCGATAGATACATTTATGAGAAATGTTGACAAGTTTCAAAATAAAAAAAAATATTTCTAATGATAAACTACCGGTACATACATTTATGAGATGTGTTGAAAAGTTTGAAAAAGAAAATCAAAAAATATATTTCTAATGATAAAATAGGTACATTTATGAAATGTGTTCAAAAGTTTCAAAATCAACAATTATATTTCTATGGATAAACTACCGGTAGATACATTTATGAGATGTGTTGAAAAATTTGAAAAATCAAATCAAAAAATATATTTCTAGTGATAAACTACCGGTAGATACATTTATGAGAAGTGTTGACAATTTCAAAATCAAAAAATACATTTCTAATGATAGACATTATACATTATACAACCGGTAGATACATTTATGAGACGTGTTGAAAAGTTTGAAAAAGAAAATCAAAAAATATACTTCTTGTGATAAACTACCAGTAATGAGATGTCCTGAACAGTTTCAAAATAAAAAAAATAAAAATTATAAAATAGATACATTTATGAAATGTGTTGAAAAATTTATAAAGAAAACCAAAAAATATATTTCTAGTGATAAACTAGATAAATTTATGAAATGTGTTGAAAAGTTTGAAAAAGAAAATCTAAAAATATATTTCTAGTGATAATCTACTGGTAGATAAATTTATGAGATGTGTTGAAAAGTTTGAAATAGAGAACCAAAAATATATATTTCTAGTGATAAACTACCAGTAGATACATTTATGAGAAGTGTTGACAAGTTTCAAAATAAAAAAATACATTTCTAATGATAAACTACCGGTAGATTCATTTATGAGATGTGTTTAAAAGTTTGAAAAAGAAAATAAAAAAATATACTTCTTGTGATAAACTACCGGTAGATACATTTATGAGATGTCCTGAACAGTTTTAAAATAAAAAATAATAAAATATAATAAAATAGATACATTTATGAAATGTGTTGAAAAGTTTAAAAAGAAAACAAAAAAATATATTTCTAGTGATAAACTAGATATATTTATGAAATGTGTTGAAAAGTTTGAAAAAGAAAATCAACAAATATATTTCTAGTGATAAAATAGATACATTTATGAAATGTGTTGAAAATATTCAAAATCAAAAAATATATTTCTAATTATAAAATAGATACATTTATGAGATGTGTTGAAAAGTTTCAAAAAATACATTTCTAATGATAGACATTATACATTATACTACCGGTAGATACATTTATGAGATGTGTTGAAAATATTCAAAATCAAATTATCTAATGATAAACTAGATACATTTATGAGATGTGTTGAAAAGTTTGAAAAAGAAAATCAAAAAATATATTTCTTGTGATAAACTACCGGTAGATACATTTATGATTAGTGTTGACAAGTTTCAAAATCAAAAAATATATTTCTAATGATAAACTACCGGTAGATACATTTATGAGATGTGTTGAAAAGTTTGAAAAAGAAAATCTAAAAATATATTTCTTGTGATAAACTACCGGTAGATACATTTATGAGAAGTGTTGACAAGTTTCAAAATCAAAAAATATATTTCTAATGATAAACTACCGGTAGATACATTTATGAGATGTGTTGAAAAGTTTGAAAAAGAAAATAAAAAAATATACTTCTTGTGATAAACTACCGGTAGATACATTTATGAGATGTCCTGAACAGTTTTAAAATAAAAAATAATAAAATATAATAAAATAGATACATTTATGAAATGTGTTGAAAAGTTTAAAAAGAAAACAAAAAAATATATTTCTAGTGATAAACTAGATACATTTATGAAATGTGTTGAAAAGTTTGAAAAAGAAAATCAACAAATATATTTCTAGTGATAAAATAGATACATTTATGAAATGTGTTGAAAATATTCAAAATCAAAAAATATATTTCTAATTATAAAATAGATACATTTATGAGATGTGTTGAAAAGTTTCAAAAAATACATTTCTAATGATAGACATTATACATTATACTACCGGTAGATACATTTATGAGATGTGTTGAAAATATTCAAAATCAAATTATCTAATGATAAACTAGATACATTTATGAGATGTGTTGAAAAGTTTGAAAAAGAAAATCAAAAAATATATTTCTTGTGATAAACTACCGGTAGATACATTTATGATTAGTGTTGACAAGTTTCAAAATCAAAAAATATATTTCTAATGATAAACTACCGGTAGATACATTTATGAGATGTGTTGAAAAGTTTGAAAAAGAAAATAAAAAAATATACTTCTTGTGATAAACTACCGGTAGATACATTTATGAGATGTGTTGAAAAGTTTGAAAAAGAAAATCTAAAAATATATTTCTAGTGATAATCTACTGGTAGATACATTTATGAGATGTGTTGAAAAGTTTGAAAAAGAGAACTAAAAAATATATTTCTAGTGAAAATCTACTGGTAGATACATTTATGAGATGTGTTGAAAAGTTTCAAAATCAACAAATATATTTCTATTGATAAACTACCAGTAGATACATTTATGAGATGTGTTGAAAAGTTTGAAAAAGAGAACCAAAAAATATATTTCTAGTGAAAATCTACTGGTAGATACATTTATGAGATGTGTTGAAAAGTTTGAAAAAGAAAATCAAAAATATACTTCTTGTGATAAACTACCGGTAGATATATTTATGAGATGTCCTGAACAGTTTCAAAATTAAAAAAATAAAAATTATAAAATAGATACATTTATGAAATGTGTTGAAAAGTTTGAAAAAGAAAATCTAAAAATATATTTCTTGTGATAAACTACAGGTAGATACATTTATGAGAAGTGTTGACAAGTTTCAAAATCAAAAAATATATTTCTAATGATAAACTACCGGTAGATACATTTATGAGATGTGTTGAAAAGTTTGAAAAAGAAAATTAAAAAAAATATTACTAATGATAAACTACCTGTAGATACATTTATGAGATGTGTTGAAAAGTTTGAAAAAGAAAATAAAAAAATATACTTCTTGTGATAAACTACCGGTATATACATTTATGAGATGTGTTGAAAAGTTTGAAAAAGAGAACCAAAAAATATATTTCTAGTGAAAATCTACTGGTAGATACATTTATGAGATGTGTTGAAAAGTTTCAAAATCAACAAATATATTTCTATTGATAAACTACCCGTAGATACATTTATGAGATGTGTTTAAAAGTTTGAAAAAGAGAACCAAAAAATATATTTCTAGTGAAAATCTACTGGTAGATACATTTATGAGATGTGTTGAAAAGTTTCAAATAAAAAAATACATTTCTGATGATAGACATTATACATTATACTACCGATAGATACATTTATGAGAAATGTTGACAAGTTTCAAAATAAAAAAATATATTTCTAATGATAAACTACCAGTAGATACATTTATGAGATGTGTTGAAAAGTTTGAAAAAGAAAATAAAAAAATATATTTCTAATGATAAACTACTGGTAGATACATTTATGAGATGTGTTGAAAAGTTTGAAAAAGAAAATAAAAAAATATACTTCTTGTTATAAACTACCGGTAGATACATTTATGAGATGTGTTGAAAAGTTTGAAAAAGAAAATAAAAAAATATACTTCTTGTGATAAACTACCAGTAGATACATTTATGAGATGTCCTGAACAGTTTCAAAATAAAACAAATAAAAATTACAAAATAGATACATTTATGAAATGTGTTGAAAAATTTATAAAGAAAACCAAACAATATATTTCTAGTGATAAACTAGATAAATTTATGAAATGTGTTGAAAAGTTTGAAAAAGAAAATCTAAAAATATATTTCTAGTGATAATCTACTGGTAGATAAATTTATGAGAAGTGTTGACAAGTTTCAAAATAAAAAAATACATTTCTAATGATAAACTACCGGTAGATTCATTTATGAGATGTCCTGAACAGTTTTAAAATAAAAAATAATAAAATATAATAAAATAGATACATTTATGAAATGTGTTGAAAAGTTTAAAAAGAAAACCAAAAAATATATTTCTAGTGATAAACTAGATACATTTATGAAATGTGTTGAAAAGTTTGAAAAAGAAAATAAACAAATATATTTCTAGTGATAAAATAGATATATTTATGAAATGTGTTGAAAAGTTTAAAAATCAAAAAAATATATTTCAAATGATAAACTAGATACATTTATGAAATGTGTTGATAAGTTTGAAAAAGAAAATAAAAAATATATTTCTAATAATAAACTACTGGTAGATACATTTATGAAATGTGTTGAAAATATTCAAAATCAAAAAATATATTTCTAATTATAAAATAGATACATTTATGAGATGTGTTGAAAAGTTTCAAAAAATACATTTCTAATGATAGACATTATACATTATACTACCGGTAGATACATTTATGAGATGTGTTGAAAATATTCAAAATCAAATTATCTAATGATAAACTAGATACATTTATGAGATGTGTTGAAAAGTTTGAAAAAGAAAATCAAAAAATATATTTCTTGTGATAAACTACCGGTAGATACATTTATGATTAGTGTTGACAAGTTTCAAAATAAAAAAATATATTTCTAATGATAAACTACCGGTAGATACATTTATGAGATGTGTTGAAAAGTTTGAAAAAGAAAATAAAAAAATATACTTCTTGTGATAAACTACCGGTAGATACATTTATGAGATGTGTTGAAAAGTTAGAAAAAGAGAACCAAAAAATATATTTCTAGTGAAAATCTACTGGTAGATACATTTATGAGATGTGTTGAAAAGTTTGAAAAAGAGAACCAAAAAATATATTTCTAGTGAAAATCTACTGGTAGATACATTTATGAGATGTGTTGAAAAGTTTGAAAAAGAAAATCAAAAATATACTTCTTGTGATAAACTACCGGTAGATATATTTATGAGATGTCCTGAAAAGTTTCAGAATTAAAAAAATAAAAATTATAAAATAGATACATTTATGAAATGTGTTGAAAAGTTTGAAAAAGAAAATCTAAAAATATATTTCTTGTGATAAACTACCGGTAGATACATTTATGAGATGTGTTGAAAAGTTTGAAAAAAAAACCAAAAAATATATTTCTAGTGAAAATCTACTGGTAGATACATTTATGAGATGTGTTGAAAAGTTTGAAAAAGAAAATCAAAAATATACTTCTTGTGATAAACTACCGGTAGATATATTTATGAGATGTCCTGAACAGTTTCAAAATTAAAAAAATAAAAATTATAAAATAGATACATTTATGAAATGTGTTGAAAAGTTTGAAAAAGAAAATCTAAAAATATATTTCTTGTGATAAACTACCGGTAGATACATTTATGAGAAGTGTTGACAAGTTTCAAAATCAAAAAATATATTTCTAATGATAAACTACCGGTAGATACATTTATGAGATGTGTTCAAAAGTTTGAAAAAGAAAATAAAAAAATATACTTCTTGTGATAAACTACCGGTATATACATTTATGAGATGTGTTGAAAAGTTTGAAAAAGAGAACCAAAAAATATATTTTTAGTGAAAATCTACTGGTAGATACATTTATGAGATGTGTTGAAAAGTTTGAAAAAGAGAACCAAAAAATATATTTCTAGTGAAAATCTACTGGTAGATACATTTATGAGATGTGTTGAAAAGTTTCAAAATCAACAAATATATTTCTATTGATAAACTACCGGTAGATACATTTATGAGATGTGTTTAAAAGTTTGAAAAAGAGAACCAAAAAATATATTTCTAGTGAAAATCTACTGGTAGATACATTTATGAGATGTGTTGAAAAGTTTCAAACCAAAAAATACATTTCTGATGATAGACATTATACATTATACTACCGATAGATACATTTATGAGAAGTGTTGACAAGTTTCAAAATAAAAAAATATATTTCTAATGATAAACTACCAGTAGATACATTTATGAGATGTGTTGAAAAGTTTGAAAAAGAAAATAAAAAAATATATTTCTAATGATAAACTACCGGTAGATACATTTATGAGATGTGTTGAAAAGTTTGAAAAAGGAAATAAAAAAATATACTTCTTGTTATAAACTACCGGTAGATACATTTATGAGATGTGTTGAAAAGTTTGAAAAAGAAAATCAAAAAATATATTTCTAGTGATAAACTACCGGTAGATACATTTATGAGAAGTGTTGACAATTTCAAAATGAAAAAATACATTTCTAATGATAGACATTATACATTATACAACCGGTAGATACATTTATGAGACGTGTTGAAAAGTTTGAAAAAGAAAATCAAAAAATATACTTCTTGTGATAAACTACCGGTAGATACATTTATGAGATGTTCTGAACAGTTTCAAAATAAAAAAAATAAAAATTATAAAATAGATACATTTATGAAATGTGTTGAAAAATTTATAAAGAAAACCAAAAAATATATTTCTAGTGATAAACTAGATAAATTTATGAAATGTGTTGAAAAGTTTGAAAAAGAAATCTAAAAATATATTTCTAGTGATAATCTACTGGTAGATAAATTTATGAGATGTGTTGAAAAGTTTGAAATAGAGAACCAAAAAATATATTTCTAGTGATAAACTACCAGTAGATACATTTATGAGATGTGTTGAAAAGTTTCAAAATCAACAAATATATTTCTAGTGAAAATCTACAGGTAGATACATTTATGAAATGTGTTGAAAAGTTTAAAAAAGAAAATCAAAAAATTTATTTCTAGTGATAAACTACTGGTAGATACATTTATGAGAAGTGTTGACAAGTTTGAAAAAGAAAACCAAAAAATATATTTCTAGTGATAAACTAGATACATTTATGAAATATGTTGAAAAGTTCGAAAAAGAAAATCAACAAATATATTTCTAGTGATAAAATAGATATATTTATGAAATGTGTTGAAAAGTTTAAAAATCAAAAAAATATATTTCAAATGATAAACTAGATACATTTATGAAATGTGTTGATAAGTTTGAAAATGAAAATAAAAAATATATTTCTAATAATAAACTACTGGTAGATACATTTATGAAATGTGTTGAAAATATTCAAAATCAAAAAATATATTTCTAATTATAAAATAGATACATTTATGAAATGTGTTGAAAAGTTTGAAAAAGAGAACCAAAAAATATATTTCTAGTGACAAACTACCGGTAGATACATTTATGATATGTTTTGAAAAGTTTCACAATCAAAAAATACATTTCTAATGATAGACATTATACATTATACTACCGGTAAATACATTTATGAGATGTGTTGAAAATATTCAAAATCAAATAATATATTTCTAATGATAAACTAGATACATTTATGAGATGTGTTGAAAAGGTTAAAAAGAAAATAAACAAATATATTTCTTGTGATAAACTACCGGTAGATACATTTATGAGATGTCCTGAACAGTTTTAAAATAAAAAAATAAAAAATAATAAAATTGATACATTTATGAGATGTGTTGAAAAGTTCGAAAAAGAAAATAAAAAAATATATTTCTAGTGATAAACTAGATACATTTATGAAATATGTTGAAAAGTTTGAACAAGAAAGTAAAAAAAATATATTTCTAATGATAAACTATATTCATTTATGAAATGTGTTGAAAAGTTTGAACAAGAAAATAAAAAAAAAATATTTCTAATGATAAACTATATACATTTATGAAATGTGTTGAAAAGTTTGAAAAAGAAAATCAAAAAATATGTTTCTAGTGATAAGCTATATACATTTAGGAAATATGTTGAAAAGTTTGAACAAGAAAATAAAAAAAATATATTTCTTATTATAAACTATATACATTTATGAGATGTGTTGAAAAGTTTGAGAAAGAAAATGAAAACATATATTTCTAGTGATAATCTACCGGTAGATACATTTATGAGACATGTTGAAAAGTTTGAAAAAGAAAATAAAAAAATATATTTCAGATGATAAACTACCGGTAGATACATTTATGAGAAGTGTTGAAAAGTTTGAAAAATAAAATAAAATAATATATTTCTAATGATAAACTACCTGTAGATACATTTATGACAAGTGTTGAAAAGTTTGAAAAAGAAAATAAAAAAATTTATTTCTAATGATAAACTACCGGTAGATACATTTATGAGATGTGTTGAAAAGTTTGAAAAAGAAAATAAAAAAATATGTTTCTAGTGATAAACTATATACATTTATGAAATATGTTGAAAAGTTTGAACAAGAAAATAAAAAAAATATATTTCTAATGTTAATCTAGATACATTTATGAAATGTGTTGAAAAGTTTAGAAGAGAAAATCAAAAAATATATTTCTAGTGATAAACTAGATACATTTATGAAATGTGCCGAAAAGTTTGGAAAAGAAAATCAAAAAATATATTGCAAGTCATAAACTACATACATTTATGAAATGTGTTGAAAAGTTTGAAATTTAAAGAAAATATATTTCTAATGATAAACTAGATACATTTATGAAATGTGTTGAAAAGTTTGAAAATCAAAACAATATATTTCTAATGATAAACTAGATACATTTATGAAATATGTTGAAAAGTTTGAACAAGAAAATTAAAAAAAAAAAAATTTCTAATGATAAACTATATACATTCATGAAATGTGTTGAAAAGTTTGAAAAAGAGAACCAAAAAATATATTTCTAGTGACAAACTACCGGTAGATACATTTATGAGATGTGTTGAAAAGTTTGAAAAAGAAAATAAACAAATATATTTCTTGTGATAAACTACCGGTCGATACATTTATGAGATGTCCTGAACAGTTTTAAAATAAAAAAATAAAAAAATAATAAAATAGATACATTTATGAGATGTGTTGAAAAGTTCGAAAAAGAAAATAAAAAAATATATTTCTAGTGATAAAATAGATACATTTATGAAATATGTTGAAAAGTTTGAACAAGAAAATAAAAAAAAAATATTTCTAATGATAAACTATATTCATTTATGAAATGTGTTGAAAGGTTTGAAAAAGAAAATCAAAAAATATATTTCTAATGTTAATCTAGATACATTTATGAAATGTGTTGAAAAGTTTGGAAAAGAAAATCAAAAAAAATATTTCTAGTGATAAACTAGATACATTTATGAAATATGTTGAAAGGTTTGAAAAAGAAAATCAAAAAATATATTTCTAATGTTATGTTAATCTAGATACATTTATGAAATGTGTTGAAAAGTTTGGAAAAGAAAATCAAAAAATATATTTCTAGTGATAAACTAGATACATTTATGAAATGTGTTGAAAAGTTTGAAAATCAAAACAATATATTTCTAATGATAAACTAGATACATTTATGAAATATGTTGAAAAGTTTGAACAAGAAAATAAAAAAAAAATATTTCTAATGATAAACTATATTCATTTATGAAATGTGTTGAAAAGTTTGAAAAAGAAAATAAAAAAATATATTTCTAGTGATAAACTATATACATTTAGGAAATATGTTGAAAAGTTTGAACAAGAAAATAAAAAAAATATATTCGTATGATAAACTATATACATTTATGAGATGTGTTGAAAAGTTTGAAAAAGAAAATGAAAAGATATATTTCTAGTGATAATCTACCGGTAGATACATTTATGAGACGTGTTGAAAAGTTTGAAAAAGAAAATAAAAAAAAATATTTCTAATGATAAACTACCGGTAGATACATTTATGAGAAGTGTTGAAAAGTTTGAAAAAGAAAATAAAAGAATATATTTCTAATGATAAACTACCGGTAGATACATTTATGACAAGTGTTGAAAAGTTTGAAAAAGAAAATAAATAAATTTATTTCTAATGATAAACTACCGGTAGATACATTTATGAGATGTGTTGAAAAGTTTGGAAAAGAAAATCAAAAAAAATATTTCTAGTGATAAACTAGATACATTTATGAAATATGTTGAAAGGTTTGGAAGAGAAAATCAAAAAATTAATTTCTAGTGATAAACTAGATACATTTATGAAATGTGCCGAAAAGTTTGGAAAAGAAAATCAAAAAATATATTGCAAGTCATAAACTACATACATTTATAAAATGTGTTGAAAAGTTTGAAATTTAAAGAAAATATATTTCTAATGATAAACTAGATACATTTATGAAATGTGTTGAAAAGTTTGAAAATCAAAACAATATATTTCTAATGATAAACTAGATACATTTATGAAATATGTTGAAAAGTTTGAACAAGAAAATAAAAAAATTTATTCTTATGATAAACTATATACATTTATGAAATGTGTTGAAAAGTTTGAAAAAGAAAATCAAAAAATATATTTCTAGTGATAAACTATATACATTTAGGAAATATGTTGAAAAGTTTGAACAAGAAAATAAAAAAAATATATTCTTATGATAAACTATATACATTTATGAGATGTGTTGAAAAGTTTGAAAAAGAAAATGAAAACATATATTTCTAGTTATAATCTACCGGTAGATACATTTATGAGACGTGTTGAAAAGTTTGAAAAAGAAAATAAAAAAAAATATTTCTAATGATAAACTACCGGTAGATACATTTATGAGAAGTGTTGAAAAGTTTGAAAAAGAAAATAAAAAAATATATTTCTAATGATAAACTACCGGTAGATACATTTATGACAAGTGTTGAAAAGTTTGAAAAAGAAAATAAATAAATTTATTTCTAATGATAAACTACCGGTAGATACATTTATGAGATGTGTTGAAAAGTTTGGAAAAGAAAATCATAAAAAAATATTTCTAGTGATAAACTAGATACATTTATGAAATATGTTGAAAGGTTTGAAAAAGAAAATCAAAAAATATATTTCTAATGTTAATCTAGATACATTTATGAAATGTGTTGAAAAGTTTGGAAGAGAAAATCAAAAAATATATTTCTAGTGATAAACTAGATACATTTATGAAATGTGCCGAAAAGTTTGGAAAAGAAAATCAAAAAATATATTGCAAGTCATAAACTACATACATTTATGAAATGTGTTGAAAAGTTTGAAATTTAAAGAAAATATATTTCTAATGATAAACTAGATACATTTATGAAATGTGTTGAAAAGTTTGAAAATCAAAACAATATATTTCTAATGATAAACTAGATACATTTATGAAATATGTTGAAAAGTTTGAACAAGAAATATAAAAAAATATATTTCTAATGATAAACTATATACATTCATGAAATGTGTTGAAAAGTTTGAGAAAGAAAATGATAGATATATTTCTAGTGATAATCTACTGGTAGATACATTTATGAGATGTGTTGAAAAGTTTTAAAAAGAAAATAAAAAAATTTATTTCTAATGATAAACTACCGGTAGATACATTTATGACAAGTGTTGAAAAGTTTAAAAAGAAAATAAAAAAATGTATTTCTAATAATAAACTACTGGTAGATACATTTATGAAATGTGTTGAAAATATTCAAAATCAAAAAATATATTTCTAATTATAAAATAGATACATTTATGAAATGTGTTGAAAAGTTTGAAAAAGAGAACCACAAAATATATTTCTAGTGACAAACTACCGGTAGATACATTTATGATATGTTTTGAAAAGTTTCACAATCAAAAAATACATTTCTAATGATAGACATTATACATTATACTACCGGTAAATACATTTATGAGATGTGTTGAAAATATTCAAAATCAAATAATATATTTCTAATGATAAACTAGATACATTTATGAGATGTGTTGAAAAGGTTGAAAAAGAAAATAAAAAAATATATTTCTTGTGATAAACTACCGGTAGATACATTTATGAGATGTCCTGAACAGTTTTAAAATAAAAAAATAAAAAATAATAAAATTGATACATTTATGAGATGTGTTGAAAAGTTCGAAAAAGAAAATAAAAAAATATATTTCTAGTGATAAACTAGATACATTTATGAAATATGTTGAAAAGTTTGAACAAGAAAGTAAAAAAAATATATTTCTAATGATAAACTATATTCATTTATGAAATGTGTTGAAAAGTTTGAACAAGAAAATAAATAAAAAATATTTCTAATGATAAACTATATACATTTATGAAATGTGTTGAAAAGTTTGAAAAAGAAAATCAAAAAATATATTTCTAGTGATAAGCTATATACATTTAGGAAATATGTTGAAAAGTTTGAACAAGAAAATAAAAAAAATATATTTCTTATGATAAACTATATACATTTATGAGATGTGTTGAAAAGTTTGAAAAAGAAAATGAAAACATATTTCTAGTGATAATCTACCGGTAGATACATTTATGAGACGTGTTGAAAAGTTTGAAAAAGAAAATAAAAAAATATATTTCAAATGATAAACTACCGGTAGATACATTTATGAGAAGTATTGAAAAGTTTGAAAAATAAAATAAAATAATATATTTCTAATGATAAACTACCTGTAGATACATTTATGACAAGTGTTGAAAAGTTTGAAAAAGAAAATAAAAAAATTTATTTCTAATGATAAACTACCGGTAGATACATTTATGAGATGTGTTGAAAAGTTTGAAAAAGAAAATAAAAAAATATGTTTCTAGTGATAAACTATATACATTTATGAAATATGTTGAAAAGTTTGAACAAGAAAATAAAAAAAATATATTTCTAATGTTAATCTAGATACATTTATGAAATGTGTTGAAAAGTTTAGAAGAGAAAATCAAAAAATATATTTCTAGTGATAAACTAGATACATTTATGAAATGTGCCGAAAAGTTTGGAAAAGAAAATCAAAAAATATATTGCAAGTCATAAACTACATACATTTATGAAATGTGTTGAAAAGTTTGAAATTTAAAGAAAATATATTTCTAATGATAAACTAGATACATTTATGAAATGTGTTGAAAAGTTTGAAAATCAAAACAATATATTTCTAATGATAAACTAGATACATTTATGAAATATGTTGAAAAGTTTGAACAAGAAAATTAAAAAAAAATATTTCTAATGATAAACTATATACATTCATGAAATGTGTTGAAAAGTTTGAGAAAGAAAATGAAAAGATATATTTCTAGTGATAATCTACCGGTAGATACATTTATGAGATGTGTTGAAAATTTGGAAAAAGAAAATGAAAAAATATATTTCTAATAATAAACTACTGGTAGATACATTTATGAAATGTGTTGAAAAGTTTGAAAAAGAGAACCAAAAAATATATTTCTAGTGACAAACTACCGGTAGATACATTTATGAGATGTGTTGAAAAGTTTGAAAAAGAAAATAAACAAATATATTTCTTGTGATAAACTACCGGTAGATACATTTATGAGATGTCCTGAACAGTTTTAAAATAAAAAAATAAAAAAAATAATAAAATAGATACATTTATGAGATGTGTTGAAAAGTTCGAAAAAGAAAATAAAAAAATATATTTCTAGTGATAAAATAGATACATTTATGAAATATGTTGAAAAGTTTGAACAAGAAAATAAAAAAAAAATATTTCTAATGATAAACTATATTCATTTATGAAATGTGTTGAAAGGTTTAAAAAAGAAAATCAAAAAATATATTTCTAATGTTAATCTAGATACATTTATGAAATGTGTTGAAAAGTTTGGAAAAGAAAATCAAAAAAAATATTTCTAGTGATAAACTAGATACATTTATGAAATATGTTGAAAGGTTTGAAAAAGAAAATCAAAAAATATATTTCTAATGTTAATCTAGATACATTTATGAAATGTGTTGAAAAGTTTGGAAAAGAAAATCAAAAAATATATTTATAGTGATAAACTAGATACATTTATGAAATGTGTTGAAAAGTTTGAAAATCAAAACAATATATTTCTAATGATAAACTAGATACATTTATGAAATATGTTGAAAAGTTTGAACAAGAAAATAAAAAAAATATATTTCTAATGATAAACTACCGGTAGATACATTTATGAGAAGTGTTGAAAAGTTTGGAAAAGAAAATCAAACAAAAATATTTCTAGTGATAAACTAGATACATTTATGAAATATGTTGAAAGGTTTGAAAAAGAAAATCAAAAAATATATTTCTAATGTTAATCTAGATACATTTATGAAATGTGTTGAAAAGTTTGGAAGAGAAAATCAAAAAATATATTTCTAGTGATAAACTAGATACATTTATGAAATGTGCCGAAAAGTTTGGAAAAGAAAATCAAAAAATATATTGCAAGTCATAAACTACATACATTTATGAAATGTGTTGAAAAGTTTGAACAAGAAAATAAAAAAAAAATATTTCTAATGATAAACTATATTCATTTATGAAATGTGTTGAAAAGTTTGAAAAAGAAAATCAAAAAATATATTTCTAATATTAATCTAGATACATTTATGAAATGTGTTGAAAAGTTTGGAAAAGAAAATCAAAAAAAATATTTCTAGTGATAAACTAGATACATTTATGAAATATGTTGAAAGGTTTGAAAAAGAAAATCAAAAAATATATTTCTAATGTTAATCTAGATACATTTATGAAATGTGTTGAAAAGTTTAGTAAAGAAAATCAAAAAATATATTTATAGTGATAAACTAGATACATTTATGAAATGTGTTGAAAAGTTTGAAAATCAAAACAATATATTTCTAATGATAAACTAGATACATTTATGAAATATGTTGAAAAGTTTGAACAAGAAAATAAAAAAAATATATTTCTAATGATAAACTACCGGTAGATACATTTATGAGAAGTGTTGAAAAGTTTGGAAAAGAAAATCAAAAAAAAATATTTCTAGTGATAAACTAGATACATTTATGAAATATGTTGAAAGGTTTGAAAAAGAAAATCAAAAAATATATTTCTAATGTTAATCTAGATACATTTATGAAATGTGTTGAAAAGTTTGGAAGAGAAAATCAAAAAATATATTTCTAGTGATAAACTAGATACATTTATGAAATGTGCCGAAAAGTTTGGAAAAGAAAATCAAAAAATATATTGCAAGTCATAAACTACATACATTTATGAAATGTGTTGAAAAGTTTGAAAATCAAAACAATATATTTCTAATGATAAACTAGATACATTTATGAAATATGTTGAAAAGTTTGAACAAGAAATATAAAAAAATATATTTCTAATGATAAACTATATACATTCATGAAATGTGTTGAAAAGTTTGAGAAAGAAAATGATAGATATATTTCTAGTGATAATCTACTGGTAGATACATTTATGAGATGTGTTGAAAAGTTTGAAAAAGAAAATAAAAAAATGTATTTCTAATAATAAACTACCGGTAGATACATTTATGAGATGTGTTGAAAAGTTTGAAAAAGAAAATCAAAAAAAAATATTTCTAGTGATAAACTATATACATTTATGAAATATGTTGAAAGGTTTGAAAAAGAAAATCAAAAAATATATTTCTAATGTTAATCTAGATACATTTATGAAATGTGTTGAAAAGTTTGGAAAAGAAAATCCAAAAAAAATATTTCTAGTGATAAACTAGATACATTTATGAAATATGTTGAAAGGTTTGAAAAAGAAAATCAAAACATATATTTCTAATGTTAATCTAGATACATTTATGAAATGTGTTGAAAAGTTTGGAAAAGAAAATCAAAAAATATATTTCTAGTGATAAACTAGATACATTTATGAAATGTGTTGAAAAGTTTGAAAATCAAAACAATATATTTCTAATGATAAACTAGATACATTTATGAAATATGTTGAAAAGTTTGAACAAGAAAATTAAAAAAATATATTTCTAATGATAAACTATATACATTCATGAAATGTGTTGAAAAGTTTGAGAAAGAAAATGAAAAGATATATTTCTAGTGATAATCTACCGGTAGATACATTTATGAGATGTGTTGAAAATTTGGAAAAAGAAAATGAAAAAATATATTTCTAATAATAAACTACTGGTAGATACATTTATGAAATGTGTTGAAAAGTTTGAAAAAGAGAATAAAAAATATATTTCTAGTGACAAACTACCGGTAGATACATTTATGAGACGTGTTGAAAAGTTTGAAAAAGAAAATAAAAAAATATATTTCTAATGATAAACTACCGGTAGATACATTTATGACAAGTGTTGAAAAGTTTGAAAAAGAAAATAAAAAAATATGTTTCTAGTGATAAACTATATACATTTATGAAATATGTTGAAAAGTTTGAACAAGAAAATAAAAAAAATATATTTCTAATGTTAATCTAGATACATTTATGAAATGTGTTGAAAAGTTTGGAAGAGAAAATCAAAAAATATATTTCTAGTGATAAACTAGATACATTTATGAAATGTGCCGAAAAGTTTGGAAAAGAAAATCAAAAAATATATTGCAAGTCATAAACTACATACATTTATGAAATGTGTTGAAAAGTTTGAAATTTAAAGAAAATATATTTCTAATGATAAACTAGATACATTTATGAAATGTGTTGAAAAGTTTGAAAATCAAAACAATATATTTCTAATGATAAACTAGATACATTTATGAAATATGTTGAAAAGTTTGAACAAGAAATATAAAAAAATATATTTCTAATGATAAACTATATACATTCATGAAATGTGTTGAAAAGTTTGAGAAAGAAAATGATAGATATATTTCTAGTGATAATCTACTGTTAGATACATTTATGAGATGTGTTGAAAAGTTTGAAAAAGAAAATAAAAAAATATATTTCTAATGATAAACTACCAGTAGATACATTTATGACAAGTGTTGAAAAGTTTAAAAAGAAAATAAAAAAAATGTATTTCTAATAATAAACTACCGGTAGATACATTTATGAGATGTGTTGAAAAGTTTGAAAAAGAAAATAAAAAAATATGTTTCTAGTGATAAACTATATACATTTATGAAATATGTTGAAAAGTTTGAACAAGAAAATAAAAAAATATATTTCTAATGTTAATCTAGATACATTTATGAAATGTGTTGAAAAGTTTGGAAAAGAAAATAAAAAAAAATATTTTTAGTGATAAACTAGATACATTTATGAAATATGTTGAAAGGTTTGAAAAAGAAAATCAAAAAATATATTTCTAATGTTAATCTAGATACATTTATGAAATGTGTTGAAAAGTTTGGAAAAGAAAATCAAAAAATATATTTCTAGTGATAAACTAGATACATTTATGAAATGTGCCGAAAAGTTTGGAAAAGAAAATCAAAAAATATATTGCAAGTCATAAACTACATACATTTATGAAATGTGTTGAAAAGTTTGAAATTTAAAGAAAATATATTTCTAATGATAAACTAGATACATTTATGAAATGTGTTGAAAAGTTTGAAAATCAAAACAATATATTTCTAATGATAAACTAGATACATTTATGAAATATGTTGAAAAGTTTGAACAAGAAATATAAAAAAATATATTTCTAATGATAAACTATATACATTCATGAAATGTGTTGAAAAGTTTGAGAAAGAAAATGATAGATATATTTCTAGTGATAATCTACTGGTAGATACATTTATGAGATGTGTTGAAAAGTTTGAAAAAGAAAATAAAAAAATGTATTTCTAATAATAAACTACCGGTAGATACATTTATGAGATGTGTTGAAAAGTTTGAAAAAGAAAATCAAAAAAAAATATTTCTAGTGATAAACTATATACATTTATGAAATATGTTGAAAGGTTTGAAAAAGAAAATCAAAAAATATATTTCTAATGTTAATCTAGATACATTTATGAAATGTGTTGAAAAGTTTGGAAAAGAAAATCCAAAAAAAATATTTCTAGTGATAAACTAGATACATTTATGAAATATGTTGAAAGGTTTGAAAAAGAAAATCAAAACATATATTTCTAATGTTAATCTAGATACATTTATGAAATGTGTTGAAAAGTTTGGAAAAGAAAATCAAAAAATATATTTCTAGTGATAAACTAGATACATTTATGAAATGTGTTGAAAAGTTTGAAAATCAAAACAATATATTTCTAATGATAAACTAGATACATTTATGAAATATGTTGAAAAGTTTGAACAAGAAAATTAAAAAAATATATTTCTAATGATAAACTATATACATTCATGAAATGTGTTGAAAAGTTTGAGAAAGAAAATGAAAAGATATATTTCTAGTGATAATCTACCGGTAGATACATTTATGAGATGTGTTGAAAATTTGGAAAAAGAAAATGAAAAAATATATTTCTAATAATAAACTACTGGTAGATACATTTATGAAATGTGTTGAAAAGTTTGAAAAAGAGAATAAAAAATATATTTCTAGTGACAAACTACCGGTAGATACATTTATGAGACGTGTTGAAAAGTTTGAAAAAGAAAATAAAAAAATATATTTCTAATGATAAACTACCGGTAGATACATTTATGACAAGTGTTGAAAAGTTTGAAAAAGAAAATAAAAAAATATGTTTCTAGTGATAAACTATATACATTTATGAAATATGTTGAAAAGTTTGAACAAGAAAATAAAAAAAATATATTTCTAATGTTAATCTAGATACATTTATGAAATGTGTTGAAAAGTTTGGAAGAGAAAATCAAAAAATATATTTCTAGTGATAAACTAGATACATTTATGAAATGTGCCGAAAAGTTTGGAAAAGAAAATCAAAAAATATATTGCAAGTCATAAACTACATACATTTATGAAATGTGTTGAAAAGTTTGAAATTTAAAGAAAATATATTTCTAATGATAAACTAGATACATTTATGAAATGTGTTGAAAAGTTTGAAAATCAAAACAATATATTTCTAATGATAAACTAGATACATTTATGAAATATGTTGAAAAGTTTGAACAAGAAATATAAAAAAATATATTTCTAATGATAAACTATATACATTCATGAAATGTGTTGAAAAGTTTGAGAAAGAAAATGATAGATATATTTCTAGTGATAATCTACTGTTAGATACATTTATGAGATGTGTTGAAAAGTTTGAAAAAGAAAATAAAAAAATATATTTCTAATGATAAACTACCAGTAGATACATTTATGACAAGTGTTGAAAAGTTTAAAAAGAAAATAAAAAAAATGTATTTCTAATAATAAACTACCGGTAGATACATTTATGAGATGTGTTGAAAAGTTTGAAAAAGAAAATAAAAAAATATGTTTCTAGTGATAAACTATATACATTTATGAAATATGTTGAAAAGTTTGAACAAGAAAATAAAAAAATATATTTCTAATGTTAATCTAGATACATTTATGAAATGTGTTGAAAAGTTTGGAAAAGAAAATAAAAAAAAATATTTTTAGTGATAAACTAGATACATTTATGAAATATGTTGAAAGGTTTGAAAAAGAAAATCAAAAAATATATTTCTAATGTTAATCTAGATACATTTATGAAATGTGTTGAAAAGTTTGGAAAAGAAAATCAAAAAATATATTTCTAGTGATAAACTAGATACATTTATGAAATGTGCCGAAAAGTTTGGAAAAGAAAATCAAAAAATATATTGCAAGTCATAAAATACATACATTTATGAAATGTGTTGAAAAGTTTGAAATTTAAAGAAAATATATTTCTAATGATAAACTAGATACATTTATGAAATGTGTTGAAAAGTTTGAAAATCAAAACAATATATTTCTAATGATAAACTAGATACATTTATGAAATATGTTGAAAAGTTTGAACAAGAAATATAAAAAAATATATTTCTAATGATAAACTATATACATTCATGAAATGTGTTGAAAAGTTTGAGAAAGAAAATGATAGATATATTTCTAGTGATAATCTACTGGTAGATACATTTATGAGATGTGTTGAAAAGTTTGAAAAAGAAAATAAAAAAATGTATTTCTAATAATAAACTACCGGTAGATACATTTATGAGATGTGTTGAAAAGTTTGAAAAAGAAAATCAAAAAAAAATATTTCTAGTGATAAACTATATACATTTATGAAATATGTTGAAAGGTTTGAAAAAGAAAATCAAAAAATATATTTCTAATGTTAATCTAGATACATTTATGAAATGTGTTGAAAAGTTTGGAAAAGAAAATCCAAAAAAAATATTTCTAGTGATAAACTAGATACATTTATGAAATATGTTGAAAGGTTTGAAAAAGAAAATCAAAAAATATATTTCTAATGTTAATCTAGATACATTTATGAAATGTGTTGAAAAGTTTGGAAAAGAAAATCAAAAAATATATTTCTAGTGATAAACTAGATACATTTATGAAATGTGTTGAAAAGTTTGAAAATCAAAACAATATATTTCTAATGATAAACTAGATACATTTATGAAATATGTTGAAAAGTTTGAACAAGAAAATTAAAAAAATATATTTCTAATGATAAACTATATACATTCATGAAATGTGTTGAAAAGTTTGAGAAAGAAAATGAAAAGATATATTTCTAGTGATAATCTACCGGTAGATACATTTATGAGATGTGTTGAAAATTTGGAAAAAGAAAATGAAAAAATATATTTCTAATAATAAACTACTGGTAGATACATTTATGAAATGTGTTGAAAAGTTTGAAAGAGAGAATAAAAAATATATTTCTAGTGACAAACTACCGGTAGATACATTTATGAGACGTGTTGAAAAGTTTGAAAAAGAAAATAAAAAAATATGTTTCTAGTGATAAACTATATACATTTATGAAATATGTTGAAAAGTTTGAACAAGAAAATAAAAAAAATATATTTCTAATGTTAATCTAGATACATTTATGAAATGTGTTGAAAAGTTTGGAAGAGAAAATCAAAAAATATATTTCTAGTGATAAACTAGATACATTTATGAAATGTGCCGAAAAGTTTGGAAAAGAAAATCAAAAAATATATTGCAAGTCATAAACTACATACATTTATGAAATGTGTTGAAAAGTTTGAAATTTAAAGAAAATATATTTCTAATGATAAACTAGATACATTTATGAAATGTGTTGAAAAGTTTGAAAATCAAAACAATATATTTCTAATGATAAACTAGATACATTTATGAAATATGTTGAAAAGTTTGAACAAGAAATATAAAAAAATATATTTCTAATGATAAACTATATACATTCATGAAATGTGTTGAAAAGTTTGAGAAAGAAAATGATAGATATATTTCTAGTGATAATCTACTGTTAGATACATTTATGAGATGTGTTGAAAAGTTTGAAAAAGAAAATAAAAAAATATATTTCTAATGATAAACTACCAGTAGATACATTTATGACAAGTGTTGAAAAGTTTAAAAAGAAAATAAAAAAAATGTATTTCTAATAATAAACTACCGGTAGATACATTTATGAGATGTGTTGAAAAGTTTGAAAAAGAAAATAAAAAAATATGTTTCTAGTGATAAACTATATACATTTATGAAATATGTTGAAAAGTTTGAACAAGAAAATAAAAAAATATATTTCTAATGTTAATCTAGATACATTTATGAAATGTGTTGAAAAGTTTGGAAAAGAAAATAAAAAAAAATATTTTTAGTGATAAACTAGATACATTTATGAAATATGTTGAAAGGTTTGAAAAAGAAAATCAAAAAATATATTTCTAATGTTAATCTAGATACATTTATGAAATGTGTTGAAAAGTTTGGAAAAGAAAATCAAAAAATATATTTCTAGTGATAAACTAGATACATTTATGAAATGTGCCGAAAAGTTTGGAAAAGAAAATCAAAAAATATATTGCAAGTCATAAAATACATACATTTATGAAATGTGTTGAAAAGTTTGAAATTTAAAGAAAATATATTTCTAATGATAAACTAGATACATTTATGAAATGTGTTGAAAAGTTTGAAAATCAAAACAATATATTTCTAATGATAAACTAGATACATTTATGAAATATGTTGAAAAGTTTGAACAAGAAATATAAAAAAATATATTTCTAATGATAAACTATATACATTCATGAAATGTGTTGAAAAGTTTGAGAAAGAAAATGATAGATATATTTCTAGTGATAATCTACTGGTAGATACATTTATGAGATGTGTTGAAAAGTTTGAAAAAGAAAATAAAAAAATGTATTTCTAATAATAAACTACCGGTAGATACATTTATGAGATGTGTTGAAAAGTTTGAAAAAGAAAATCAAAAAAAAATATTTCTAGTGATAAACTATATACATTTATGAAATATGTTGAAAGGTTTGAAAAAGAAAATCAAAAAATATATTTCTAATGTTAATCTAGATACATTTATGAAATGTGTTGAAAAGTTTGGAAAAGAAAATCCAAAAAAAATATTTCTAGTGATAAACTAGATACATTTATGAAATATGTTGAAAGGTTTGAAAAAGAAAATCAAAAAATATATTTCTAATGTTAATCTAGATACATTTATGAAATGTGTTGAAAAGTTTGGAAAAGAAAATCAAAAAATATATTTCTAGTGATAAACTAGATACATTTATGAAATGTGTTGAAAAGTTTGAAAATCAAAACAATATATTTCTAATGATAAACTAGATACATTTATGAAATATGTTGAAAAGTTTGAACAAGAAAATTAAAAAAATATATTTCTAATGATAAACTATATACATTCATGAAATGTGTTGAAAAGTTTGAGAAAGAAAATGAAAAGATATATTTCTAGTGATAATCTACCGGTAGATACATTTATGAGATGTGTTGAAAATTTGGAAAAAGAAAATGAAAAAATATATTTCTAATAATAAACTACTGGTAGATACATTTATGAAATGTGTTGAAAAGTTTGAAAGAGAGAATAAAAAATATATTTCTAGTGACAAACTACCGGTAGATACATTTATGAGACGTGTTGAAAAGTTTGAAAAAGAAAATAAAAAAATATATTTCTAATGATAAACTACCGGTAGATACATTTATGACAAGTGTTGAAAAGTTTGAAAAAGAAAATAAAAAAATATGTTTCTAGTGATAAACTATATACATTTATGAAATATGTTGAAAAGTTTGAACAAGAAAATAAAAAAAATATATTTCTAATGTTAATCTAGATACATTTATGAAATGTGTTGAAAAGTTTGGAAGAGAAAATCAAAAAATATATTTCTAGTGATAAACTAGATACATTTATGAAATGTGTTGAAAAGTTTGGAAAAGAAAATCAAAAAATATATTTCTAGTGATAAACTAGATACATTTATGAAATGTGTTGAAAAGTTTGAAAATCAAAACAATATATTTCTAATGATAAACTAGATACATTTATGAAATATGTTGAAAAGTTTGAACAAGAAAATAAAAAATATATATTTCTAATGATAAACTACCGGTAGATACATTTATGAGATGTGTTGAAAAGATTGAAAAAGAAAATTAAAAAATATATTTCTAATGATAAACTACTGGTAGATACATTTCTGAGATGTGTTGAAAAGTTTGAACAAGAAAATAAAAAAAAAATATTTCTAATGATAAACTATATTCATTTATGAAATGTGTTGAAAAGTTTGAAAAAGAAAATAAAAAAATATATTTCTAGTGATAAACTATATACATTTATGAGATGTGTTGAAAAGTTTGAAAAAGAAAATGAAAAGATATATTTCTAGTGATAATCTACCGGTAGATACATTTATGAGACGTGTTGAAAAGTTTGAAAAAGAAAATAAAAAAAAATATTTCTAATGATAAACTACCGGTAGATACATTTATGAGAAGTGTTGAGAAGTTTGAAAAAGAAAATAAAAAAATATATTTCTAATGATAAACTACCGGTAGATACATTTATGACAAGTGTTGAAAAGTTTGAAAAAGAAAATAAATAAATTTATTTCTAATGATAAACTACCGGTAGATACATTTATGAGATGTGTTGAAAAGTTTGGAAAAGAAAATCAAAAAAAATATTTCTAGTGATAAACTAGATACATTTATGAAATATGTTGAAAGGTTTGAAAAAAAAATCAAAAAATATATTTCTAATGTTAATCTAGATACATTTATGAAATGTGTTGAAAAGTTTGGAAGAGAAAATCAAAAAATATATTTCTAGTGATAAACTAGATACATTTATGAAATGTGCCGAAAAGTTTGGAAAAGAAAATCAAAAAATATATTGCAAGTCATAAACTACATACATTTATGAAATGTGTTGAAAAGTTTGAAATTTAAAGAAAATATATTTCTAATGATAAACTAGATACATTTATGAAATGTGTTGAAAAGTTTGAAAATCACAACAATATATTTCTAATGATAAACTAGATACATTTATGAAATATGTTGAAAAGTTTGAACAAGAAAATAAAAAAAATATATTTCTAATGATAAACTATATATATTCATGAAATGTGTTGAAAAGTTTGAGAAAGAAATATAAAAAAATATATTTCTAATGATAAACTATATATATTCATGAAATGTGTTGAAAAGTTTGAGAAAGAAAATGATAGATATATTTCTAGTGATAATCTACTGGTAGATACATTTATGAGATGTGTTGAAAAGTTTGAAAAAGAATATAAAAAAATATATTTCTAATGATAAACTACCAGTAGATACATTTATGACAAGTGTTGAAAAGTTTGAAAAAGAAAATAAAAAAATATGTTTCTAGTGATAAACTATATGCATTTATGAAATATGTTGAAATGTTTGAACAAGAAAATAAAAAAAATATATTTCTAATGTTAATCTAGATACATTTATGAAATGTGTTGAAAAGTTTGGAAAAGAAAAGAAAAAAAAAATATTTTTAGTGATAAACTAGATACATTTATGAAATATGTTGAAAGGTTTGAAAAAGAAAATCAAAAAATATATTTCTAATGTTAATCTAGATACATTTATGAAATGTGTTGAAAAGTTTGGAAAAGAAAATCAAAACAATATATTTCTAATGATAAACTAGATACATTTATGAAATATGTTGAAAAGTTTGAACAAGAAATATAAAAAAATATATTTCTAATGATAAACTATATATATTCATGAAATGTGTTGAAAAGTTTGAGAAAGAAAATGATAGATATATTTCTAGTGATAATCTACTGGTAGATACATTTATGAGATGTGTTGAAAAGTTTGAAAAAGAATATAAAAAAATATATTTCTAATGATAAACTACCAGTAGATACATTTATGACAAGTGTTGAAAAGTTTGAAAAAGAAAATAAAAAAATATGTTTCTAGTGATAAACTATATGCATTTATGAAATATGTTGAAAAGTTTGAACAAGAAAATAAAAAAAATATATTTCTAATGTTAATCTAGATACATTTATGAAATGTGTTGAAAAGTTTGGAAAAGAAAATAAAAAAAAAATATTTTTAGTGATAAACTAGATACATTTATGAAATATGTTGAAAGGTTTGAAAAAGAAAATCAAAAAATATATTTCTAATGTTAATCTAGATACATTTATGAAATGTGTTGAAAAGTTTGGAAAAGAAAATCAAAAAATATATTTCTAGTTATAAACTAGATACATTTATGAAATGTGTTGAAAAGTTTGAAAATCAAAACAATATATTTCTAATGATAAACTAGATACATTTATGAAATATGTTGAAAAGTTTGAACAAGAAAATAAAAAAAAATATTTCTAATGATAAACTATATTCATTTATGAAATGTGTTGAAAAGTTTGAAATAGAAAATCAAAAAATATATTTCTAGTGATAAACTATATACATTTATGAGATGTGTTGAAAAGTTTGAAAAAGAAAATGAAAAGATATATTTCTAGTGATAATCTACCGGTAGATACATTTATGAGACGTGTTGAAAAGTTTGAAAAAGAAAATAAAAAAAAATATTTCTAATGATAAACTACCGGTAGATACATTTATGAGAAGTGTTGAAAAGTTTGAAAAAGAAAATAAAAAAATATATTTCTAATGATAAACTACCGGTAGATACATTTATGACAAGTGTTGAAAAGTTTGAAAAAGAAAATAAATAAATTTATTTCTAATGATAAACTACCGGTAGATACATTTATGAGATGTGTTGAAAAGTTTGGAAAAGAAAATCAAAAAAAATATTTCTAGTGATAAACTAGATACATTTATGAAATATGTTGAAAGGTTTGAAAAAGAAAATCAAAAAATATATTTCTAATGTTAATCTAGATACATTTATGAAATGTGTTGAAAAGTTTGGAAGAGAAAATCAAAAAATATATTTCTAGTGATAAACTAGATACATTTATGAAATATGTTGAAAAGTTTGAACAAGAAAATAAAAAAAATATATTCTTATGATAAACTATATACATTTATGAGATGTGTTGAAAAGTTTGAAAAAGAAAATGAAAACATATATTTCTAGTGATAATCTACCGGTAGATACATTTATGAGACGTGTTGAAAAGTTTGAAAAAGGAAATAAAAAAAATATTTCTAATGATAAACTACCGGTAGATACATTTATAAGAAGTGTTGAAAAGTTTGAAAAAGAAAATAAAAAAATATATTTCTAATGATAAACTACCGGTAGATACATTTATGACAAGTGTTGAAAAGTTTGAAAAAGAAAATAAATAAATTTATTTCTAATGATAAACTACCGGTAGATACATTTATGAGATGTGTTGAAAAGTTTGGAAAAGAAAATCAAAAAAAATATTTCTAGTGATAAACTAGATACATTTATGAAATATGTTGAAAGGTTTGAAAAAGAAAATCAAAAAATATATTTCTAATGTTAATCTAGATACATTTATGAAATGTGTTGAAAAGTTTGGAAGAGAAAATCAAAAAATATATTTCTAGTGATAAACTAGATACATTTATGAAATATGTTGAAAGGTTGAACAAGAAAATAAAAAAAAATATATTCTTATGATAAACTATATACATTTATGAGATGTGTTGAAAAGTTTGAAAAAGAAAATGAAAACATATATTTCTAGTGATAATCTACCGGTAGATACATTTATGAGACGTGTTGAAAAGTTTGAAAAAGGAAATAAAAAATATATTTCTAATGATAAACTACCGGTAGATACATTTATGACAAGTGTTGAAAAGTTTGAAAAAGAAAATAAATAAATTTATTTCTAATGATAAACTACTGGTAGATACATTTATGAGATGTGTTGAAAAGTTTGGAAAAGAATATTAAAAAAAAATATTTCTAGTGATAAACTAGATACATTTATGAAATATGTTGAAAGGTTTGAAAAAGAAAATCAAAAAATATATTTCTAATGTTAATCTAGATACATTTATGAAATGTGTTGAAAAGTTTGGAAGAGAAAATCAAAAAATATATTTCTAGTGATAAACTAGATACATTTATGAAATGTGCCGAAAAGTTTGGAAAAGAAAATCAAAAAATATATTGCAAGTCATAAACTACATACATTTATGAAATGTGTTGAAAAGTTTGAAATTTAAAGAAAATATATTTCTAATGATAAACTAGACACATGTATGAAATGTGTTGAAAAGTTTGAACAAGAAAATAAAAAAAATATATTCTTATGATAAACTATATACATTTATGAAATGTGTTGAAAAGTTTGAAAAAGAAAATCAAAAAATATATTTCTAGTGATAAACTATATACATTTAGGAAATATGTTGAAAAGTTTGAACAAGAAAATAAAAAAAATATATTCTTATGATAAACTATATACATTTATGAGATGTGTTGAAAAGTTTGAAAAAGAAAATGAAAACATATTTCTAGTGATAATCTACCGGTAGATACATTTATGAGACGTGTTGAAAAGTTTGAAAAAGGAAATAAAAAAAATATTTCTAATGATAAACTACCGGTAGATACATTTATGAGAAGTGTTGAAAAGTTTGAAAAAGAAAATAAAAAAATATATTTCTAATGATAAACTACCGGTAGATACATTTATGACAAGTGTTGAAAAGTTTGAAAAAGAAAATAAATAAATTTATTTCTAATGATAAACTACCGGTAGATACATTTATGAGATGTGTTGAAAAGTTTGGAAAAGAAAATCAAAAAAAATATTTCTAGTGATAAACTAGATACATTTATGAAATATGTTGAAAGGTTTGAAAATGAAAATCAAAAAATATATTTCTAATGTTAATCTAGATACATTTATGAAATGTGTTGAAAAGTTTGAAAGAGAAAATCAAAAAATATATTTCTAGTGATAAACTAGATACATTTATGAAATGTGCCGAAAAGTTTGGAAAAGAAAATCAAAAAATATATTGCAAGTCATAAACTACATACATTTATGAAATGTGTTGAAAAGTTTGAAATTTAAAGAAAATATATTTCTAATGATAAACTAGACACATTTATGAAATGTGTTGAAAAGTTTGAACAAGAAAATAAAAAAAATATATTCTTATGATAAACTATATACATTTATGAAATGTGTTGAAAAGTTTGAAAAAGAAATTAAAAAAATATATTTCTAGTGATAAACTATATACATTTAGGAAATATGTTGAAAAGTTTGAACAAGAAAATAAAAAAAATATATTCTTATGATAAACTATATACATTTATGAGATGTGTTGAAAAGTTTGAAAAAGAAAATGAAAACATATATTTCTAGTGATAATCTACCGGTAGATACATTTATGAGACGTGTTGAAAAGTTTGAAAAAGGAAATAAAAAAAATATTTCTAATGATAAACTACCGGTAGATACATTTATGAGAAGTGTTGAAAAGTTTGAAAAAGAAAATTAAAAAATATATTTCTAATGATAAACTACCGGTAGATACATTTATGACAAGTGTTGAAAAGTTTGAAAAAGAAAATAAATAAATTTATTTCTAATGATAAACTACCGGTAGATACATTTATGAGATGTGTTGAAAAGTTTGGAAAAGAATATCAAAAAAAAATATTTCTAGTGATAAACTAGATACATTTATGAAATATGTTGAAAGGTTTGAAAAAGAAAATCAAAAAATATATTTCTAATGTTAATCTAGATACATTTATGAAATGTGTTGAAAAGTTTGGAAGAGAAAATCAAAAAATATATTTCTAGTGATAAACTAGATACATTTATGAAATGTGCCGAAAAGTTTGGAAAAGAAAATCAAAAAATATATTGCAAGTCATAAACTACATACATTTATGAAATGTGTTGAAAAGTTTGCAATTTAAAGAAAATATATTTCTAATGATAAACTAGACACATGAAATGTGTTGAAAAGTTTGAACAAGAAAATAAAAAAAATATATTCTTATGATAAACTATATACATTTATGAAATGTGTTGAAAAGTCTGAAAAAGAAAATCAAAAAATATATTTCTAGTGATAAACTATATACATTTAGGAAATATGTTGAAAATTTGAACAAGAAAATAAAAAAAATATATTCTTATGATAAACTATATACATTTATGAGATGTGTTGAAAAGTTTGAAAAAGAAAATGAAAACATATATTTCTAGTGATAATCTACCGGTAGATACATTTATGAGAAGTGTTGAAAAGTTTGAAAAAGAAAATAAAAAAATATATTTCTAATGATAAACTACCGGTAGATACATTTATGACAAGTGTTGAAAAGTTTGAAAAAGAAAATAAATAAATTTATTTCTAATGATAAACTACCGGTAGATACATTTATGAGATGTGTTGAAAAGTTTGGAAAAGAATATCAAAAAAAAATATTTCTAGTGATAAACTAGATACATTTATGAAATATGTTGAAAGGTTTGAAAAAGAAAATCAAAAAATATATTTCTAATGTTAATCTAGATACATTTATGAAATGTGTTGAAAAGTTTGGAAGAGAAAATCAAAAAATATATTTCTAGTGATAAACTAGATACATTTATGAAATGTGTTGAAAAGTTTGAAAATCAAAACAATATATTTCTAATGATAAACTAGATACATTTATGAAATATGTTGAAAAGTTTGAAAATCAAAACAATATATTTCTAATGATAAACTAGATACATTTATGAAATATGTTGAAAAGTTTGAACAAGAAAATTAAAAAAATATATTTCTAATGATAAACTATATACATTCATGAAATGTGTTGAAAAGTTTGAGAAAGAAAATGAAAAGATATATTTCTAGTGATAATCTACCGGTAGATACATTTATGAGATGTGTTGAAAATTTGGAAAAAGAAAATGAAAAAATATATTTCTAATAATAAACTACTGGTAGATACATTTATGAAATGTGTTGAAAAGTTTGAAAAAGAGAACCAAAAAATATATTTCTAGTGACAAACTACCGGTAGATACATTTATGAGATGTGTTGAAAAGTTTGAAAAAGAAAATAAAAAAATATATTTCTAATGATAAACTACCGGTAGATACATTTATGACAAGTGTTGAAAAGTTTAAAAAGAAAATAAAAAAATGTATTTCTAATAATAAACTACCGGTAGATAC
Source organism: Meghimatium bilineatum (assembly GCA_034231615.1). NCBI lineage: Eukaryota > Metazoa > Mollusca > Gastropoda > Stylommatophora > Philomycidae > Meghimatium > Meghimatium bilineatum. The sequence goes on from CM067298.1 coordinate 58,572,428, forward strand.
ATTTATGAGATGTCCTGAACAGTTTTAAAATAAAAAAATAAAAAAATAATAAAATAGATACATTTATGAGATGTGTTGAAAAGTTCGAAAAAGAAAATAAAAAAATATATTTCTAGTGATAAAATAGATACATTTATGAAATATGTTGAAAAGTTTGAACAAGAAAATAAAAAAAAATTATTTCTAATGATAAACTATATTCATTTATGAAATGTGTTTAAAGGTTTGGAACAGAAAATGAAAAGATATATTTCTAGTGATAATCTACCGGTAGATACATTTATGAGACGTGTTGAAAAGTTTGAAAAAGAAAATAAAAAAAAATATTTCTAATGATAAACTACCGGTAGATACATTTATGAGAAGTGTTGAAAAGTTTGAAAAAGAAAATAAAAAAATATATTTCTAATGATAAACTACCGGTAGATACATTTATGACAAGTGTTGAAAAGTTTGAAAAAGAAAATAAATAAATTTATTTCTAATGATAAACTACTGGTAGATACATTTATGAGATGTGTTGAAAAGTTTGGAAAAGAATATCAAAAAAAAATATTTCTAGTGATAAACTAGATACATTTATGAAATATGTTGAAAGGTTTGAAAAAGAAAATCAAAAAATATATTTCTAATGTTAATCTAGATACATTTATGAAATGTGTTGAAAAGTTTGGAAGAGAAAATCAAAAAATATATTTCTAGTGATAAACTAGATACATTTATGAAATGTGCCGAAACGTTTGGAAAAGAAAATCAAAAAATATATTGCAAGTCATAAACTACAGACATTTATGAAATGTGTTGAAAAGTTTGAAATTTAAAGAAAATATATTTCTAATGATAAACTAGACACATTTATGAAATGTGTTGAAAAGTTTGAACAAGAAAATAAAAAAAATATATTCTTATGATAAACTATATACATTTATGAAATGTGTTGAAAAGTTTGAAAAAGAAAATGAAAACATATATTTCTAGTGATAATCTACCTGTAGATACATTTATGAGACGTGTTGAAAAGTTTGAAAAAGGAAATAAAAAAAATATTTCTAATGATAAACTACTGGTAGATACATTTATGAGAAGTGTTGAAAAGTTTGAAAAAGAAAATAAAAAAATATATTTCTAATGATAAACTACCGGTAGATACATTTATGAGATGTGTTGAAAAGTTTGGAAAAGAATATCAAAAAAAAATATTTCTAGTGATAAACTAGATACATTTATGAAATATGTTGAAAGGTTTGAAAAAGAAAATCAAAAAATATATTTCTAATGTTAATCTAGATACATTTATGAAATGTGTTGAAAAGTTTGGAAGAGAAAATCAAAAAATATATTTCTAGTGATAAACTAGATACATTTATGAAATGTGCCGAAAAGTTTGGAAAAGAAAATCAAAAAATATATTGCAAGTCATAAACTACATACATTTATGAAATGTGTTGAAAAGTTTGCAATTTAAAGAAAATATATTTCTAATGATAAACTAGACACATTTATGAAATGTGTTGAAAAGTTTGAACAAGAAAATAAAAAAAATATATTCTTATGATAAACTATATACATTTATGAAATGTGTTGAAAAGTCTGAAAAAGAAAATCAAAAAATATATTTCTAGTGATAAACTATATACATTTAGGAAATATGTTGAAAATTTGAACAAGAAAATAAAAAAAATATATTCTTATGATAAACTATATACATTTATGAGATGTGTTGAAAAGTTTGAAAAAGAAAATGAAAACATATATTTCTAATGATAAACTACCGGTAGATACATTTATGACAAGTGTTGAAAAGTTTGAAAAAGAAAATAAAAAAATATATTTCTAATGATAAACTACCGGTAGATACATTTATGACAAGTGTTGAAAAGTTTGAAAAAGAAAATAAATAAATTTATTTCTAATGATAAACTACCGGTAGATACATTTATGAGATGTGTTGAAAAGTTTGGAAAAGAATATCAAAAAAAAATATTTCTAGTGATAAACTAGATACATTTATGAAATATGTTGAAAGGTTTGAAAAAGAAAATCAAAAAATATATTTCTAATGTTAATCTAGATACATTTATGAAATGTGTTGAAAAGTTTGGAAGAGAAAATCAAAAAATATATTTCTAGTGATAAACTAGATACATTTATGAAATGTGTTGAAAAGTTTGAAAATCAAAACAATATATTTCTAATGATAAACTAGATACATTTATGAAATATGTTGAAAAGTTTGAAAATCAAAACAATATATTTCTAATGATAAACTAGATACATTTATGAAATATGTTGAAAAGTTTGAACAAGAAAATTAAAAAAATATATTTCTAATGATAAACTATATACATTCATGAAATGTGTTGAAAAGTTTGAGAAAGAAAATGAAAAGATATATTTCTAGTGATAATCTACCGGTAGATACATTTATGAGATGTGTTGAAAATTTGGAAAAAGAAAATGAAAAAATATATTTCTAATAATAAACTACTGGTAGATACATTTATGAAATGTGTTGAAAAGTTTGAAAAAGAGAACCAAAAAATATATTTCTAGTGACAAACTACCGGTAGATACATTTATGAGATGTGTTGAAAAGTTTGAAAAAGAAAATAAAAAAATATATTTCTAATGATAAACTACCGGTAGATACATTTATGACAAGTGTTGAAAAGTTTAAAAAGAAAATAAAAAAATGTATTTCTAATAATAAACTACCGGTAGATACATTTATGAGATGTCCTGAACAGTTTTAAAATAAAAAAATAAAAAAATAATAAAATAGATACATTTATGAGATGTGTTGAAAAGTTCGAAAAAGAAAATAAAAAAATATATTTCTAGTGATAAAATAGATACATTTATGAAATATGTTGAAAAGTTTGAACAAGAAAATAAAAAAAAATTATTTCTAATGATAAACTATATTCATTTATGAAATGTGTTTAAAGGTTTGGAACAGAAAATGAAAAGATATATTTCTAGTGATAATCTACCGGTAGATACATTTATGAGACGTGTTGAAAAGTTTGAAAAAGAAAATAAAAAAAAATATTTCTAATGATAAACTACCGGTAGATACATTTATGAGAAGTGTTGAAAAGTTTGAAAAAGAAAATAAAAAAATATATTTCTAATGATAAACTACCGGTAGATACATTTATGACAAGTGTTGAAAAGTTTGAAAAAGAAAATAAATAAATTTATTTCTAATGATAAACTACTGGTAGATACATTTATGAGATGTGTTGAAAAGTTTGGAAAAGAATATCAAAAAAAAATATTTCTAGTGATAAACTAGATACATTTATGAAATATGTTGAAAGGTTTGAAAAAGAAAATCAAAAAATATATTTCTAATGTTAATCTAGATACATTTATGAAATGTGTTGAAAAGTTTGGAAGAGAAAATCAAAAAATATATTTCTAGTGATAAACTAGATACATTTATGAAATGTGCCGAAACGTTTGGAAAAGAAAATCAAAAAATATATTGCAAGTCATAAACTACAGACATTTATGAAATGTGTTGAAAAGTTTGAAATTTAAAGAAAATATATTTCTAATGATAAACTAGACACATTTATGAAATGTGTTGAAAAGTTTGAACAAGAAAATAAAAAAAATATATTCTTATGATAAACTATATACATTTATGAAATGTGTTGAAAAGTTTGAAAAAGAAAATGAAAACATATATTTCTAGTGATAATCTACCTGTAGATACATTTATGAGACGTGTTGAAAAGTTTGAAAAAGGAAATAAAAAAAATATTTCTAATGATAAACTACTGGTAGATACATTTATGAGAAGTGTTGAAAAGTTTGAAAAAGAAAATAAAAAAATATATTTCTAATGATAAACTACCGGTAGATACATTTATGACAAGTGTTGAAAAGTTTGAAAAAGAAAATAAATAAATTTATTTCTAATGATAAACTACCGGTAGATACATTTATGAGATGTGTTGAAAAGTTTGGAAAAGAAAATCAAAAAAAATATTTCTAGTGATAAACTAGATACATTTATGAAATATGTTGAAAGGTTTGAAAATGAAAATCAAAAAATATATTTCTAATGTTAATCTAGATACATTTATGAAATGTGTTGAAAAGTTTGAAAGAGAAAATCAAAAAATATATTTCTAGTGATAAACTAGATACATTTATGAAATGTGCCGAAAAGTTTGGAAAAGAAAATCAAAAAATATATTGCAAGTCATAAACTACATACATTTATGAAATGTGTTGAAAAGTTTGAAATTTAAAGAAAATATATTTCTAATGATAAACTAGACACATTTATGAAATGTGTTGAAAAGTTTGAACAAGAAAATAAAAAAAATATATTCTTATGATAAACTATATACATTTATGAAATGTGTTGAAAAGTTTGAAAAAGAAAATAAAAAAATATATTTCTAGTGATAAACTATATACATTTAGGAAATATGTTGAAAATTTGAACAAGAAAATAAAAAAAATATATTCTTATGATAAACTATATACATTTATGAGATGTGTTGAAAAGTTTGAAAAAGAAAATGAAAACATATATTTCTAGTGATAATCTACCGGTAGATACATTTATGAGAAGTGTTGAAAAGTTTGAAAAAGAAAATAAAAAATATATTTCTAATGATAAACTACCGGTAGATACATTTATGACAAGTGTTGAAAAGTTTGAAAAAGAAAATAAATAAATTTATTTCTAATGATAAACTACCGGTAGATACATTTATGAGATGTGTTGAAAAGTTTGGAAAAGAATATCAAAAAAAAATATTTCTAGTGATAAACTAGATACATTTATGAAATATGTTGAAAGGTTTGAAAAAGAAAATCAAAAAATATATTTCTAATGTTAATCTAGATACATTTATGAAATGTGTTGAAAAGTTTGGAAGAGAAAATCAAAAAATATATTTCTAGTGATAAACTAGATACATTTATGAAATGTGCCGAAAAGTTTGGAAAAGAAAATCAAAAAATATATTGCGTCATAAACTACATACATTTATGAAATGTGTTGAAAAGTTTGAAATTTAAAGAAAATATATTTCTAATGATAAACTAGATACATTTATGAAATGTGTTGAAAAGTTTGAAAATCAAAACAATATATTTCTAATGATAAACTAGATACATTTATGAAATATGTTGAAAAGTTTGAAAATCAAAACAATATATTTCTAATGATAAACTAGATACATTTATGAAATATGTTGAAAAGTTTGAACAAGAAAATTAAAAAAATATATTTCTAATGATAAACTATATACATTCATGAAATGTGTTGAAAAGTTTGAGAAAGAAAATGAAAAGATATATTTCTAGTGATAATCTACCGGTAGATACATTTATGAGATGTGTTGAAAATTTGGAAAAAGAAAATGAAAAAATATATTTCTAATAATAAACTACTGGTAGATACATTTATGAAATGTGTTGAAAAGTTTGAAAAAGAGAACCAAAAAATATATTTCTAGTGACAAACTACCGGTAGATACATTTATGAGATGTGTTGAAAAGTTTGAAAAAGAAAATAAAAAAATATATTTCTAATGATAAACTACCGGTAGATACATTTATGACAAGTGTTGAAAAGTTTAAAAAGAAAATAAAAAAATGTATTTCTAATAATAAACTACCGGTAGATACATTTATGAGATGTCCTGAACAGTTTTAAAATAAAAAAATAAAAAAATAATAAAATAGATACATTTATGAGATGTGTTGAAAAGTTCGAAAAAGAAAATAAAAAAATATATTTCTAGTGATAAAATAGATACATTTATGAAATATGTTGAAAAGTTTGAACAAGAAAATAAAAAAAAATTATTTCTAATGATAAACTATATTCATTTATGAAATGTGTTGAAAGGTTTGGAACAGAAAATCAGAAAAAAATATTTCTAGTGATAAACTAGATACATTTATGAAATATGTTGAAAGGTTTGAAAAAGAAAATCAAAAAATATATTTCTAATGTTAATCTAGATACATTTATGAAATGTGTTGAAAAGTTTGGAAAAAAAAATCAAAAAATATATTTCTAGTGATAAACTAGATACATTTATGAAATGTGTTGAAAAGTTTGAAAATCAAAACAATATATTTCTAATGATAAACTAGATACATTTATGAAATATGTTGAAAAGTTTGAACAAGAAAATAAAAAAACTATATTTCTAATTATAAACTACCGGTAGATACATTTATGAGATGTGTTGAAAAGATTGAAAAAGAAAATAAAAAAATATATTTCTAATGATAAACTACTGGTAGATACATTTCTGAGATGTGTTGAAAAGTTTGAACAAGAAAAAAAAAAAAAATATTTTTAATGATAAACTATATTCATTTATGAAATGTGTTGAAAAGTTTGAAAAAGAAAATCAAAAAATATATTTCTAATGATAAACTATATACATTTAGGAAATATGTTGAAAAGTTTGAACAAGAAAATAAAAAAAATATATTCTTATGATAAACTATATACATTTATGAGATGTGTTGAAAAGTTTGAAAAAGAAAATGAAAACATATATTTCTAGTGATAATCTACCGGTAGATACATTTATGAGACGTGTTGAAAAGTTTGAAAAAGAAAATAAAAAAAAATATTTCTAATGATAAACTACCGGTAGATACATTTATGAGATGTGTTGAAAAGTTTGGAAAAGAAAATCAAAAAATATTTTTCTAGTGATAAACTACATGCATTTATGAAATGTGTTGAAAAGTTTGAAATTTAAAGAAAATATATTTCTAATGATAAACTAGATACATTTATGAAATGTGTTGAAAAGTTTGAAAATGAAAAAAAATATATTTCTATTGATAAACTACCGGTAGATACATTTATGAGATGTGTTAAAAAGTTTGAAAAAGAAAATTAAAAAATATATTTCTAATGATAAACTAGATACATTGCTGAAATGTGTTGAAAAGTTTCAAAATCAAAGAAATATTTTTCTAATGATAAATTACATACATTTATGAAATGTGTTGAAAAGATTGAAAAAGAAAATTTAAAATATATTTTTAATGGTAAACTATATGTAGATACATTTATGAGATGTGTTGAACAGTTTGAAAATAAAAAAAAAATATTTCTAATGATAAACTAGATGCATTTATGAAATGTGTTGAAATGTTTCAAAATCAAAAAAATATATTTCTAATGATAAAAACTAGATACATTTATGAAATGTGTTGAAAAGTTTCAAAAAGAAAATCAAAAAATTAATTTCTATTGATAAACTATTTACACTTATGAAATATGTTGAAAAGTTTGAAAATAAAAAAAATATAATTCTAATGATAAACTAGATACATTTATGAAATATGTTGAAAAGTTTGAACAAGAAAATAAAAAAAATTTATTTCTAATGATAAACTACCGGTAGATACATTTATGAGATGTGTTGAAAAGATTGAAAAAGAAAATAAAAAAATATATTTTTAATGATAAACTACCTGTAGATATATTTATGAGATGTGTTGAAAAGTTTGAACAAGAAAATAAAAATAAAAATATTTCTAATGATAAACTATATACATTTATGAAATGTATTGAAAAGTTTGAAAAAGAAAGTGAAAAGATATATTTCTAGTGATAATCTACCGGTAGATACATTTATGAGATGTGTTGATAATTTGGAAAAAGAAAATGAAAAAATATATTTCTAATAATAAACTACTGGTAGATACATTTATCAAATGTGTTGAAAAGTTTCAAAATCAAAAAATATATTTCTAATGATAAACTAGATACATTTATGAGATGTGTTAAAAAAAGTTTGAAAAAGAAAATCAAAAAAAAATATTTCTAGTGATAAACTAAATACATTTATGAAATATGTTGAAAGGTTTGAAAAAGAAAATCAATAAATATATTTCTAATGTTAATCTAGATACATTTATGAAATGTGTTGAAAAGTTTGAAATTTAAAAAAAATATATTTCTAATGATTAACTAGATACATTTATGAAATGTGTTGAAAGGTTTGAAAATCAAAACAATATATTTCTAATGATAAACTAGATACATTTATGAAATATGTTGAAAAGTTTGAACAAGAAAATTAAAAAAATATATTTCTAATGATAAACTAGATATATTGCTGAAATGTGTTGAAAAGTTTCAAAATCAAAGAAATATTTTTCTAATGATAAATTACATACATTTATGTGATGTGTTGAAAAGTTTGAAAATCAAAAAAATATATTTCTAATGATTTGACAATCAATTTATGAGATGTGTTGAAACGTTTGAAAAAGAAAATCAAAAAATATATTTCTAGTGATAAACTATATACATTTATGAGATGTGTTGAAAAGTTTGAAAAAGAAAATAAAAAAATATATTTCTAATGATAAACTACCGGTAGATACATTTATGACAAGTGTTGAAAAGTTTGAAAAAGAAAATAAATTTATTTATTTCTAATGATAAACTACCGGTAGATACATTTATGAGATGTGTTGAAAAGTTTGGAAAAGAAAATCAAAAAAGATATTTCTAGTGATAAACTAGATACATTTATGAAATATGTTGAAAGGTTTGAAAAAGAAAATCAAAAAATATATTTCTAATGTTAATCTAGATACATTTATGAAATGTGTTGAAAAGTTTGGAAGAGAAAATCAAAAAATATATTTCTAGTGATAAACTAGATACATTTATGAAATATGTTGAAAAGTTTGAACAAGAAAATAAAAAAAATATATTCTTATGATAAACTATATACATTTATGAGATGTGTTGAAAAGTTTGAAAAAGAAAATGAAAACATATATTTCTAGTGATAATCTACCGGTAGATACATTTATGAGACGTGTTGAAAAGTTTGAAAAAGGAAATAAAAAAAATATTTCTAATGATAAACTACCGGTAGATACATTTATGAGAAGTGTTGAAAAGTTTGAAAAAGAAAATAAAAAAATATATTTCTAATGATAAACTACCGGTAGATACATTTATGACAAGTGTTGAAAAGTTTGAAAAAGAAAATAAATAAATTTATTTCTAATGATAAACTACTGGTAGATACATTTATGAGATGTGTTGAAAAGTTTGGAAAAGAATATCAAAAAAAAATATTTCTAGTGATAAACTAGATACATTTATGAAATATGTTGAAAGGTTTGAAAAAGAAAATCAAAAAATATATTTCTAATGTTAATCTAGATACATTTATGAAATGTGTTGAAAAGTTTGGAAGAGAAAATCAAAAAATATATTTCTAGTGATAAACTAGATACATTTATGAAATGTGCCGAAAAGTTTGGAAAAGAAAATCAAAAAATATATTGCAAGTCATAAACTACATACATTTATGAAATGTGTTGAAAAGTTTGAAATTTAAAGAAAATATATTTCTAATGATAAACTAGACACATTTATGAAATGTGTTGAAAAGTTTGAACAAGAAAATAAAAAAAATATATTCTTATGATAAACTATATACATTTATGAAATGTGTTGAAAAGTTTGAAAAAGAAAATCAAAAAATATATTTCTAGTGATAAACTATATACATTTAGGAAATATGTTGAAAAGTTTGAACAAGAAAATAAAAAAATATATTTCTAATGATAAACTATATTCATTTATGAAATGTGTTGAAAAGTTTGAACAAGAAAATTAAAAAAAAATATTTCTAATGATAAACTATATACATTTATGAAATGTGTTGAAAAGTTTGAAAAAGAAAATTAAAAAATATATTTTTAATGGTAAACTACCGGTAGATACATTTATGTGATGTGTTGAAAAGTTTGAAAATCAAAAAAATATATTTCTAATGATTTGACAATCAATTTATGAGATGTGTTGAAACGTTTGAAAAAGAAAATCAAAAAATATATTTCTAGTGATAAACTATATACATTTAGGAAATATGTTGAAAATTTGAACAAGAAAATAAAAAAAATATATTCTTATGATAAACTATATACATTTATGAGATGTGTTGAAAAGTTTGAAAAAGAAAATGAAAACATATATTTCTAGTGATAATCTACCGGTAGATACATTTATGAGAAGTGTTGAAAAGTTTGAAAAAGAAAATAAAAAAATATATTTCTAATGATAAACTACCGGTAGATACATTTATGACAAGTGTTGAAAAGTTTGAAAAAGAAAATAAATAAATTTATTTCTAATGATAAACTACCGGTAGATACATTTATGAGATGTGTTGAAAAGTTTGGAAAAGAATATCAAAAAAAAATATTTCTAGTGATAAACTAGATACATTTATGAAATATGTTGAAAGGTTTGAAAAAGAAAATAAAAAAATATATTTCTAATGTTAATCTAGATACATTTATGAAATGTGTTGAAAAGTTTGGAAGAGAAAATCAAAAAATATATTTCTAGTGATAAACTAGATACATTTATGAAATGTGCCGAAAAGTTTGGAAAAGAAAATCAAAAAATATATTGCGTCATAAACTACATACATTTATGAAATGTGTTGAAAAGTTTGAAATTTAAAGAAAATATATTTCTAATGATAAACTAGATACATTTATGAAATGTGTTGAAAAGTTTGAAAATCAAAACAATATATTTCTAATGATAAACTAGATACATTTATGAAATATGTTGAAAAGTTTGAAAATCAAAACAATATATTTCTAATGATAAACTAGATACATTTATGAAATATGTTGAAAAGTTTGAACAAGAAAATTAAAAAAATATATTTCTAATGATAAACTATATACATTCATGAAATGTGTTGAAAAGTTTGAGAAAGAAAATGAAAAGATATATTTCTAGTGATAATCTACCGGTAGATACATTTATGAGATGTGTTGAAAATTTGGAAAAAGAAAATGAAAAAATATATTTCTAATAATAAACTACTGGTAGATACATTTATGAAATGTGTTGAAAAGTTTGAAAAAGAGAACCAAAAAATATATTTCTAGTGACAAACTACCGGTAGATACATTTATGAGATGTGTTGAAAAGTTTGAAAAAGAAAATAAAAAAATATATTTCTAATGATAAACTACCGGTAGATACATTTATGACAAGTGTTGAAAAGTTTAAAAAGAAAATAAAAAAATGTATTTCTAATAATAAACTACCGGTAGATACATTTATGAGATGTCCTGAACAGTTTTAAAATAAAAAAATAAAAAAATAATAAAATAGATACATTTATGAGATGTGTTGAAAAGTTCGAAAAAGAAAATAAAAAAATATATTTCTAGTGATAAAATAGATACATTTATGAAATATGTTGAAAAGTTTGAACAAGAAAATAAAAAAAAATTATTTCTAATGATAAACTATATTCATTTATGAAATGTGTTGAAAGGTTTGGAACAGAAAATCAGAAAAAAATATTTCTAGTGATAAACTAGATACGTTTATGAAATATGTTGAAAGGTTTGAAAAAGAAAATCAAAAAATATATTTCTAATGTTAATCTAGATACATTTATGAAATGTGTTGAAAAGTTTGGAAAAAAAAATCAAAAAATATATTTCTAGTGATAAACTAGATACATTTATGAAATGTGTTGAAAAGTTTGAAAATCAAAACAATATATTTCTAATGATAAACTAGATACATTTATGAAATATGTTGAAAAGTTTGAACAAGAAAATAAAAAAACTATATTTCTAATTATAAACTACTGGTAGATACATTTATGAGATGTGTTGAAAAGATTGAAAAAGAAAATAAAAAAATATATTTCTAATGATAAACTACTGGTAGATACATTTCTGAGATGTGTTGAAAAGTTTGAACAAGAAAAAAAAAAAAAATATTTCTAATGATAAACTATATTCATTTATGAAATGTGTTGAAAAGTTTGAAAAAGAAAATCAAAAAATATATTTCTAATGATAAACTATATACATTTAGGAAATATGTTGAAAAGTTTGAACAAGAAAATAAAAAAAATATATTCTTATGATAAACTATATACATTTATGAGATGTGTTGAAAAGTTTGAAAAAGAAAATGAAAACATATATTTCTAGTGATAATCTACCGGTAGATACATTTATGAGACGTGTTGAAAAGTTTGAAAAAGAAAATAAAAAAAAATATTTCTAATGATAAACTACTGGTAGATACATTTATGAGATGTGTTGAAAAGTTTGGAAAAGAAAATCAAAAAATATTTTTCTAGTGATAAACTACATGCATTTATGAAATGTGTTGAAAAGTTTGAAATTTAAAGAAAATATATTTCTAATGATAAACTATATACATTTATGAAATGTGTTGAAAAGTTTGAAAAAGAAAATTAAAAAATATATTTTTAATGGTAAACTACCGGTAGATACATTTATGTGATGTGTTGAAAAGTTTGAAAATCAAAAAAATATATTTCTAATGATTTGACAATCAATTTATGAGATGTGTTGAAACGTTTGAAAAACAAAAAACAAAAAATATATTTCTAGTGATAAACTATATACATTTAGGAAATATGTTGAAAATTTGAACAAGAAAATAAAAAAAATATATTCTTATGATAAACTATATACATTTATGAGATGTGTTGAAAAGTTTGAAAAAGAAAATGAAAACATATATTTCTAGTGATAATCTACCGGTAGATACATTTATGAGAAGTGTTGAAAAGTTTGAAAAAGAAAATAAAAAAATATATTTCTAATGATAAACTACCGGTAGATACATTTATGACAAGTGTTGAAAAGTTTGAAAAAGAAAATAAATAAATTTATTTCTAATGATAAACTACCGGTAGATACATTTATGAGATGTGTTGAAAAGTTTGGAAAAGAATATCAAAAAAAAATATTTCTAGTGATAAACTAGATACATTTATGAAATATGTTGAAAGGTTTGAAAAAGAAAATCAAAAAATATATTTCTAATGTTAATCTAGATACATTTATGAAATGTGTTGAAAAGTTTGGAAGAGAAAATCAAAAAATATATTTCTAGTGATAAACTAGATACATTTATGAAATGTGCCGAAAAGTTTGGAAAAGAAAATCAAAAAATATATTGCGTCATAAACTACATACATTTATGAAATGTGTTGAAAAGTTTGAAATTTAAAGAAAATATATTTCTAATGATAAACTAGATACATTTATGAAATGTGTTGAAAAGTTTGAAAATCAAAACAATATATTTCTAATGATAAACTAGATACATTTATGAAATATGTTGAAAAGTTTGAAAATCAAAACAATATATTTCTAATGATAAACTAGATACATTTATGAAATATGTTGAAAAGTTTGAACAAGAAAATTAAAAAAATATATTTCTAATGATAAACTATATACATTCATGAAATGTGTTGAAAAGTTTGAGAAAGAAAATGAAAAGATATATTTCTAGTGATAATCTACCGGTAGATACATTTATGAGATGTGTTGAAAATTTGGAAAAAGAAAATGAAAAAATATATTTCTAATAATAAACTACTGGTAGATACATTTATGAAATGTGTTGAAAAGTTTGAAAAAGAGAACCAAAAAATATATTTCTAGTGACAAACTACCGGTAGATACATTTATGAAATATGTTGAAAGGTTTGAAAAAGAAAATCAAAAAATATATTTCTAATAATAAACTACCGGTAGATACATTTATGAGATGTCCTGAACAGTTTTAAAATAAAAAAATAAAAAAATAATAAAATAGATACATTTATGAGATGTGTTGAAAAGTTCGAAAAAGAAAATAAAAAAATATATTTCTAGTGATAAAATAGATACATTTATGAAATATGTTGAAAAGTTTGAACAAGAAAATAAAAAAAAATTATTTCTAATGATAAACTATATTCATTTATGAAATGTGTTGAAAGGTTTGGAACAGAAAATCAGAAAAAAATATTTCTAGTGATAAACTAGATACATTTATGAAATATGTTGAAAGGTTTGAAAAAGAAAATCAAAAAATATATTTCTAATGTTAATCTAGATACATTTATGAAATGTGTTGAAAAGTTTGGAAAAAAAAATCAAAAAATATATTTCTAGTGATAAACTAGATACATTTATGAAATGTGTTGAAAAGTTTGAAAATCAAAACAATATATTTCTAATGATAAACTAGATACATTTATGAAATATGTTGAAAAGTTTGAACAAGAAAATAAAAAAACTATATTTCTAATTATAAACTACCGGTAGATACATTTATGAGATGTGTTGAAAAGATTGAAAAAGAAAATAAAAAAATATATTTCTAATGATAAACTACTGGTAGATACATTTCTGAGATGTGTTGAAAAGTTTGAACAAGAAAAAAAAAAAAAATATTTCTAATGATAAACTATATTCATTTATGAAATGTGTTGAAAAGTTTGAAAAAGAAAATCAAAAAATATATTTCTAATGATAAACTATATACGGTACATTTAGGAAATATGTTGAAAAGTTTGAACAAGAAAATAAAAAAAATATATTCTTATGATAAACTATATACATTTATGAGATGTGTTGAAAAGTTTGAAAAAGAAAATGAAAACATATATTTCTAGTGATAATCTACCGGTAGATACATTTATGAGACGTGTTGAAAAGTTTGAAAAAGAAAATAAAAAAAAATATTTCTAATGATAAACTACCGGTAGATACATTTATGAGATGTGTTGAAAAGTTTGGAAAAGAAAATCAAAAAATATTTTTCTAGTGATAAACTACATGCATTTATGAAATGTGTTGAAAAGTTTGAAATTTAAAGAAAATATATTTCTAATGATAAACTAGATACATTTATGAAATGTGTTGAAAAGTTTGAAAATGAAAAAAAATATATTTCTATTGATAAACTACCGGTAGATACATTTATGAGATGTGTTAAAAAGTTTGAAAAAGAAAATAAAAAAATATATTTCTAATGATAAACTAGATACATTGCTGAAATGTGTTGAAAAGTTTCAAAATCAAAGAAATATTTTTCTAATGATAAATTACATACATTTATGAAATGTGTTGAAAAGATTGAAAAAGAAAATTTAAAATATATTTTTAATGGTAAACTATATGTAGATACATTTATGAGATGTGTTGAACAGTTTGAAAATAAAAAAAAAATATTTCTAATGATAAACTAGATGCATTTATGAAATGTGTTGAAATGTTTCAAAATCAAAAAAATATATTTCTAATGATAAAAACTAGATACATTTATGAAATGTGTTGAAAAGTTTCAAAAAGAAAATCAAAAAATTAATTTCTATTGATAAACTATTTACACTTATGAAATATGTTGAAAAGTTTGAAAATCAAAAAAATATAATTCTAATGATAAACTAGATACATTTATGAAATATGTTGAAAAGTTTGAACAAGAAAATAAAAAAAATTTATTTCTAATGATAAACTACCGGTAGATACATTTATGAGATGTGTTGAAAAGATTGAAAAGGAAAATAAAAAAATATATTTCTAATGATAAACTATTGGTAGATACATTTCTGAGATGTGTGAAAAGTTTGAAAAAGAAAATAAAAAAATATATTTTTAATGATAAACTACCTGTAGATATATTTATGAGATGTGTTGAAAAGTTTGAACAAGAAAATAAAAATAAAAATATTTCTAATGATAAACTATATACATTTATGAAATGTATTGAAAAGTTTGAAAAAGAAAGTGAAAAGATATATTTCTAGTGATAATCTACCGGTAGATACATTTATGAGATGTGTTGATAATTTGGAAAAAGAAAATGAAAAAATATATTTCTAATAATAAACTACTGGTAGATACATTTATGAAATGTGTTGAAAAGTTTCAAAATCAAAAAATATATTTCTAATGATAAACTAGATACATTTATGAGATGTGTTAAAAAAAGTTTGAAAAAGAAAATCAAAAAAAAATATTTCTAGTGATAAACTAAATACATTTATGAAATATGTTGAAAGGTTTGAAAAAGAAAATCAATAAATATATTTCTAATGTTAATCTAGATACATTTATGAAATGTGTTGAAAAGTTTGAAATTTAAAAAAAATATATTTCTAATGATTAACTAGATACATTTATGAAATGTGTTGAAAGGTTTGAAAATCAAAACAATATATTTCTAATGATAAACTAGATACATTTATGAAATATGTTGAAAAGTTTGAACAAGAAAATTAAAAAAATATATTTCTAATGATAAACTAGATATATTGCTGAAATGTGTTGAAAAGTTTCAAAATCAAAGAAATATTTTTCTAATGATAAATTACATACATTTATGTGATGTGTTGAAAAGTTTGAAAATCAAAAAAATATATTTCTAATGATTTGACAATCAATTTATGAGATGTGTTGAAACGTTTGAAAAAGAAAATCAAAAAATATATTTCTAGTGATAAACTATATACATTTATGAGATGTGTTGAAAAGTTTGAAAAAGAAAATAAAAAAATATATTTCTAATGATAAACTACCGGTAGATACATTTATGACAAGTGTTGAAAAGTTTGAAAAAGAAAATAAATAAATTTATTTCTAATGATAAACTACCGGTAGATACATTTATGAGATGTGTTGAAAAGTTTGGAAAAGAAAATCAAAAAAGATATTTCTAGTGATAAACTAGATACATTTATGAAATATGTTGAAAGGTTTGAAAAAGAAAATCAAAAAATATATTTCTAATGTTAATCTAGATACATTTATGAAATGTGTTGAAAAGTTTGGAAGAGAAAATCAAAAAATATATTTCTAGTGATAAACTAGATACATTTATGAAATATGTTGAAAAGTTTGAACAAGAAAATAAAAAAAATATATTCTTATGATAAACTATATACATTTATGAGATGTGTTGAAAAGTTTGAAAAAGAAAATGAAAACATATATTTCTAGTGATAATCTACCGGTAGATACATTTATGAGACGTGTTGAAAAGTTTGAAAAAGGAAATAAAAAAAATATTTCTAATGATAAACTACCGGTAGATACATTTATGAGAAGTGTTGAAAAGTTTGAAAAAGAAAATAAAAAAATATATTTCTAATGATAAACTACCGGTAGATACATTTATGACAAGTGTTGAAAAGTTTGAAAAAGAAAATAAATAAATTTATTTCTAATGATAAACTACTGGTAGATACATTTATGAGATGTGTTGAAAAGTTTGGAAAAGAATATCAAAAAAAAATATTTCTAGTGATAAACTAGATACATTTATGAAATATGTTGAAAGGTTTGAAAAAGAAAATCAAAAAATATATTTCTAATGTTAATCTAGATACATTTATGAAATGTGTTGAAAAGTTTGGAAGAGAAAATCAAAAAATATATTTCTAGTGATAAACTAGATACATTTATGAAATGTGCCGAAAAGTTTGGAAAAGAAAATCAAAAAATATATTGCAAGTCATAAACTACATACATTTATGAAATGTGTTGAAAAGTTTGAAATTTAAAGAAAATATATTTCTAATGATAAACTAGACACATTTATGAAATGTGTTGAAAAGTTTGAACAAGAAAATAAAAAAAATATATTCTTATGATAAACTATATACATTTATGAAATGTGTTGAAAAGTTTGAAAAAGAAAATCAAAAAATATATTTCTAGTGATAAACTATATACATTTAGGAAATATGTTGAAAAGTTTGAACAAGAAAATAAAAAAATATATTTCTAATGATAAACTATATTCATTTATGAAATGTGTTGAAAAGTTTGAACAAGAAAATTAAAAAAAAATATTTCTAATGATAAACTATATACATTTATGAAATGTGTTGAAAAGTTTAAAAAAGAAAATTAAAAAATATATTTTTAATGGTAAACTACCGGTAGATACATTTATGTGATGTGTTGAAAAGTTTGAAAATCAAAAAAATATATTTCTAATGATTTGACAATCAATTTATGAGATGTGTTGAAACGTTTGAAAAAGAAAATCAAAAAATATATTTCTAGTGATAAACTATATACATTTATGAGATGTGTTGAAAAGTTTGAAAAAGAAAATGAAAAGATATATTTCTAGTGATAATCTACCGGTAGATACATTTATGAGACGTGTTGAAAAGTTTGAAAAAGAAAATAAAAAAAAATATTTCTAATGATAAACTACCGGTAGATACATTTATGAGAAGTGTTGAAAAGTTTGAAAAAGAAAATAAAAAAATATATTTCTAATGATAAACTACCGGTAGATACATTTATGACAAGTGTTGAAAAGTTTGAAAAAGAAAATAAATAAATTTATTTCTAATGATAAACTACCGGTAGATACATTTATGAGATGTGTTGAAAAGTTTGGAAAAGAAAATCAAAAAAAATATTTCTAGTGATAAACTAGATACATTTATGAAATATGTTGAAAGGTTTGAAAAAGAAAATCAAAAAATATATTTCTAATGTTAATCTAGATACATTTATGAAATGTGTTGAAAAGTTTGGAAGAGAAAATCAAAAAATATATTTCTAGTGATAAACTAGATACATTTATGAAATATGTTGAAAAGTTTGAACAAGAAAATAAAAAAAATATATTCTTATGATAAACTATATACATTTATGAGATGTGTTGAAAAGTTTGAAAAAGAAAATGAAAACATATATTTCTAGTGATAATCTACCGGTAGATACATTTATGAGACGTGTTGAAAAGTTTGAAAAAGGAAATAAAAAAAATATTTCTAATGATAAACTACCGGTAGATACATTTATGAGAAGTGTTGAAAAGTTTGAAAAAGAAAATAAAAAAATATATTTCTAATGATAAACTACCGGTAGATACATTTATGACAAGTGTTGAAAAGTTTGAAAAAGAAAATAAATAAATTTATTTCTAATGATAAACTACTGGTAGATACATTTATGAGATGTGTTGAAAAGTTTGGAAAAGAATATCAAAAAAAAATATTTCTAGTGATAAACTAGATACATTTATGAAATATGTTGAAAGGTTTGAAAAAGAAAATCAAAAAATATATTTCTAATGTTAATCTAGATACATTTATGAAATGTGTTGAAAAGTTTGGAAGAGAAAATCAAAAAATATATTTCTAGTGATAAACTAGATACATTTATGAAATGTGCCGAAAAGTTTGGAAAAGAAAATCAAAAAATATATTGCAAGTCATAAACTACATACATTTATGAAATGTGTTGAAAAGTTTGAAATTTAAAGAAAATATATTTCTAATGATAAACTAGACACATTTATGAAATGTGTTGAAAAGTTTGAACAGGAAAATAAAAAAAATATATTCTTATGATAAACTATATACATTTATGAAATGTGTTGAAAAGTTTGAAAAAGAAAATCAAAAAATATATTTCTAGTGATAAACTATATACATTTAGGAAATATGTTGAAAAGTTTGAACAAGAAAATAAAAAAATATATTTCTAATGATAAACTATATTCATTTATGAAATGTGTTGAAAAGTTTGAACAAGAAAATTAAAAAAAAATATTTCTAATGATAAACTATATACATTTATGAAATGTGTTGAAAAGTTTGAAAAAGAAAATTAAAAAATATATTTTTAATGGTAAACTACCGGTAGATACATTTATGTGATGTGTTGAAAAGTTTGAAAATCAAAAAAATATATTTCTAATGATTTGACAATCAATTTATGAGATGTGTTGAAACGTTTGAAAAAGAAAATCAAAAAATATATTTCTAGTGATAAACTATATACATTTATGAGATGTGTTGAAAAGTTTGAAAAAGAAAATGAAAAGATATATTTCTAGTGATAATCTACCGGTAGATACATTTATGAGACGTGTTGAAAAGTTTGAAAAAGAAAATAAAAAAAAATATTTCTAATGATAAACTACCGGTAGATACATTTATGAGAAGTGTTGAAAAGTTTGAAAAAGAAAATAAAAAAATATATTTCTAATGATAAACTACCGGTAGATACATTTATGACAAGTGTTGAAAAGTTTGAAAAAGAAAATAAATAAATTTATTTCTAATGATAAATTACCGGTAGATACATTTATGAGATGTGTTGAAAAGTTTGGAAAAGAAAATCAAAAAAAATATTTCTAGTGATAAACTAGATACATTTATGAAATATGTTGAAAGGTTTGAAAAAGAAAATCAAAAAATATATTTCTAATGTTAATCTAGATACATTTATGAAATGTGTTGAAAAGTTTGGAAGAGAAAATCAAAAAATATATTTCTAGTGATAAACTAGATACATTTATGAAATATGTTGAAAAGTTTGAACAAGAAAATAAAAAAAATATATTCTTATGATAAACTATATACATTTATGAGATGTGTTGAAAAGTTTGAAAAAGAAAATGAAAAAATATATTTCTAATGATAAACTACTGGTAGATACATTTATGACAAGTGTTGAAAAGTTTGAAAAAGAAAATAAATAAATTTATTTCTAATGATAAACTACTGGTAGATACATTTATGAGATGTGTTGAAAAGTTTGGAAAAGAATATCAAAAAAAAATATTTCTAGTGATAAACTAGATACATTTATGAAATATGTTGAAAGGTTTGAAAAAGAAAATCAAAAAATATATTTCTAATGTTAATCTAGATACATTTATGAAATGTGTTGAAAAGTTTGGAAGAGAAAATCAAAAAATATATTTCTAGTGATAAACTAGATACATTTATGAAATGTGCCGAAAAGTTTGGAAAAGAAAATCAAAAAATATATTGCAAGTCATAAACTACATACATTTATGAAATGTGTTGAAAAGTTTGAAATTTAAAGAAAATATATTTCTAATGATAAACTAGACACATTTATGAAATGTGTTGAAAAGTTTGAACAAGAAAATAAAAAAAATATATTCTTATGATAAACTATATACATTTATGAAATGTGTTGAAAAGTTTGAAAAAGAAAATCAAAAAATATATTTCTAGTGATAAACTATATACATTTAGGAAATATGTTGAAAAGTTTGAACAAGAAAATAAAAAAAATATATTCTTATGATAAACTATATACATTTATGAGATGTGTTGAAAAGTTTGAAAAAGGAAATAAAAAAAAATATTTCTAATGATAAACTACCGGTAGATACATTTATGAGAAGTGTTGAAAAGTTTGAAAAAGAAAATAAAAAAATATATTTCTAATGATAAACTACCGGTAGATACATTTATGACAAGTGTTGAAAAGTTTGAAAAAGAAAATAAATAAATTTATTTCTAATGATAAACTACCGGTAGATACATTTATGAGATGTGTTGAAAAGTTTGGAATAGAAAATCAAAAAAAATATTTCTAGTGATAAACTAGATACATTTATGAAATATGTTGAAAGGTTTGAAAAAGAAAATCAAAAAATATATTTCTAATGTTAATCTAGATACATTTATGAAATGTGTTGAAAAGTTTGGAAGAGAAAATCAAAAAATATATTTCTAGTGATAAACTAGATACATTTATGAAATGTGCCGAAAAGTTTGGAAAAGAAAATCAAAAAATATATTGCAAGTCATAAACTACATACATTTATGAAATGTGTTGAAAAGTTTGAAATTTAAAGAAAATATATTTCTAATGATAAACTAGACACATTTATGAAATGTGTTGAAAAGTTTGAACAAGAAAATAAAAAAAATATATTCTTATGATAAACTATATACATTTATGAAATGTGTTGAAAAGTTTGAAAAAGAAAATCAAAAAATATATTTCTAGTGATAAACTATATACATTTAGGAAATATGTTGAAAAGTTTGAACAAGAAAATAAAAAAAATATATTCTTATGATAAACTATATACATTTATGAGATGTGTTGAAAAGTTTGAAAAAGAAAATGAAAACATATATTTCTAGTGATAATCTACCGGTAGATACATTTATGAGAATTGTTGAAAAGTTTGAAAAAGAAAATCAAAAAATATATTTCTAATGATAAACTACCGGTAGATACATTTATGACAAGTGTTGAAAAGTTTGAAAAAGAAAATAAATAAATTTATTTCTAATGATAAACTACCGGTAGATACATTTATGAGATGTGTTGAAAAGTTTGGAAAAGAATATCAAAAAAAAATATTTCTAGTGATAAACTAGATACATTTATGAAATATGTTGAAAGGTTTGAAAAAGAAAATCAAAAAATATATTTCTAATGTTAATCTAGATACATTTATGAAATGTGTTGAAAAGTTTGGAAGAGAAAATCAAAAAATATATTTCTAATGTTAATCTAGATACATTTATGAAATGTGTTGAAAAGTTTGGAAGAGAAAATCAAAAAATATATTGCGTCATAAACTACATACATTTATGAAATGTGTTGAAAAGTTTGAAATTTAAAGAAAATATATTTCTAATGATAAACTAGATACATTTATGAAATGTGTTGAAAAGTTTGAAAATCAAAACAATATATTTCTAATGATAAACTAGATACATTTATGAAATATGTTGAAAAGTTTGAACAAGAGAATAAAAAAAATATATTTCTAATGATAAACTATATACATTTATGAAATGTGTTGAAAAGTTTGAAAATCAAAAAAATATATTTCTAATGATTTGACAATCAATTTATGAGATGTGTTGAAACGTTTGAAAAAGAAAATTAAAAAATATATTTCTAGTGATACACTACTGGTAGATACATTTATGAGATGTGTTGAAAAGTTTGAAAAAGAAAATTAAAAAAATATATTTCTAATGATAAACTAGATACATTGCTGAAATGTGTTGAAAAGTTTCAAAATCAAAGAAATATTTTTCTAATGATAAATTACATACATTTATGAAATCTGTTGAAAAGTTTGAACAAGAAAATTGAAAAAAAATATTTCTAATGATAAACTATATACATTTATGAAATGTGTTGAAAAGTTTGAAAAAGAAAATGAAAAGATATATTTCTAGTGATAATCTACCGGTAGATACATTTATGACATGTGTTGAAAAGATTGAAAAAGAAAATTAAAAAATATATTTTTAATGGTAAACTACCGGTAGATACATTTATGAGATGTGTTGAAAAGTTTGAAAATCAAAAAAATATATTTCTAATGATTTGACAATCAATTTATGAGATGTGTTGAAACGTTTGAAAAAGAAAATAAAAAATATATTTCTAGTGATACACTACTTGTAGATACATTTATGAAATGTGTTGAAAAGTTTCAAAATCAAAGAAATATTTTTCTAATTATAAATTAGATACATTTATGAGATGTGTTGAAAAGTTTGAAAATCAAACTAAATATATTTATAATGATAAACTAGTTACATTTATGAAATGTGTTGAAAAATTTCAGAAAGAAAATCAAAAAATTAATTTCTATTGATAAACTATATACACTTATGAAATGTGTTGAAAAGTTTGAAAATAAAAAAAAATATATTTCTAATGATAAACTAGATACATTTATGAAATGTGTTGAAAAGTGTGGAAAAAAAATATCAAAAAATATATTTCTAGTGATAAACTACCGGTAGATACATGTATGAGAAGTGTTGAAAAGTTTGAAAAAGAAAATTTAAAAAATATATTTCTAATGATAAACTACTGGTAGATTCATTTCTGAGATGTGTTGAAAAGTTTGAAAAAGAAAATAAAAAAATATATTTCTAATGATAAACTACCTGTAGATACATTTCTGAGATGTGTTGAAAAGTTTGAAAAAGAAAATAAAAAATATATTTCTAATGATAAACTATATTCATTTATGAAATGTTTTGAAAAGTTTGAACAAGAAAATAAAAAAAATAAAATTTCTAATGATAAACTATATACATTTATGAAATGTGTTGAAAAGTTTGAAAAAGAAAGTGAAAAGATATATTTCTAGTGATAATCTACCGGTAGATACATTTATGACATGTGTTGAAAAGATTGAAAAAGAAAGTTACAAAAAAAAATATTTTTAATGGTAAACTACCGGTAGATACATTTATGAGATGTGTTGAAAAGTTTGAAAAATCAAATCAAAAAATATATTTCTAATAATAAACTACTGGTAATAATAAACTACATTTATGAAATGTGTTGAAAAGTTTCAAAATCAAAAAAATATATTTCTAATGATAAACTAGATACATTTATGAAATATGTTGAAAAGTTTGAACAAGAGAATAAAAAAAATATATTTCTAATGATAAACTATATACATTTATGAAATGTGTTGAAAAGTTTCAAAATCAAAGAAATATTTTTCTAATGATAAATTACATACATTTATGAAATCTGTTGAAAAGTTTGAACAAGAAAATGGAAAAAAAATATTTCTAATGATAAACTAGATACATTGCTGAAATGTGTTGAAAAGTTTGAAAAAGAAAATGAAAAGATATATTTCTAGTGATAATCTACCGGTAGATACATTTATGACATGTGTTGAAAAGATTGAAAAAGAAAATTAAAAAATATATTTTTAATGGTAAACTACCGGTAGATACATTTATGAGATGTGTTGAAAAGTTTGAAAATCAAAAAAATATATTTCTAATGATTTGACAATCAATTTATGAGATGTGTTGAAACGTTTGAAAAAGAAAATAAAAAAATATATTTCTAATGATACACTACTTGTAGATACATTTATGAAATGTGTTGAAAAGTTTCAAAATCAAAGAAATATTTTTCTAATTATAAATTAGATACATTTATGAGATGTGTTGAAAAGTTTGAAAATCAAAAAAAATATATTTCTAATGATAAACTACATACATTTATGAAATATGTTGAAAAGTTTGAACAAGAAAATAAAAAGATTTATTTCTAGTGATAATCTACCGGTAGATACATTTATGACATGTGTTGAAAAGATTGAAAAAGAAAGTTACAAAAAAAAATATTTTTAATGGTAAACTACCGGTAGATACATTTATGAGATGTGTTGAAAAGTTTGAAAAATCAAATCAAAAAATATATTTCTAGTAATAAACTATATACATTTATGAAATATGTTGAAAAGTTTGAACAAGAAAATAAAAAATATATATTTCTAATGATAAACTATATTCATTTATGAGATGTGTTTAAAAGTTTGAAAAAGAAAATTTAAAAAATATATTTCTTATGATAAACTATATACATTTATGAAATGTGTTGAAAAGTTTGAGAAAGAAAATGAAAAGATATATTTCTAGTGATAATCTACCGGTAGATACATTTATGATATGTGTTGAAAAGTTTGAAAATGAAAATAAAAAAATATATTTCTAATGATAAACTACTGGTAGATACATTTCTGAGATGTGTTGAAAAGTTTGAAAAAGAAAATAAAAAAATATATTTCTAATGATAAACTACTGGTAGATACATTTCTGAGATGTGTTGAAAAGTTTGAAAAAGAAAATAAAAAAATATATTTCTAGTGATAAACTATATACATTTATGAAATGTGTTGAAAAGTTTGAAAAAGAAAATGAAAAGATATAATTCTAGTGATAATATACCGGTAGATACATTTATGATAAGTGTTGAAAAGTTTGAAAAAGAAATTTAAAAAATATATTTCTAATGATAAACTACCGGTAGATAAATGTATGAGAAGTGTTGAAAAGTTTGAAAAAGAAAATTAAAAAAATATATTTTTAATGATAAACTACTGGTAGATACATTTCTGAGATGTGTTGAAAAGTTTGAAAAAGAAAATAAAAAAAATATATTTCTAATGATAAACTACCTGTAGATACATTTCTGAGATGTGTTGAAAAGTTTGAAAAAGAAAATAAAAAAATATATTTCTAATGTTATCTACCGGTAGATACATTTATGAGATGTGTTGAAAAGTTTGAAAAAGAAAATGAAAAAATATATTTCTAATAATAAACTACTGGTAGATACATTTATGAAATGTGTTGAAAAGTTTCAAAATCAAAAAAATATATTTCTAATGATAAACTAGATACATTTATGAAATATGTTGAAAAGTTTGAACAAGAGAATAAAAAAAATATATTTCTAATGATAAACTATATACATTTATGAAATGTGTTGAAAAGTTTGAAAATCAAAAAAATATATTTCTAATGATTTGACAATCAATTTATGAGATGTGTTGAAACGTTTGAAAAAGAAAATTAAAAAATATATTTCTAATGATAAACTAAAGTTTGAAAATGAAAATAAAAAAATATATTTCTAATGATAAACTACTGGTAGATACATTTCTGAGATGTGTTGAAAAGTTTGAAGAAGAAAATAAAAAAATATATTTCTAATGATAAACTACCTGTAGATACATTTATGAGATGTGTTGAAAAGTTTGAAAAAGAAAATCAAAAAATATATTTCTAGTGATAAACTATATACATTTATGAAATGTGTTGAAAAGTTTGAAAAAGAAAATGAAAAGATATAATTCTAGTGATAACCTACTGGTAGATACATTTATGAGATGTATTGAAAAGATTGAAAAAGAAAATTAAAAAAATATATTTCTAATGATAAATTACCGGTAGATACATTTATGAGAAGTGGTGAAAAGTTTGAAAAGGAAAATAAAAAAATGTATTTCTAATGATAAACTACCGGTAGATACATGTATGAGAAGTGTTGAAAAGTTTGAAAAAGAAAATAAAAATATATATTTCTAATGATAAACTACTGGTAGATACATTTCTGAGATGTGTTGAAAAGTTTGAAAAAGAAAATAAAAACATATATTTCTAATGATAAACTACCTGTAGATCTATTTATGAGATGTGTTGAAAAGTTTGAAAAAGAAAATTAAAAAATATATTTCTAATGTTATCTACAGGTAGATACATTTATGAGATGTGTTGAAAAGTTTGAACAAGAAAATTAAAAAAATATATTTCTAATGATAAACTACCTGTAGATCTATTTATGAGATGTGTTGAAAAGTTTGAAAAAGAAAATAAAAAAATATATTTCTAATGATAAACTACCTGTAGATACATTTATGAGATGTGTTGAAAAGTTTGAAAAAGAAAATCAAAAAATATATTTCTAGTGATAAACTATATACATTTATGAAATGTGTTGAAAAGTTTGAAAAAGAAAATGAAAAGATATAATTCTAGTGATAATCTACCAGTAGATACATTTATGAGATGTATTGAAAAGATTGAAAAAGAAAATTTAAAAAATATATTTCTAATGATAAATTACCGGTAGATACATTTATGAGAAGTGTTGAAAAGTTTGAAAAGGAAAATAAAAAAATGTATTTCTAATGATAAACTACCGGTAGATACATGTATGAGAAGTGTTGAAAAGTTTGAAAAAGAAAATTAAAAAAATATATTTCTAATGATAAACTATATTCATTTATGAAATGTTTTGAAAAGTTTGAACAAGAAAATAAAAAAAAAATATTTCTAATGATAAACTATATACATTTATGAAATGTGTTGAAAAGTTTGAAAAAGAAAGTGAAAAGATATATTTCTAGTGATAATCTACCGTTAGATACATTTATGAGATGTGTTGAAAAGTTTGAAAAAGAAAATGAAAAAATATATTTCTAATAATAAACTACTGGTAGATACATTTATGAAATGTGTTGAAAAGTTTCAAAATCAAAAAAATATATTTCTAATGATAAACTAGATACATTTATGAAATATGTTGAAAAGTTTGAACAAGAGAATAAAAAAAATATATTTCTAATGATAAACTATATACATTTATGAAATGTGTTGAAAAGTTTGAAAATCAAAAAAATATATTTCTAATGATTTGACAATCAATTTATGAGATGTGTTGAAACGTTTGAAAAAGAAAATTAAAAAATATATTTCTAGTGATACACTACTGGTAGATACATTTATGAGATGTGTTGAAAAGTTTGAAAAAGAAAATTAAAAAAATATATTTCTAATGATAAACTAGATACATTGCTGAAATGTGTTGAAAAGTTTCAAAATCAAAGAAATATTTTTCTAATGATAAATTACATACATTTATGAAATCTGTTGAAAAGTTTGAACAAGAAAATTGAAAAAAAATATTTCTAATGATAAACTATATACATTTATGAGAAGTGTTGAAAAGTTTGAAAAAGAAAGTGAAAAGATATATTTCTAGTGATAATCTACCGCTAGATACATTTATGAGATGTGTTTAAAAGTTTGAAAAAGAAAATTTAAAAAATATATTTCTTATGATAAACTATATACATTTATGAAATGTGTTGAAAAGTTTGAGAAAGAAAATGAAAAGATATATTTCTAGTGATAATCTACCGGTAGATACATTTATGATATGTGTTGAAAAGTTTGAAAATGAAAATAAAAAAATATATTTCTAATGATAAACTACTGGTAGATACATTTCTGAGATGTGTTGAAAAGTTTGAAAAAGAAAATAAAAAAATATATTTCTAATGATAAACTACCTGTAGATACATTTCTGAGATGTGTTGAAAAGTTTGAAAAAGAAAATAAAAAAATATATTTCTAATGATAAACTACCTGTAGATCTATTTATGAGATGTGTTAAAAAGTTTGAAAAAGAAAATAAAAAAATATATTTCTAATGATAAACTACCTGTAGATACATTTATGAAATGTGTTGAAAAGTTTGGAAAAAAAAATCAAAAAATATATTTCTAGTGATAAACTACATACATTTATGAAATATGTTGAAAAGTTTGAACAAGAAATAAAAAGATTTATTTCTAGTGATAATCTACCGGTAGATACATTTATGACATGTGTTGAAAAGATTGAAAAAGAAAGTTAAAAAATATATTTTTAATGGTAAACTACCGGTAGATACATTTATGAGATGTGTTGAAAAGTTTGAAAAAAAAAAAAAAATCAAAAAATATATTTCTAGTAATAAACTATATACATTTATGAAATATGTTGAAAAGTTTGAACAAGAAAATAAAAAAAACATATTTCTAATGATAAACTATATTCATTTATGAAATGTGTTGAAAAGTTTGAACAAGAAAATTAAAAGATATATTTCTAGTGATAATCTACCGGTAGATACATTTATGAGATGTGTTGAAAAGTTTGAAAATGAAAATAAAAAAATATATTTCTAATGATAAACTACTGGTAGATACATTTCTGAGATGTGTTGAAAAGTTTGAAAAAGAAAATAAAAAAATATATTTCTAATGATAAACTACCTGTAGATCTATTTATGAGATGTGTTGAAAAGTTTGAAAAAGAAAATTTAAAAAATATATTTCTAATGATAAACTAGATACATTGCTGAAATGTGTTGAAAAGTTTCAAAATCAAAGAAATATTTTTCTAATGATAAATTACATACATTTATGACATCTGTTGAAAAGTTTGAACAAGAAAATTGAAAAAAAATATTTCTAATGATAAACTATATACATTTATGAAATGTGTTGAAAAGTTTGAAAAAGAAAATGAAAAGATATATTTCTAGTGATAATCTACCGGTAGATACATTTATGAGATGTGTTTAAAAGTTTGAAAAAGAAAATTTAAAAAATATATTTCTTATGATAAACTATATACATTTATGAAATGTGTTGAAAAGTTTGAGAAAGAAAATGAAAAGATATATTTCTAGTGATAATCTACCGGTAGATACATTTATGAGATGTGTTGAAAAGTTTGAAAATGAAAATAAAAAAATATATTTCTAATGATAAACTACTGGTAGATACATTTCTGAGATGTGTTGAAAAGTTTGAAAAAGAAAATTAAAATATATATTTCTAATGATAAACTACCTGTAGATACATTTATGAGATGTGTTGAAAAGTTTGAAAAAGAAAATAAAAAAATATATTTCTAATGATAAACTACCTGTAGATCTATTTATGAGATGTGTTGAAAAGTTTCAAAAAGAAAATAAAAAAATATATTTCTAATGATAAACTAGATACATTGCTGAAATGTGTTGAAAAGTTTCAAAATCAAAGAAATATTTTTCTAATGATAAATTACATACATTTATGAAATCTGTTGAAAAGTTTGAACAAGAAAATTGAAAAAAAATATTTCTAATGATAAACTATATACATTTATGAAATGTGTTGAAAAGTTTGAAAAAGAAAATGAAAAGATATATTTCTAGTGATAATCTACCGGTAGATACATTTATGAGATGTGTTGAAAAGTTTGAAAAAGAAAATCAAAAAATATATTTCTAGTAATAAACTATATACATTTATGAAATATGTTGAAAAGTTTGAACAAGAAAATAAAAAAAATATATTTCTAATGATAAACTATATTCATTTATGAAATGTGTTGAAAAGTTTGAACAAGAAAATTAAAAGATATATTTCTAGTGATAATCTACCGGTAGATACATTTATGAGATGTGTTGAAAAGTTTGAAAATGAAAATAAAAAAATATATTTCTAATGATAAACTACTGGTAGATACATTTCTGAGATGTGTTGAAAAGTTTGAAAAAGAAAATAAAAAAATATATTTCTAATGATAAACTACCTGTAGATCTATTTATGAGATGTGTTGAAAAGTTTGAAAAAGAAAATTTAAAAAATATATTTCTAATGATAAACTAGATACATTGCTGAAATGTGTTGAAAAGTTTCAAAATCAAAGAAATATTTTTCTAATTATAAATTAGATACATTTATGAAATGTGTTGAAAAATTTCAAAAAGAAAATCAAAAAATTAATTTCTATTGATAAACTATATACACTTATGAAATGTGTTGAAAAGTTTGAAAATAAAAAAAAATATATTTCTAATGATAATCTAGATACATTTATGAAATGTGTTGAAAAGTTTGGGAATAAAAATCAAAAAATATATTTCTAGTGATAAACTACATACATTTATGAAATATGTTGAAAAGTTTGAACAAGAGAATAAAAAAAAATATATTTCTAATGATAAACTATATACATTTAAGAAATGTGTTGAAAAGTTTGAAAAAGAAAGTGAAAAGATATATTTCTAGTGATAATCTACCGGTAGATACATTTATGAGATGTGTTTAAAAGTTTGAAAAAGAAAATAAAAAAAATATATTTCTTATGATAAACTATATACATTTATGAAATGTGTTGAAAAGTTTGAGAAAGAAAATGAAAAGATATATTTCTAGTGATAATCTACCGGTAGATACATTTATGAGATGTGTTGAAAAGTTTGAAAATGAAAATAAAAAAATATATTTCTAATGATAAACTACTGGTAGATACATTTATGAAATGTGTTGAAAAGTTTCAAAATCAAAGAAATATTTTTCTAATTATAAATTAGATACATTTATGAGATGTGTTGAAAAGTTTGAAAATCAAAAAAATATATTTCTAATGATAAACTAGATACATTTATGAAATGTGTTGAAAAATTTCAAAAAGAAAATCAAAAAATTAATTTCTATTGATAAACTATATACACTTATGAAATGTGTTGAAAAGTTTGAAAATCAAAAAATATATATTTCTAATGATAATCTAGATACATTTATGAAATGTGTTGAAAAGTTTGGGAATAAAAATCACAAAAATATATTTCCAGTTATAAACTACATACATTTATGAAATATGTTGAAATGTTTGAACAAGAAAATAAAAAGATTTATTTCTAGTGATAATCTACCGGTAGATACATTTATGACATGTGTTGAAAAGATTGAAAAAGAAAGTTAAAAATATATTTTTAATGGTAAACTACCGGTAGATACATTTATGAGATGTGTTGAAAAGTTTGAAAAAGAAAATCAAAAAATATATTTCTAGTAATAAACTATATACATTTATGAAATATGTTGAAAAGTTTGAACAAGAAAATAAAAAAAATATATTTCTAATGATAAACTACCTGTAGATACCTTTATGAGATGTGTTGAAAAGTTTGAAAAAGAAAATCAAAAAATATATTTCTAGTGATAAACTATATACATTTATGAAATGTGTTGAAAAGTTTGAAAAAGAAAATGAAAAGATATAATTCTAGTGATAATCTACTGGTAGATACATTTATGAGATGTATTGAAAAGATTGAAAAAGAAAATAAAAAAATATATTTCTAATGTTATCTACCGGTAGATACATTTATGAGATGTGTTGAAAAGTTTGAACAAGAAAATTTAAAAAATATATTTCTAATGATAAACTATATTCATTTATGAAATGTTTTGAAAAGTTTGAACAAGAAAATAAAAAAAATATATTTCTAATAATAAACTACTGGTAGATACATTTATGAAATGTGTTGAAAAGTTTCAAAATCAAAAAAATATATTTCTAATGATAAACTAGATACATTTATGAAATATGTTGAAAAGTTTGAACAAGAGAATAAAAAAAATATATTTCTAATGATAAACTAGATACATTGCTGAAATGTGTTGAAAAGTTTCAAAATCAAAGAAATATTTTTCTAATGATAAATTACATACATTTATGAAATCTGTTGAAAAGTTTGAACAAGAAAATGAAAAGATATATTTCTAGTGATAATCTACCGGTAGATACATTTATGAGATGTGTTGAAAAGTTTGAAAAAGAAAATCAAAAAATATATTTCTAGTAATAAACTATATACATTTATGAAATATGTTGAAAAGTTTGAACAAGAAAATAAAAAAAATATATTTCTAATGATAAACTATATTCATTTATGAAATGTGTTGAAAAGTTTGAACAAGAAAATTAAAAGATATATTTCTAGTGATAATCTACCGGTAGATACATTTATGAGATGTGTTGAAAAGTTTGAAAATGAAAATAAAAAAATATATTTCTAATGATAAACTACTGGTAGAAACATTTCTGAGATGTGTTGAAAAGTTTGAAAAAGAAAATAAAAAAATATATTTCTAATGATAAACTACCTGTAGATCTATTTATGAGATGTGTTGAAAAGTTTGAAAAAGAAAATTAAAAAAATATATTTCTAATGATAAACTAGATACATTGCTGAAATGTGTTGAAAAGTTTCAAAATCAAAGAAATATTTTTCTAATGATAAATTACATACATTTATGAAATCTGTTGAAAAGTTTGAACAAGAAAATTGAAAAAAAATATTTCTAATGATAAACTATATACATTTATGAAATGTGTTGAAAAGTTTGAAAAAGAAAATGAAAAGATATATTTCTAGTGATAATCTACCGGTAGATACATTTATGAGATGTGTTGAAAAGTTTGAAAAAGAAAATCAAAAAATATATTTCTAGTAATAAACTATATACATTTATGAAATATGTTGAAAAGTTTGAACAAGAAAATAAAAAAAATATATTTCTAATGATAAACTATATTCATTTATGAAATGTGTTGAAAAGTTTGAACAAGAAAATTAAAAGATATATTTCTAGTGATAATCTACCGGTAGATACATTTATGAGATGTGTTGAAAAGTTTGAAAATGAAAATAAAAAAATATATTTCTAATGATAAACTACTGGTAGATACATTTCTGAGATGTGTTGAAAAGTTTGAAAAAGAAAATAAAAAAATATATTTCTAATGATAAACTACCTGTAGATCTATTTATGAGATGTGTTGAAAAGTTTGAAAAAGAAAATTTAAAAAATATATTTCTAATGATAAACTAGATACATTGCTGAAATGTGTTGAAAAGTTTCAAAATCAAAGAAATATTTTTCTAATGATAAATTACATACATTTATGACATCTGTTGAAAAGTTTGAACAAGAAAATTGAAAAAAAATATTTCTAATGATAAACTATATACATTTATGAAATGTGTTGAAAAGTTTGAAAAAGAAAATGAAAAGATATATTTCTAGTGATAATCTACCGGTAGATACATTTATGAGATGTGTTTAAAAGTTTGAAAAAGAAAATTTTAAAAATATATTTCTTATGATAAACTATATACATTTATGAAATGTGTTGAAAAGTTTGAGAAAGAAAATGAAAAGATACATTTCTAGTGATAATCTACCGGTAGATACATTTATGAGATGTGTTGAAAAGTTTGAAAATGAAAATAAAAAAAAATATTTCTAGTGATACACTACTGGTAGATACATTTATGAAATGTGTTGAAAAGTTTCAAAATCAAAGAAATATTTTTCTAATTATAAATTAGATACATTTATGAAATGTGTTGAAAAATTTCAAAAAGAAAATCAAAAAATTAATTTCTATTGATAAACTATATACACTTATGAAATGTGTTGAAAAGTTTGAAAATAAAAAAAAATATATTTCTAATGATAATCTAGATACATTTATGAAATGTGTTGAAAAGTTTGGGAATAAAAATCAAAAAATATATTTCTAGTGATAAACTACATACATTTATGAAATATGTTGAAAAGTTTGAACAAGAGAATAAAAAAAAATATATTTCTAATGATAAACTATATACATTTAAGAAATGTGTTGAAAAGTTTGAAAAAGAAAGTGAAAAGATATATTTCTAGTGATAATCTACCGGTAGATACATTTATGAGATGTGTTTAAAAGTTTGAAAAAGAAAATAAAAAAAATATATTTCTTATGATAAACTATATACATTTATGAAATGTGTTGAAAAGTTTGAGAAAGAAAATGAAAAGATATATTTCTAGTGATAATCTACCGGTAGATACATTTATGAGATGTGTTGAAAAGTTTGAAAATGAAAATAAAAAAATATATTTCTAATGATAAACTACTGGTAGATACATTTATGAAATGTGTTGAAAAGTTTCAAAATCAAAGAAATATTTTTCTAATTATAAATTAGATACATTTATGAGATGTGTTGAAAAGTTTGAAAATCAAAAAAATATATTTCTAATGATAAACTAGATACATTTATGAAATGTGTTGAAAAATTTCAAAAAGAAAATCAAAAAATTAATTTCTATTGATAAACTATATACACTTATGAAATGTGTTGAAAAGTTTGAAAATCAAAAAATATATATTTCTAATGATAATCTAGATACATTTATGAAATGTGTTGAAAAGTTTGGGAATAAAAATCACAAAAATATATTTCCAGTTATAAACTACATACATTTATGAAATATGTTGAAATGTTTGAACAAGAAAATAAAAAGATTTATTTCTAGTGATAATCTACCGGTGGATACATTTATGACATGTGTTGAAAAGATTGAAAAAGAAAGTTAAAAATATATTTTTAATGGTAAACTACCGGTAGATACATTTATGAGATGTGTTGAAAAGTTTGAAAAAGAAAATCAAAAAATATATTTCTAGTAATAAACTATATACATTTATGAAATATGTTGAAAAGTTTGAACAAGAAAATAAAAAAAATATATTTCTAATGATAAACTACCTGTAGATACCTTTATGAGATGTGTTGAAAAGTTTGAAAAAGAAAATCAAAAAATATATTTCTAGTGATAAACTATATACATTTATGAAATGTGTTGAAAAGTTTGAAAAAGAAAATGAAAAGATATAATTCTAGTGATAATCTACTGGTAGATACATTTATGAGATGTATTGAAAAGATTGAAAAAGAAAATAAAAAAATATATTTCTAATGTTATCTACCGGTAGATACATTTATGAGATGTGTTGAAAAGTTTGAACAAGAAAATTTAAAAAATATATTTCTAATGATAAACTATATTCATTTATGAAATGTTTTGAAAAGTTTGAACAAGAAAATTAAAAAAAAATATTTCTAATGATAAACTATATACATTTATGAAATGTGTTGAAAAGTTTGAAAAAGAAAGTGAAAAGATATATTTCTAGTGATAATCTACCGTTAGATACATTTATGAGATGTGTTGAAAAGTTTGAAAAAGAAAATGAAAAAATATATTTCTAATAATAAACTACTGGTAGATACATTTATGAAATGTGTTGAAAAGTTTCAAAATCAAAGAAATATTTTTCTAATTATAAATTAGATACATTTATGAGATGTGTTGAAAAGTTTGAAAATCAAAAAAATATATTTCTAATGATAAACTAGATACATTTATGAAATGTGTTGAAAAATTTCAAAAAGAAAATCAAAAAATTAATTTCTATTGATAAACTATATACACTTATGAAATGTGTTGAAAAGTTTGAAAATCAAAAAATATATATTTCTAATGATAATCTAGATACATTTATGAAATGTGTTGAAAAGTTTGGGAATAAAAATCACAAAAATATATTTCCAGTTATAAACTACATACATTTATGAAATATGTTGAAATGTTTGAACAAGAAAATAAAAAGATTTATTTCTAGTGATAATCTACCGGTAGATACATTTATGACATGTGTTGAAAAGATTGAAAAAGAAAGTTAAAAATATATTTTTAATGGTAAACTACCGGTAGATACATTTATGAGATGTGTTGAAAAGTTTGAAAAAGAAAATCAAAAAATATATTTCTAGTAATAAACTATATACATTTATGAAATATGTTGAAAAGTTTGAACAAGAAAATAAAAAAAATATATTTCTAATGATAAACTACCTGTAGATACCTTTATGAGATGTGTTGAAAAGTTTGAAAAAGAAAATCAAAAAATATATTTCTAGTGATAAACTATATACATTTATGAAATGTGTTGAAAAGTTTGAAAAAGAAAATGAAAAGATATAATTCTAGTGATAATCTACTGGTAGATACATTTATGAGATGTATTGAAAAGATTGAAAAAGAAAATAAAAAAATATATTTCTAATGTTATCTACCGGTAGATACATTTATGAGATGTGTTGAAAAGTTTGAACAAGAAAATTTAAAAAATATATTTCTAATGATAAACTATATTCATTTATGAAATGTTTTGAAAAGTTTGAACAAGAAAATTAAAAAAAAATATTTCTAATGATAAACTATATACATTTATGAAATGTGTTGAAAAGTTTGAAAAAGAAAGTGAAAAGATATATTTCTAGTGATAATCTACCGTTAGATACATTTATGAGATGTGTTGAAAAGTTTGAAAAAGAAAATGAAAAAATATATTTCTAATAATAAACTACTGGTAGATACATTTATGAAATGTGTTGAAAAGTTTCAAAATCAAAAAAATATATTTCTAATGATAAACTAGATACATTTATGAAATATGTTGAAAAGTTTGAACAAGAGAATAAAAAAAATATATTTCTAATGATAAACTAGATACATTGCTGAAATGTGTTGAAAAGTTTCAAAATCAAAGAAATATTTTTCTAATGATAAATTACATACATTTATGAAATCTGTTGAAAAGTTTGAACAAGAAAATGAAAAGATATATTTCTAGTGATAATCTACCGGTAGATACATTTATGAGATGTGTTGAAAAGTTTGAAAAAGAAAATCAAAAAATATATTTCTAGTAATAAACTATATACATTTATGAAATATGTTGAAAAGTTTGAACAAGAAAATAAAAAAAATATATTTCTAATGATAAACTATATTCATTTATGAAATGTGTTGAAAAGTTTGAACAAGAAAATTAAAAGATATATTTCTAGTGATAATCTACCGGTAGATACATTTATGAGATGTGTTGAAAAGTTTGAAAATGAAAATAAAAAAATATATTTCTAATGATAAACTACTGGTAGAAACATTTCTGAGATGTGTTGAAAAGTTTGAAAAAGAAAATAAAAAAATATATTTCTAATGATAAACTACCTGTAGATCTATTTATGAGATGTGTTGAAAAGTTTGAAAAAGAAAATCAAAAAAATATATTTCAAATGATAAACTAGATACATTGCTGAAATGTGTTGAAAAGTTTCAAAATCAAAGAAATATTTTTCTAATGATAAATTACATACATTTATGACATCTGTTGAAAAGTTTGAACAAGAAAATTGAAAAAAAATATTTCTAATGATAAACTATATACATTTATGAAATGTGTTGAAAAGTTTGAAAAAGAAAATGAAAAGATATATTTCTAGTGATAATCTACCGGTAGATACATTTATGAGATGTGTTTAAAAGTTTGAAAAAGAAAATTTAAAAAATATATTTCTTATGATAAACTATATACATTTATGAAATGTGTTGAAAAGTTTGAGAAAGAAAATGAAAAGATATATTTCTAGTGATAATCTACCGGTAGATACATTTATGAGATGTGTTGAAAAGTTTGAAAATGAAAATAAAAAGATATATTTCTAATGATAAACTACCTGTAGATCTATTTATGAGATGTGTTGAAAAGTTTGAACAAGAAAATTGAAAAAAAATATTTCTAATGATAAACTATATACATTTATGAAATGTGTTGAAAAGTTTGAAAAAGAAATTGAAAAGATATATTTCTAGTGATAATCTACCGGTAGATACATTTATGACATGTGTTGAAAAGATTGAAAAAGAAAATTAAAAAATATATTTCTAGTGATACACTACTGGTAGATACATTTATGAAATGTGTTGAAAAGTTTCAAAATCAAAGAAATATTTTTCTAATTATAAATTAGATACATTTATGAGATGTGTTGAAAAGTTTGAAAATCAAAAAAATATATTTCTAATGATAAACTAGATACATTTATGAAATGTGTTGAAAAATTTCAAAAAGAAAATCAAAAAATTAATTTCTATTGATAAACTATATACACTTATGAAATGTGTTGAAAAGTTTGAAAATCAAAAAAAATATATTTCTAATGATAATCTAGATACATTTATGAAATGTGTTGAAAAGTTTGGGAATAAAAATCAAAAAAATATATTTCCAGTTATAAACTACATACATTTATGAAATATGTTGAAATGTTTGAACAAGAAAATAAAAAGATTTATTTCTAGTGATAATCTACCGGTAGATACATTTATGACATGTGTTGAAAAGATTGAAAAAGAAAGTTAAAAATATATTTTTAATGGTAAACTATATACATTTATGAAATATGTTGAAAAGTTTGAACAAGAAAATAAAAAAAATATATTTCTAATGATAAACTACCTGTAGATACCTTTATGAGATGTGTTGAAAAGTTTGAAAAAGAAAATCAAAAAATATATTTCTAGTGATAAACTATATACATTTATGAAATGTGTTGAAAAGTTTGAAAAAGAAAATGAAAAGATATAATTCTAGTGATAATCTACCGGTAGATACATTTATGAGATGTATTGAAAAGATTGAAAAAGAAAATAAAAAAATATATTTCTAATGTTATCTACCGGTAGATACATTTATGAGATGTGTTGAAAAGTTTGAACAAGAAAATTTAAAAAATATATTTCTAATGATAAACTATATTCATTTATGAAATGTTTTGAAAAGTTTGAACAAGAAAATAAAAAAAAAATATTTCTAATGATAAACTATATACATTTATGAAATGTGTTGAAAAGTTTGAAAAAGAAAGTGAAAAGATATATTTCTAGTGATAATCTACCGTTAGATACATTTATGAGATGTGTTGAAAAGTTTGAAAAAGAAAATGAAAAAATATATTTCTAATAATAAACTACTGGTAGATACATTTATGAAATGTGTTGAAAAGTTTCAAAATCAAAAAAATATATTTCTAATGATAAACTAGATACATTTATGAAATATGTTGAAAAGTTTGAACAAGAGAATAAAAAAAATATATTTCTAATGATAAACTAGATACATTGCTGAAATGTGTTGAAAAGTTTCAAAATCAAAGAAATATTTTTCTAATGATAAATTACATACATTTATGAAATGTGTTGAAAAGTTTGAACAAGAAAATTGAAAAGAAATATTTCTAATGATAAACTATATACATTTATGAAATGTGTTGAAAAGTTTGAAAAAGAAAATGAAAAGATATATTTCTAGTGATAATCTACCGGTAGATACATTTATGAGATGTGTTGAAAAGTTTGAAAAAGAAAATCAAAAAATATATTTCTAGTAATAAACTATATACATTTATGAAATATGTTGAAAAGTTTGAACAAGAAAATAAAAAAAATATATTTCTAATGATAAACTATATTCATTTATGAAATGTGTTGAAAAGTTTGAACAAGAAAATTAAAAGATATATTTCTAATGATAAACTACCTGTAGATCTATTTATGAGATGTGTTGAAAAGTTTGAACAAGAAAATTGAAAAAAAATATTTCTAATGATAAACTATATACATTTATGAAATGTGTTGAAAAGTTTGAAAAAGAAATTGAAAAGATATATTTCTAGTGATAATCTACCGGTAGATACATTTATGACGTGTTGAAAAGATTGAAAAAGAAAATTAAAAAATATATTTCTAGTGATACACTACTGGTAGATACATTTATGAAATGTGTTGAAAAGTTTCAAAATCAAAGAAATATTTTTCTAATTATAAATTAGATACATTTATGAGATGTGTTGAAAAGTTTGAAAATCAAAAAAATATATTTCTAATGATAAACTAGATACATTTATGAAATGTGTTGAAAAATTTCAAAAAGAAAATCAAAAAATTAATTTCTATTGATAAACTATATACACTTATGAAATGTGTTGAAAAGTTTGAAAATAAAAAAAAATATATTTCTAATGATAATCTAGATACATTTATGAAATGTGTTGAAAAGTTTGGGAATAAAAATCAAAAAAATATATTTCCAGTTATAAACTACATACATTTATGAAATATGTTGAAATGTTTGAACAAGAAAATAAAAAGATTTATTTCTAGTGATAATCTACCGGTAGATACATTTATGACATGTGTTGAAAAGATTGAAAAAGAAAGTTAAAAATATATTTTTAATGGTAAACTACCGGTAGATACATTTATGAGATGTGTTGAAAAGTTTGAAAAAGAAAATCAAAAAATATATTTCTAGTAATAAACTATATACATTTATGAAATATGTTGAAAAGTTTGAACAAGAAAATAAAAAAAATATATTTCTAATGATAAACTACCTGTAGATACCTTTATGAGATGTGTTGAAAAGTTTGAAAAAGAAAATCAAAAAATATATTTCTAGTGATAAACTATATACATTTATGAAATGTGTTGAAAAGTTTGAAAAAGAAAATGAAAAGATATAATTCTAGTGATAATCTACCGGTAGATACATTTATGAGATGTATTGAAAAGATTGAAAAAGAAAATAAAAAAATATATTTCTAATGTTATCTACCGGTAGATACATTTATGAGATGTGTTGAAAAGTTTGAACAAGAAAATTTAAAAAATATATTTCTAATGATAAACTATATTCATTTATGAAATGTTTTGAAAAGTTTGAACAAGAAAATTAAAAAAAAATATTTCTAATGATAAACTATATACATTTATGAAATGTGTTGAAAAGTTTGAAAAAGAAAGTGAAAAGATATATTTCTAGTAATAATCTACCGTTAGATACATTTATGAGATGTGTTGAAAAGTTTGAAAAAGAAAATGAAAAAATATATTTCTAATAATAAACTACTGGTAGATACATTTATGAAATGTGTTGAAAAGTTTCAAAATCAAAAAAATATATTTCTAATGATAAACTAGATACATTTATGAAATATGTTGAAAAGTTTGAACAAGAGAATAAAAAAAATATATTTCTAATGATAAACTAGATACATTGCTGAAATGTGTTGAAAAGTTTCAAAATCAAAGAAATATTTTTCTAATGATAAATTACATACATTTATGAAATCTGTTGAAAAGTTTGAACAAGAAAATTGAAAAGAAATATTTCTAATGATAAACTATATACATTTATGAAATGTGTTGAAAAGTTTGAAAAAGAAAATGAAAAGATATATTTCTAGTGATAATCTACCGGTAGATACATTTATGAGATGTGTTGAAAAGTTTGAAAAAGAAAATCAAAAAATATATTTCTAGTAATAAACTATATACATTTATGAAATATGTTGAAAAGTTTGAACAAGAACATAAAAAAAATATATTTCTAATGATAAACTATATTCATTTATGAAATGTGTTGAAAAGTTTGAACAAGAAAATTAAAAGATATATTTCTAGTGATAATCTACCGGTAGATACATTTATGAGATGTGTTGAAAAGTTTGAAAATGAAAATAAAAAAATATATTTCTAATGATAAACTACTGGTAGAAACATTTCTGAGATGTGTTGAAAAGTTTGAACAAGAAAATAAAAAAAAAATATTTCTAATGATAAACTATATACATTTATGAAATGTGTTGAAAAGTTTGAAAAAGAAAGTGAAAAGATATATTTCTAGTGATAATCTACCGTTAGATACATTTATGAGATGTGTTGAAAAGTTTGAAAAAGAAAATGAAAAAATATATTTCTAATGATAAACTAGATACATTGCTGAAATGTGTTGAAAAGTTTCAAAATCAAAAAAATATATTTCTAATGATAAACTAGATACATTTATGAAATATGTTGAAAAGTTTGAACAAGAGAATAAATAAAATATATTTCTAATGATAAACTAGATACATTGCTGAAATGTGTTGAAAAGTTTCAAAATCAAAGAAATATTTTTCTAATGATAAATTACATACATTTATGAAATGTGTTGAAAAGTTTGAACAAGAAAATTGAAAAGAAATATTTCTAATGATAAACTATATACATTTATGAAATGTGTTGAAAAGTTTGAAAAAGAAAATGAAAAGATATATTTCTAGTGATAATCTACCGGTAGATACATTTATGAGATGTGTTGAAAAGTTTGAAAAAGAAAATCAAAAAATATATTTCTAGTAATAAACTATATACATTTATGAAATATGTTGAAAAGTTTGAACAAGAAAATAAAAAAAATTTATTTCTAATGATAAACTATATTCATTTATGAAATGTGTTGAAAAGTTTGAACAAGAAAATTAAAAGATATATTTCTAATGATAAACTACCTGTAGATCTATTTATGAGATGTGTTGAAAAGTTTGAACAAGAAAATTGAAAAAAAATATTTCTAATGATAAACTATATACATTTATGAAATGTGTTGAAAAGTTTGAAAAAGAAATTGAAAAGATATATTTCTAATGATAATCTACCGGTAGATACATTTATGACATGTGTTGAAAAGATTGAAAAAGAAAATTAAAAAATATATTTCTAGTGATACACTACTGGTAGATACATTTATGAAATGTGTTGAAAAGTTTCAAAATCAAAGAAATATTTTTCTAATTATAAATTAGATACATTTATGAGATGTG
Organism: Meghimatium bilineatum; assembly: GCA_034231615.1. NCBI lineage: Eukaryota > Metazoa > Mollusca > Gastropoda > Stylommatophora > Philomycidae > Meghimatium > Meghimatium bilineatum. Next base: position 58,615,346 of record CM067298.1, read on the forward strand.
TTGAAAAGTTTGAAAATCAAAAAAATATATTTCTAATGATAAACTAGATACATTTATGAAATGTGTTGAAAAATTTCAAAAAGAAAATTAAAAAATTAATTTCTATTGATAAACTATATACACTTATGAAATGTGTTGAAAAGTTTGAAAATAAAAAAAATATATTTCTAATGATAATCTAGATACATTTATGAAATGTGTTGAAAAGTTTGGGAATAAAAATCAAAAAAATATATTTCCAGTTATAAACTACATACATTTATGAAATATGTTGAAATGTTTGAACAAGAAAATAAAAAGATTTATTTCTAGTGATAATCTACCGGTAGATACATTTATGACATGTGTTGAAAAGATTGAAAAAGAAAGTTAAAAATATATTTTTAATGGTAAACTACCGGTAGATACATTTATGAGATGTGTTGAAAAGTTTGAAAAAGAAAATCAAAAAATATATTTCTAGTAATAAACTATATACATTTATGAAATATGTTGAAAAGTTTGAACAAGAAAATAAAAAAAATATATTTCTAATGATAAACTACCTGTAGATACCTTTATGAGATGTGTTGAAAAGTTTGAAAAAGAAAATCAAAAAATATATTTCTAGTGATAAACTATATACATTTATGAAATGTGTTGAAAAGTTTGAAAAAGAAAATGAAAAGATATAATTCTAGTGATAATCTACCGGTAGATACATTTATGAGATGTATTGAAAAGATTGAAAAAGAAAATAAAAAAATATATTTCTAATGTTATCTACCGGTAGATACATTTATGAGATGTGTTGAAAAGTTTGAACAAGAAAATTTAAAAAATATATTTCTAATGATAAACTATATACATTTATGAAATGTGTTGAAAAGTTTGAAAAAGAAAGTGAAAAGATATATTTCTAGTGATAATCTACCGTTAGATACATTTATGAGATGTGTTGAAAAGTTTGAAAAAGAAAATGAAAAAATATATTTCTAATAATAAACTACTGGTAGATACATTTATGAAATGTGTTGAAAAGTTTCAAAATCAAAATAATATATTTCTAATGATAAACTAGATACATTTATGAAATATGTTGAAAAGTTTGAACAAGAGAATAAAAAAAATATATTTCTAATGATAAACTAGATACATTGCTGAAATGTGTTGAAAAGTTTCAAAATCAAAGAAATATTTTTCTAATGATAAATTACATACATTTATGAAATCTGTTGAAAAGTTTGAACAAGAAAATTGAAAAGAAATATTTCTAATGATAAACTATATACATTTATGAAATGTGTTGAAAAGTTTGAAAAAGAAATTGAAAAGATATATTTCTAGTGATAATCTACCGGTAGATACATTTATGAAATGTGTTGAAAAATTTCAAAAAGAAAATCAAAAAATTAATTTCTATTGATAAACTATATACACTTATGAAATGTGTTGAAAAGTTTGAAAATCAAAAAAAATATATTTCTAATGATAATCTAGATACATTTATGAAATGTGTTGAAAAGTTTGGGAATAAAAATCAAAAAAATATATTTCCAGTTATAAACTACATACATTTATGAAATATGTTGAAATGTTTGAACAAGAAAATAAAAAGATATATTTCTAGTGATAATCTACCGGTAGATACATTTATGACATGTGTTGAAAAGATTGAAAAAGAAAATCAAAAAATATATTTCTAGTAATAAACTATATACATTTATGAAATATGTTGAAAAGTTTGAACAAGAAAATTAAAAAAATATATTTCTAATGATAAACTATATTCATTTATGAAATGTGTTGAAAAGTTTCAACAAGAAAATTAAAAGATATATTTCTAATGATAAACTACCTGTAGATCTATTTATGAGATGTGTTGAAAAGTTTGAACAAGAAAATTGAAAAAAAATATTTCTAATGATAAACTATATACATTTATGAAATGTGTTGAAAAGTTTGAAAAAGAAATTGAAAAGATATATTTCTAGTGATAATCTACCGGTAGATACATTTATGACATGTGTTGAAAAGATTGAAAAAGAAAATTAAAAAATATATTTCTAGTGATACACTACTGGTAGATACATTTATGAAATGTGTTGAAAAGTTTCAAAATCAAAGAAATATTTTTCTAATTATAAATTAGATACATTTATGAGATGTGTTGAAAAGTTTGAAAATCAAAAAAATATATTTCTAATGATAAACTAGATACATTTATGAAATGTGTTGAAAAATTTCAAAAAGAAAATCAAAAAATTAATTTCTATTGATAAACTATATACACTTATAAAATGTGTTGAAAAGTTTGAAAATCAAAAAAAATATATTTCTAATGATAATCTAGATACATTTATGAAATGTGTTGAAAAGTTTGGGAATAAAAATCAAAAAAATATATTTCCAGTTATAAACTACATACATTTATGAAATATGTTGAAATGTTTGAACAAGAAAATAAAAAGATTTATTTCTAGTGATAATCTACCGGTAGATACATTTATGACATGTGTTGAAAAGATTGAAAAAGAAAGTTAAAAATATATTTTTAATGGTAAACTACCGGTAGATACATTTATGAGATGTGTTGAAAAGTTTGAAAAAGAAAATCAAAAAATATATTTCTAGTAATAAACTATATACATTTATGAAATATGTTGAAAAGTTTGAACAAGAAAATAAAAAAAATATATTTCTAATGATAAACTACCTGTAGATACCTTTATGAGATGTGTTGAAAAGTTTGAAAAAGAAAATCAAAAAATATATTTCTAGTGATAAACTATATACATTTATGAAATGTGTTGAAAAGTTTGAAAAAGAAAATGAAAAGATATAATTCTAGTGATAATCTACCGGTAGATACATTTATGAGATGTATTGAAAAGATTGAAAAAGAAAATAAAAAAATATATTTCTAATGTTATCTACCGGTAGATACATTTATGAGATGTGTTGAAAAGTTTGAACAAGAAAATTTAAAAAATATATTTCTAATGATAAACTATATTCATTTATGAAATGTTTTGAAAAGTTTGAACAAGAAAATAAAAAAAAAATATTTCTAATGATAAACTATATACATTTATGAAATGTGTTGAAAAGTTTGAAAAAGAAAGTGAAAAGATATATTTCTAGTGATAATCTACCGTTAGATACATTTATGAGATGTGTTGAAAAGTTTGAAAAAGAAAATGAAAAAATATATTTCTAATAATAAACTACTGGTAGATACATTTATGAAATGTGTTGAAAAGTTTCAAAATCAAAAAAATATATTTCTAATGATAAACTAGATACATTTATGAAATATGTTGAAAAGTTTGAACAAGAGAATAAAAAAAATATATTTCTAATGATAAACTAGATACATTGCTGAAATGTGTTGAAAAGTTTCAAAATCAAAGAAATATTTTTCTAATGATAAATTACATACATTTATAAAATCTGTTGAAAAGTTTGAACAAGAAAATTGAAAAGAAATATTTCTAATGATAAACTATATACATTTATGAAATGTGTTGAAAAGTTTGAACAAGAAAATGAAAAGATATATTTCTAGTGATAATCTACCGGTAGATACATTTATGAGATGTGTTGAAAAGTTTGAAAAAGAAAATCAAAAAATATATTTCTAGTAATAAACTATATACATTTATGAAATATGTTGAAAAGTTTGAACAAGAAAATAAAAAAAATATATTTCTAATGATAAACTATATTCATTTATGAAATGTGTTGAAAAGTTTGAACAAGAAAATTAAAAGATATATTTCTAGTGATAATCTACCGGTAGATACATTTATGAGATGTGTTGAAAAGTTTGAAAATGAAAATAAAAAAATATATTTCTAATGATAAACTACTGGTAGAAACATTTCTGAGATGTGTTGAAAAGTTTGAAAAAGAAAATAAAAAAATATATTTCTAATGATAAACTACCTGTAGATCTATTTATGAGATGTGTTGAAAAGTTTGAAAAAGAAAATAAAAAAAATATATTTCTAATGATAAACTAGATACATTGCTGAAATGTGTTGAAAAGTTTCAAAATCAAAGAAATATTTTTCTAATGATAAATTACATACATTTATGACATCTGTTGAAAAGTTTGAACAAGAAAATTGAAAAAAAATATTTCTAATGATAAACTATATACATTTATGAAATGTGTTGAAAAGTTTGAAAAAGAAAATGAAAAGATATATTTCTAGTGATAATCTACCGGTAGATACATTTATGAGATGTGTTTAAAAGTTTGAAAAAGAATATTTAAAAAATATATTTCTTATGATAAACTATATACATTTATGAAATGTGTTGAAAAGTTTGAGAAAGAAAATGAAAAGATATATTTCTAGTGATAATCTACCGGTAGATACATTTATGCGATGTGTTGAAAAGTTTGAAAATGAAAATAAAAAAAAATATTTCTAATGATAAACTACTGGTAGATACATTTCTGAGATGTGTTGAAAAGTAAGAAAAAGAAAATAAAAAAATATATTTCTAATGATAAACTACCTGTAGATACATTTATGAGATGTGTTGAAAAGTTTGAAAAAGAAAATCAAAAAATATATTTCTAGTGATAAACTATATACATTTATGAAATGTGTTGAAAAGTTTGAAAAAGAAAATGAAAAGATATAATTCTAGTGATAATCTACCGGTAGATACATTTATGAGATGTATTGAAAAGATTGAAAAAGAAAATTAAAAAAATATATTTCTATTGATAAACTACCAGTAGATACATTTATAAGAAGTGTTGAAAAGTTTGAAAAAAAAAAAATATATATTTCTAACGATAAACTACTGGTAGACACATTTCTGAGATGTGTTGAAAAGTTTGAAAAAGAGAATACAAAAATATATTTCTAATGATAAACTACCTGTAGATACATTTCTGAGATGTGTTGAAAAGTTTGAAAAAGAAAATAAAAAAATATATTTCTAATGATAAACTACCTGTAGATCTATTTATGAGATGTGTTGAAAAGTTTGAACAAGAAAATTAAAAAAATATATTTCTAATGATAAACTATATTCATTTATGAAATGTTTTGAAAAGTTTGAAAAAGAAAATCAAAAAAAATATTTCTAGTGATAAACTATATACATTTATGAAATGTGTTGAAAAGTTTGAAAAAGAAAATGAAAAGATATAATTCTAGTGATAATCTACCGGTAGATACATTTATGAGATGTATTGAAAAGATTGAAAAAGAAAATTAAAAAAATATATTTCTAATGATAAACTACCAGTAGATACATTTATGAGAAGTGTTGAAAAGTTTGAAAAAAAAAATAAAAAAATTATTTCTAATGATAAACTACCGGTAGATACATGTATGAGAAGTGTTGAAAAGTTTGAAAAGAAAATACAAAAATATATTTCTAATGATAAACTACCTGTAGATACATTTATGAAATGTGTTGAAAAATTTCAAAAAGAAAATCAAAAATAAATTTCTATTGATAAACTATATACACTTATGAAATGTGTTGAAAAGTTTGGAAAAAAAAATCAAAAAATATATTTCTAGTGATAAACTACATACATTTATGAAATATGTTGAAAAGTTTGAACAAGAAAATAAAAAGATTTATTTCTAGTGATAATCTACCGGTAGATACATTTATGACATGTGTTGAAAAGATTGAAAAAGAAAGTTAAAAAATATATTTTTAATGGTAAACTACCGGTAGATACATTTATGAGATGTGTTGAAAAGTTTGAAAAAGAAAATCAAAAAATATATTTCTAGTAATAAACTATATACATTTATGAAATATGTTGAAAAGTTTGAACAAGAAAATAAAAAAAAAATATTTTTAATGATAAACTATATTCATTTATGAAATGTGTTGAAAAGTTTGAAAAAGAAAATGAAAAGATATATTTCTAGTGATAATCTACCGGTAGATACATTTATGAGATGTGTTTAAAAGTTTGAAAAAGAAAATTTAAAAAATATATTTCTTATGATAAACTATATACATTTATGAAATGTGTTGAAAAGTTTGAGAAAGAAAATGAGAAGATATATTTCTAGTGATAATCTTCCGGTAGATACATTTATGAGATGTGTTGAAAAGTTTGAAAATGAAAATAAAAAAATATATTTCTAATGATAAACTACTGGTAGATACATTTCTGAGATGTGTTGAAAAGTTTGAAAAAGAAAATAAAAAAATATATTTCTAATGATAAACTACCTGTAGATACATTTATGAGATGTGTTGAAAAGTTTGAAAAAGAAAATCAAAACATATATTTATAGTGATAAACTATATACATTTATGAAATGTGTTGAAAAGTTTGAGAAAGAAAATGAGAAGATATATTTCTAGTGATAATCTTCCGGTAGATACATTTATGAGATGTGTTGAAAAGTTTGAAAATGAAAATAAAAAAATATATTTCTAATGATAAACTACTGGTAGATACATTTCTGAGATGTGTTGAAAAGTAAGAAAAAGAAAATAAAAAAATATATTTCTAATGATAAACTACCTGTAGATACATTTATGAGATGTGTTGAAAAGTTTGAAAAAGAAAATCAAAAAATATATTTCTAGTGATAAACTATATACATTTATGAAATGTGTTGAAAAGTTTGAAAAAGAAAATGAAAAGATATAATTCTAGTGATAATCTACCGGTAGATACATTTATGAGATGTATTGAAAAGATTGAAAAAGAAAATTAAAAAAATATATTTCTAATGATAAACTACCAGTAGATACATTTATAAGAAGTGTTGAAAAGTTTGAAAAAAAAAAAAATATATATTTCTAACGATAAACTACTGGTAGACACATTTCTGAGATGTGTTGAAAAGTTTGAAAAAGAGAATACAAAAATATATTTCTAATGATAAACTACCTGTAGATACATTTCTGAGATGTGTTGAAAAGTTTGAAAAAGAAAATAAAAAAATATATTTCTAATGATAAACTACCTGTAGATCTATTTATAAAGATGTGTTGAAAAGTTTGAACAAGAAAATTAAAAAAATATATTTCTAATGATAAACTATATTCATTTATGAAATGTTTTGAAAAGTTTGAAAAAGAAAATCAAAAAAAATATTTCTAGTGATAAACTATATACATTTATGAAATGTGTTGAAAAGTTTGAAAAAGAAAATGAAAAGATATAATTCTAGTGATAATCTACCGGTAGATACATTTATGAGATGTATTGAAAAGATTGAAAAAGAAAATTAAAAAAATATATTTCTAATGATAAACTACCAGTAGATACATTTATGAGAAGTGTTGAAAAGTTTGAAAAAAAAAATAAAAAAATTATTTCTAATGATAAACTACCGGTAGATACATGTATGAGAAGTGTTGAAAAGTTTGAAAAGAAAATACAAAAATATATTTCTAATGATAAACTACCTGTAGATACATTTATGAAATGTGTTGAAAAATTTCAAAAAGAAAATCAAAAATAAATTTCTATTGATAAACTATATACACTTATGAAATGTGTTGAAAAGTTTGGAAAAAAAAATCAAAAAATATATTTCTAGTGATAAACTACATACATTTATGAAATATGTTGAAAAGTTTGAACAAGAAAATAAAAAGATTTATTTCTAGTGATAATCTACCGGTAGATACATTTATGACATGTGTTGAAAAGATTGAAAAAGAAAGTTAAAAAATATATTTTTAATGGTAAACTACCGGTAGATACATTTATGAGATGTGTTGAAAAGTTTGAAAAAGAAAATCAAAAAATATATTTCTAGTAATAAACTATATACATTTATGAAATATGTTGAAAAGTTTGAACAAGAAAATAAAAAAAAAATATTTTTAATGATAAACTATATTCATTTATGAAATGTGTTGAAAAGTTTGAAAAAGAAAATGAAAAGATATATTTCTAGTGATAATCTACCGGTAGATACATTTATGAGATGTGTTTAAAAGTTTGAAAAAGAAAATTTAAAAAATATATTTCTTATGATAAACTATATACATTTATGAAATGTGTTGAAAAGTTTGAGAAAGAAAATGAGAAGATATATTTCTAGTGATAATCTTCCGGTAGATACATTTATGAGATGTGTTGAAAAGTTTGAAAATGAAAATAAAAAAATATATTTCTAATGATAAACTACTGGTAGATACATTTCTGAGATGTGTTGAAAAGTTTGAAAAAGAAAATAAAAAAATATATTTCTAATGATAAACTACCTGTAGATACATTTATGAGATGTGTTGAAAAGTTTGAAAAAGAAAATCAAAACATATATTTATAGTGATAAACTATATACATTTATGAAATGTGTTGAAAAGTTTGAAAAAGAAAATGAAAAGATATAATTCTAGTGATAATCTACCGGTAGATACATTTATGAGATGTATTGAAAAGATTGAAAAATAAAATAAAAAAAATATATTTCTAATGATAAACTACCAGTAGATACATTTATAAGAAGTGTTGAAAAGTTTGAAAAAGAAAAAAAAAAATATTTCTAACGATAAACTACTGGTAGATACATTTCTGAGATGTGTTGAAAAGTTTGAAAAAGAGAATACAAAAATATATTTCTAATGATAAACTACCTGTAGATACATTTCTGAGATGTGTTGAAAAGTTTGAAAAAGAAAATAAAAAATATATTTCTAATGATAAACTACCTGTAGATCTATTTATGAGATGTGTTGAAAAGTTTGAACAAGAAAATCAAAAAAAATATTTCTAGTGATAAACTATATACATTTATGAAATGTGTTGAAAAGTTTGAAAAAGAAAATGAAAAGATATAATTCTAGTGATAAACTCCGGTAGATACATGTATGAGAAGTGTTGAAAAGTTTGAAAAGAAAATACAAAAATATATTTCTAATGATAAACTACCTGTAGATACATTTATGAAATGTGTTGAAAAATTTCAAAAAGAAAATCAAAAATAAATTTCTATTGATAAACTATATACACTTATGAAATGTGTTGAAAAGTTTGGAAAAAAAAATCAAAAAATATATTTCTAGTGATAAAATACATACATTTATGAAATATGTTGAAAAGTTTGAACAAGAAAATAAAAAAAAAATATTTTTAATGATAAACTATATTCATTTATGAAATGTGTTGAAAAGTTTGAAAAAGAAAATGAAAAGATATATTTCTAGTGATAATCTACCGGTAGATACATTTATGAGATGTGTTTAAAAGTTTGAAAAAGAAAATTTAAAAAATATATTTCTTATGATAAACTATATACATTTATGAAATGTGTTGAAAAGTTTGAGAAAGAAAATGAGAAGATATATTTCTAGTGATAATCTTCCGGTAGATACATTTATGAGATGTGTTGAAAAGTTTCAAAATGAAAATAAAAAAATATATTTCTAATGATAAACTACTGGTAGATACATTTCTGAGATGTGTTGAAAAGTTTGAAAAAGAAAATCAAAACATATATTTATAGTGATAAACTATATACATTTATGAAATGTGTTGAAAAGTTTGAAAAAGAAAATGAAAAGATATAATTCTAGTGATAATCTACCGGTAGATACATTTATGAGATGTATTGAAAAGATTGAAAAATAAAATAAAAAAAATATATTTCTAATGATAAACTACCAGTAGATACATTTATAAGAAGTGTTGAAAAGTTTGAAAAAGAAAAAAAATAAATATTTCTAACGATAAACTACTGGTAGATACATTTCTGAGATGTGTTGAAAAGTTTGAAAAAGAGAATACAAAAATGTATTTCTAATGATAAACTACCTGTAGATACATTTCTGAGATGTGTTGAAAAGTTTGAAAAAGAAAATAAAAAAATATATTTCTAATGTTATCTACCGGTAGATACATTTATGAGATGTGTTGAAAAGTTTGAACAAGAAAATTAAAAAAATATATTTCTAATGATAAACTATATTCATTTATGAAATGTTTTGAAAAGTTTGAACAAGAAAATTAAAAAAAATATTTCTAATGATAAACTATATACATTTATGAAATGTGTTGAAAAGTTTGAAAAAGAAAGTGAAAAGATATATTTCTAGTGATAATCTACCGTTAGATACATTTATGAGATGTGTTGAAAAGTTTGAAACAGAAAATGAAAAGATATATTTCTAATAATAAACTACTGGTAGATACATTTATGAAATGTGTTGAAAAGTTTCAAAATCAAAAAAATATATTTCTAATGATAAACTATATACATTTAAGAAATGTGTTGAAAAGTTTGAAAAAGAAAGTGAAAAGATATATTTCTAGTGATAATCTACCGGTAGATACATTTATGAGATGTGTTGAAAAGTTTGAAAATGAAAATAAAAAAATATATTTCTAATGATAAACTACCTGTAGATACATTTCTGAGATGTGTTGAAAAGTTTGAAAAAGAAAATAAAAAATATATTTCTAATGATAAACTACCTGTAGATCTATTTATGAGATGTGTTGAAAAGTTTGAACAAGAAAATCAAAAAAAATATTTCTAGTGATAAACTATATACATTTATGAAATGTGTTGAAAAGTTTGAAAAAGAAAATGAAAAGATATAATTCTAGTGATAAACTCCGGTAGATACATGTATGAGAAGTGTTGAAAAGTTTGAAAAGAAAATACAAAAATATATTTCTAATGATAAACTACCTGTAGATACATTTATGAAATGTGTTGAAAAATTTCAAAAAGAAAATCAAAAATAAATTTCTATTGATAAACTATATACACTTATGAAATGTGTTGAAAAGTTTGGAAAAAAAAATCAAAAAATATATTTCTAGTGATAAAATACATACATTTATGAAATATGTTGAAAAGTTTGAACAAGAAAATAAAAAAAAAATATTTTTAATGATAAACTATATTCATTTATGAAATGTGTTGAAAAGTTTGAAAAAGAAAATGAAAAGATATATTTCTAGTGATAATCTACCGGTAGATACATTTATGAGATGTGTTTAAAAGTTTGAAAAAGAAAATTTAAAAAATATATTTCTTATGATAAACTATATACATTTATGAAATGTGTTGAAAAGTTTGAGAAAGAAAATGAGAAGATATATTTCTAGTGATAATCTTCCGGTAGATACATTTATGAGATGTGTTGAAAAGTTTCAAAATGAAAATAAAAAAATATATTTCTAATGATAAACTACTGGTAGATACATTTCTGAGATGTGTTGAAAAGTTTGAAAAAGAAAATCAAAACATATATTTATAGTGATAAACTATATACATTTATGAAATGTGTTGAAAAGTTTGAAAAAGAAAATGAAAAGATATAATTCTAGTGATAATCTACCGGTAGATACATTTATGAGATGTATTGAAAAGATTGAAAAATAAAATAAAAAAAATATATTTCTAATGATAAACTACCAGTAGATACATTTATAAGAAGTGTTGAAAAGTTTGAAAAAGAAAAAAAATAAATATTTCTAACGATAAACTACTGGTAGATACATTTCTGAGATGTGTTGAAAAGTTTGAAAAAGAGAATACAAAAATGTATTTCTAATGATAAACTACCTGTAGATACATTTCTGAGATGTGTTGAAAAGTTTGAAAAAGAAAATAAAAAAATATATTTCTAATGTTATCTACCGGTAGATACATTTATGAGATGTGTTGAAAAGTTTGAACAAGAAAATTAAAAAAATATATTTCTAATGATAAACTATATTCATTTATGAAATGTTTTGAAAAGTTTGAACAAGAAAATTAAAAAAAATATTTCTAATGATAAACTATATACATTTATGAAATGTGTTGAAAAGTTTGAAAAAGAAAGTGAAAAGATATATTTCTAGTGATAATCTACCGTTAGATACATTTATGAGATGTGTTGAAAAGTTTGAAACAGAAAATGAAAAGATATATTTCTAATAATAAACTACTGGTAGATACATTTATGAAATGTGTTGAAAAGTTTCAAAATCAAAAAAATATATTTCTAATGATAAACTATATACATTTAAGAAATGTGTTGAAAAGTTTGAAAAAGAAAGTGAAAAGATATATTTCTAGTGATAATCTACCGGTAGATACATTTATGAGATGTGTTGAAAAGTTTGAAAATGAAAATAAAAAAATATATTTCTAATGATAAACTACTGGTAGATACATTTCTAAGATGTGTTGAAAAGTTTGAAAAAGAAAATAAAAAAATATATTTCTAATGATAAACTACCGGTAGATCTATTTATGAGATGTGTTGAAAAGTTTGAAAACGAAAATTAAAAAAATATATTTCTAATGATAAACTAGATACATTGCTGAAATGTGTTGAAAAGTTTCAAAATCAAAGAAATATTTTTCTAATGATAAATTACATACATTTATGAAATCTGTTGAAAAGTTTGAACAAGAAAATTGAAAAAAAATATTTCTAATGATAAACTATATACATTTATGAAATGTGTTGAAAAGTTTGAAAAAGAAAATGAAAAGATATATTTCTAGTGATAATCTACCGGTAGATACATTTATGACATGTGTTGAAAAGATTGAAAAAGAAAATAAAAAAATATATTTCTAGTGATACACTACTGGTAGATACATTTATGAAATGTGTTGAAAAATATCAAAAAGAAAATCAAAAAATTAATTTCTATTGATAAACTATATACACTTATGAAATGTGTTGAAAAGTTTGAAAATAAAAAAAAAATATTTCTAATGATAATCTAGATACATTTATGAAATGTGTTGAAAAGTTTGGGAATAAAAATCAAAAAATATATTTCTAGTGATAAACTACATACATTTATGAAATATGTTGAAAAGTTTGAACAAGAAAATAAAAAGATTTATTTCTAGTGATAATCTACCGGTAGATACATTTATGACATGTGTTGAAAAGATTGAAAGAGAAAGTTAAAAATATATTTTTAATGGTAAACTACCGGTAGATACATTTATGAGATGTGTTGAAAAGTTTGAAAAAGAAAATCAAAAAATATATTTCTAGTAATAAACTATATACATTTATGAAATATGTTGAAAAGTTTGAACAAGAAAATAAAAAAAAATATATTTCTTATGATAAACTATATACATTTATGAAATGTGTTGAAAAGTTTTAGAAAGAAAATGAAAAGATATATTTCTAGTGATAATCTACCGGTAGATACATTTATGAGATGTGTTGAAAAGTTTGAAAATGAAAATAAAAAAATATATTTCTAATGATAAACTACTGGTAGATACATTTCTGAGATGTGTTGAAAAGTTTGAAAAAGAAAATAAAAAAATATATTTCTAATGATAAACTAGATACATTGCTGAAATGTGTTGAAAAGTTTCAAAATCAAAGAAATATTTTTCTAATGATAAATTACATACATTTATGAAATCTGTTGAAAACTTTGAACAAGAAAATTGAAAAAAAATATTTCTAATGATAAACTATATACATTTATGAAATGTGTTGAAAAGTTTGAAAAAGAAAATGAAAAGATATATTTCTAGTGATAATCTACCGGTAGATACATTTATGACATGTGTTGAAAAGATTGAAAAAGAAAATAAAAAAATATATTTCTAGTGATACACTACTAGTAGATACATTTATGAAATGTGTTGAAAAGTTTCAAAATCAAAGAAATATTTTTCTAATTATAAATTAGATACATTTATGAGATGTGTTGAAAAGTTTGAAAATCAAAAAAATATATTTCTAATGATAAACTAGATACATTTATGAAATGTGTTGAAAAATTTCAAAAAGAAAATCAAAAAATTAATTTCTATTGATAAACTATATACACTTATGAAATGTGTTGAAAAGTTTGAAAATCAAAAAAAAATATATTTCTAATGATAAACTACATACATTTATGAAATATGTTGAAAAGTTTGAACAAGAAAATAAAAAGATTTATTTCTAGTGATAATCTACCGGTAGATACATTTATGACATGTGTTGAAAAGATTGAAAAAGAAAGTTAAAAATATATTTTTAATGGTAAACTAACGGTAGATACATTTATGAGATGTGTTGAAAAGTTTGAAAAAGAAAATCAAAAAATATATTTCTTGTAATAAACTATATACATTTATGAAATATGTTGAAAAGTTTGAACAAGAAAATTAAAAAAATATATTTCTTATGATAAACTATATACATTTATGAAATGTGTTGAAAAGTTTGAGAAAGAAAATGAAAAGATATATTTCTAGTGATAATCTACCGGTAGATACATTTATGAGATGTGTTGAAAAGTTTGAAAATGAAAATAAAAAAATATATTTCTAATGATAAACTACTGGTAGATACATTTCTGAGATGTGTTGAAAAGTTTGAAAAAGAAAATAAAAAAATATATTTCTAATGATAAACTACCGGTAGATCTATTTATGAGATGTGTTGAAAAGTTTGAAAACGAAAATAAAAAAAATATATTTCTAATGATAAACTAGATACATTGCTGAAATGTGTTGAAAAGTTTCAAAATCAAAGAAATATTTTTCTAATGATAAATTACATACATTTATGAAATCTGTTGAAAAGTTTGAACAAGAAAATTGAAAAAAAATATTTCTAATGATAAACTATATACATTTATGAAATGTGTTGAAAAGTTTGAAAAAGAAAATGAAAAGATATATTTCTAGTGATAATCTACCGGTAGATACATTTATGACATGTGTTGAAAAGATTGAAAAAGAAAATAAAAAAATATATTTCTAGTGATACACTACTGGTAGATACATTTATGAAATGTGTTGAAAAGTTTCAAAATCAAAGAAATTTTTTTCTAATTATAAATTAGATACATTTATGAAATGTGTTGAAAAATTTCAAAAAGAAAATCAAAAAATTAATTTCTATTGATAAACTATATACACTTATGAAATGTGTTGAAAAGTTTGAAAATAAAAAAAAAAATATTTCTAATGATAATCTAGATACATTTATGAAATGTGTTGAAAAGTTTGGGAATAAAAATCAAAAAATATATTTCTAGTGATAAACTACATACATTTATGAAATATGTTGAAAAGTTTGAACAAGAAAATAAAAAGATTTATTTCTAGTGATAATCTACCGGTAGATACATTTATGACATGTGTTGAAAAGATTGAAAGAGAAAGTTAAAAATATATTTTTAATGGTAAACTACCGGTAGATACATTTATGAGATGTGTTGAAAAGTTTGAAAAAGAAAATCAAAAAATATATTTCTAGTAATAAACTATATACATTTATGAAATATGTTGAAAAGTTTGAACAAGAAAATAAAAAAAATATATTTCTTATGATAAACTATATACATTTATGAAATGTGTTGAAAAGTTTGAGAAAGAAAATGAAAAGATATATTTCTAGTGATAATCTACCGGTAGATACATTTATGAGATGTGTTGAAAAGTTTGAAAATGAAAATAAAAAAATATATTTCTAATGATAAACTACTGGTAGATACATTTCTGAGATGTGTTGAAAAGTTTGAAAAAGAAAATAAAAAAATATATTTCTAATGATAAACTAGATACATTGCTGAAATGTGTTGAAAAGTTTCAAAATCAAAGAAATATTTTTCTAATGATAAATTACATACATTTATGAAATCTGTTGAAAATTTGAACAAGAAAATTGAAAAAAAATATTTCTAATGATAAACTATATACATTTATGAAATGTGTTGAAAAGTTTGAAAAAGAAAATGAAAAGATATATTTCTAGTGATAATCTACCGGTAGATACATTTATGACATGTGTTGAAAAGATTGAAAAAGAAAATTAAAAAATATATTTCTAGTGATACACTACTAGTAGATACATTTATGAAATGTGTTGAAAAGTTTCAAAATCAAAGAAATATTTTTCTAATTATAAATTAGATACATTTATGAGATGTGTTGAAAAGTTTGAAAATCAAAAAAATATATTTCTAATGATAAACTAGATACATTTATGAAATGTGTTGAAAAATTTCAAAAAGAAAATCAAAAAATTAATTTCTATTGATAAACTATATACACTTATGAAATGTGTTGAAAAGTTTGAAAATCAAAAAAAAATATATTTCTAATGATAAACTACATACATTTATGAAATATGTTGAAAAGTTTGAACAAGAAAATAAAAAGATTTATTTCTAGTGATAATCTACCGGTAGATACATTTATGACATGTGTTGAAAAGATTGAAAAAGAAAGTTAAAAATATATTTTTAATGGTAAACTAACGGTAGATACATTTATGAGATGTGTTGAAAAGTTTGAAAAAGAAAATCAAAAAATATATTTCTAGTAATAAACTATATACATTTATGAAATACGTTGAAAAGTTTGAACAAGAAAATGAAAAGATATATTTCTAGTGATAATCTACCGGTAGATACATTTATGAGATGTGTTGAAAAGTTTGAAAATGAAAATAAAAAAATATATTTCTAATGATAAACTACTGGTAGATACATTTCTGAGATGTGTTGAAAAGTTTGAAAAAGAAAATAAAAAAATATATTTCTAATGATAAACTACCGGTAGATCTATTTATGAGATGTGTTGAAAAGTTTGAAAACGAAAATAAAAAAAATATATTTCTAATGATAAACTAGATACATTGCTGAAATGTGTTGAAAAGTTTCAAAATCAAAGAAATATTTTTCTAATGATAAATTACATACATTTATGAAATCTGTTGAAAAGTTTGAACAAGAAAATTGAAAAAAAATATTTCTAATGATAAACTATATACATTTATGAAATGTGTTGAAAAGTTTGAAAAAGAAAATGAAAAGATATATTTCTAGTGATAATCTACCAGTAGATACATTTATGACATGTGTTGAAAAGATTGAAAAAGAAAATAAAAAAATATATTTCTAGTGATACACTACTGGTAGATACATTTATGAAATGTGTTGAAAAGTTTCAAAATCAAAGAAATTTTTTTCTAATTATAAATTAGATACATTTATGAAATGTGTTGAAAAATTTCAAAAAGAAAATCAAAAAATTAATTTCTATTGATAAACTATATACACTTATGAAATGTGTTGAAAAGTTTGAAAATAAAAAAAAAAATATTTCTAATGATAATCTAGATACATTTATGAAATGTGTTGAAAAGTTTGGGAATAAAAATCAAAAAATATATTTCTAGTGATAAACTACATACATTTATGAAATATGTTGAAAAGTTTGAACAAGAAAATAAAAAGATTTATTTCTAGTGATAATCTACCGGTAGATACATTTATGACATGTGTTGAAAAGATTGAAAGAGAAAGTTAAAAATATATTTTTAATGGTAAACTACCGGTAGATACATTTATGAGATGTGTTGAAAAGTTTGAAAAAGAAAATCAAAAAATATATTTCTAGTAATAAACTATATACATTTATGAAATATGTTGAAAAGTTTGAACAAGAAAATAAAAAAAATATATTTCTTATGATAAACTATATACATTTATGAAATGTGTTGAAAAGTTTGAGAAAGAAAATGAAAAGATATATTTCTAGTGATAATCTACCGGTAGATACATTTATGAGATGTGTTGAAAAGTTTGAAAATGAAAATAAAAAAATATATTTCTAATGATAAACTACTGGTAGATACATTTCTGAGATGTGTTGAAAAGTTTGAAAAAGAAAATAAAAAAATATATTTCTAATGATAAACTAGATACATTGCTGAAATGTGTTGAAAAGTTTCAAAATCAAAGAAATATTTTTCTAATGATAAATTACATACATTTATGAAATCTGTTGAAAACTTTGAACAAGAAAATTGAAAAAAAATATTTCTAATGATAAACTATATACATTTATGAAATGTGTTGAAAAGTTTGAAAAAGAAAATGAAAAGATATATTTCTAGTGATAATCTACCGGTAGATAAATTTATGACATGTGTTGAAAAGATTGAAAAAGAAAATAAAAAAATATATTTCTAGTGATACACTACTGGTAGATACATTTATGAAATGTGTTGAAAAGTTTCAAAATCAAAGAAATATTTTTCTAATGATAAACTAGATACATTTATGAAATGTGTTGAAAAATTTCAAAAAGAAAATCAAAAAATTAATTTCTATTGATAAACTATATACACTTATGAAATGTGTTGAAAAGTTTGAAAATCAAAAAAAAATATATTTCTAATGATAATCTAGATACATTTATGAAATGTGTTGAAAAGTTTGGGAATAAAAATCAAAAAATATATTTCTAGTGATAAACTACATACATTTATGAAATATGTTGAAAAGTTTGAACAAGAAAATAAAAAGATTTATTTCTAGTGATAATCTACCGGTAGATACATTTATGACATGTGTTGAAAAGATTGAAAAAGAAAGTTAAAAATATATATTTTTAATGGTAAACTACCGGTAGATACATTTATGAGATGTGTTGAAAAGTTTGAAAAAGAAAATCAAAAAATATATTTCTAGTAATAAACTATATACATTTATGAAATGTGTTGAAAAGTTTGAACAAGAAAATAAAAAAAATATATTTCTAATGATAAACTACCTGTAGATACCTTTATGAGAAGTGTTGAAAAGTTTGAAAAAGAAAATTAAAAAAATATATTTCTAATGATAAACTACTGGTAGATACATTTCTGAGATGTGTTGAAAAGTTTGAAAAAGAAAATAAAAAAATATATTTCTAATGATAAACTACCTGTAGATCTATTTATGAGATGTGTTGAAAAGTTTGAAAAAGAAAATAAAAAAATATATTTCTAATGTTATCTACCGGTAGATACATTTATGAGATGTGTTGAAAAGTATGCACAAGAAAATTAAAAAAATATATTTCTAATGATAAACTATATTCATTTATGAAATGTTTTGAAAAGTTTGAACAAGAAAATAAAAAAAAAATATTTCTAATGATAAACTATATACATTTATGAAATGTGTTGAAAAGTTTGAAAAAGAAAGTGAAAAGATATATTTCTAGTGATAATCTACTGTTAGATACATTTATGAGATGTGTTGAAAAGTTTGAAAAAGAAAATGAAAAAATATATTTCTAATAATAAACTACTGGTAGATACATTTATGAAATGTGTTGAAAACTTTCAAAATCAAAAAAATATATTTCTAATGATAAACTAGATACATTTATGAAATATGTTGAAAAGTTTGAACAAGAGAATAAAAAAAAATATATTTCTAATGATAAACTATATACATTTAAGAAATGTGTTGAAAAGTTTGAAAAAGAAAGTGAAAAGATATATTTCTAGTGATAATCTACCGGTAGATACATTTATGAGATGTGTTGAAAAGTTTGAAAATGAAAATAAAAAAATATATTTCTAATGATAAACTACTGGTAGATACATTTCTGAGATGTGTTGAAAAGTTTGAAAATCAAAAAAATATATTTCTAATGATAAACTAGATACATTTATGAAATATGTTGAAAAGTTTGAACAAGAGAATAAAAAAAATATATTTCTAATGATAAACTATATACATTTAAGAAATGTGTTGAAAAGTTTGAAAAAGAAAGTGAAAAGATATATTTCTAGTGATAATCTACCGGTAGATACATTTATGAGATGTGTTTAAAAGTTTGAAAAAGAAAATAAAAAAAATATATTTCTTATGATAAACTATATACATTTATGAAATGTGTTGAAAAGTTTGAGAAAGAAAATGAAAAGATATATTTCTAGTGATAATCTACCGGTAGATACATTTATGAGATGTGTTGAAAAGTTTGAAAATGAAAATAAAAAAATATATTTCTAATGATAAACTAGATACATTGCTGAAATGTGTTGAAAAGTTTCAAAATCAAAGAAATATTTTTCTAATGATAAATTACATACATTTATGAAATCTGTTGAAAACTTTGAACAAGAAAATTGAAAAAAAATATTTCTAATGATAAACTATATACATTTATGAAATGTGTTGAAAAGTTTGAAAAAGAAAATGAAAAGATATATTTCTAGTGATAATCTACCGGTAGATAAATTTATGACATGTGTTGAAAAGATTGAAAAAGAAAATAAAAAAATATATTTCTAGTGATACACTACTGGTAGATACATTTATGAAATGTGTTGAAAAGTTTCAAAATCAAAGAAATATTTTTCTAATGATAAACTAGATACATTTATGAAATGTGTTGAAAAATTTCAAAAAGAAAATCAAAAAATTAATTTCTATTGATAAACTATATACACTTATGAAATGTGTTGAAAAGTTTGAAAATCAAAAAAAAATATATTTCTAATGATAATCTAGATACATTTATGAAATGTGTTGAAAAGTTTGGGAATAAAAATCAAAAAATATATTTCTAGTGATAAACTACATACATTTATGAAATATGTTGAAAAGTTTGAACAAGAAAATAAAAAGATTTATTTCTAGTGATAATCTACCGGTAGATACATTTATGACATGTGTTGAAAAGATTGAAAAAGAAAGTTAAAAATATATATTTTTAATGGTAAACTACCGGTAGATACATTTATGAGATGTGTTGAAAAGTTTGAAAAAGAAAATCAAAAAATATATTTCTAGTAATAAACTATATACATTTATGAAATGTGTTGAAAAGTTTGAACAAGAAAATAAAAAAAATATATTTCTAATGATAAACTACCTGTAGATACCTTTATGAGAAGTGTTGAAAAGTTTGAAAAAGAAAATTAAAAAAATATATTTCTAATGATAAACTACTGGTAGATACATTTCTGAGATGTGTTGAAAAGTTTGAAAAAGAAAATAAAAAAATATATTTCTAATGATAAACTACCTGTAGATCTATTTATGAGATGTGTTGAAAAGTTTGAAAAAGAAAATAAAAAAATATATTTCTAATGTTATCTACCGGTAGATACATTTATGAGATGTGTTGAAAAGTATGCACAAGAAAATTAAAAAAATATATTTCTAATGATAAACTATATTCATTTATGAAATGTTTTGAAAAGTTTGAACAAGAAAATAAAAAAAAAATATTTCTAATGATAAACTATATACATTTATGAAATGTGTTGAAAAGTTTGAAAAAGAAAGTGAAAAGATATATTTCTAGTGATAATCTACTGTTAGATACATTTATGAGATGTGTTGAAAAGTTTGAAAAAGAAAATGAAAAAATATATTTCTAATAATAAACTACTGGTAGATACATTTATGAAATGTGTTGAAAACTTTCAAAATCAAAAAAATATATTTCTAATGATAAACTAGATACATTTATGAAATATGTTGAAAAGTTTGAACAAGAGAATAAAAAAAAATATATTTCTAATGATAAACTATATACATTTAAGAAATGTGTTGAAAAGTTTGAAAAAGAAAGTGAAAAGATATATTTCTAGTGATAATCTACCGGTAGATACATTTATGAGATGTGTTTAAAAGTTTGAAAAAGAAATTTAAAAAAATATATTTCTTATGATAAACTATATACATTTATGAAATGTGTTGAAAAGTTTGAGAAAGAAAATGAAAAGATATATTTCTAGTGATAATCTACCGGTAGATACATTTATGAGATGTGTTGAAAAGTTTGAAAATGAAAATAAAAAAATATATTTCTAATGATAAACTACTGGTAGATACATTTCTGAGATGTGTTGAAAAGTTTGAAAATCAAAAAAATATATTTCTAATGATAAACTAGATACATTTATGAAATATGTTGAAAAGTTTGAACAAGAGAATAAAAAAAATATATTTCTAATGATAAACTATATACATTTAAGAAATGTGTTGAAAAGTTTGAAAAAGAAAGTGAAAAGATATATTTCTAGTGATAATCTACCGGTAGATACATTTATGAGATGTGTTTAAAAGTTTGAAAAAGAAAATAAAAAAAATATATTTCTTATGATAAACTATATACATTTATGAAATGTGTTGAAAAGTTTGAGAAAGAAAATGAAAAGATATATTTCTAGTGATAATCTACCGGTAGATACATTTATGAGATGTGTTGAAAAGTTTGAAAATGAAAATAAAAAAATATATTTCTAATGATAAACTACTGGTAGATACATTTCTGAGATGTGTTGAAAAGTTTGAAAAAGAAAATAAAAAAATATATTTCTAATGATAAACTACTGGTAGATCTATTTATGAGATGTGTTGAAAAGTTTGAAAAAGAAAATAAAAAAATATATTTCTAATGATAAACTAGATACATTGCTGAAATGTGTTGAAAAGTTTCAAAATCAAAGAAATATTTTTCTAATGATAAATTACATACATTTATGAAATCTGTTGAAAAGTTTGAACAAGAAAATTGAAAAAACATATTTCTAATGATAAACTATATACATTTATGAAATGTGTTGAAAAGTTTGAAAAAGAAAATGAAAAGATATATTTCTAGTGATAATCTACCGGTAGATACATTTATGACATGTGTTGAAAAGTTTCAAAATCAAAGAAATATTTTTCTAATTATAAATTAGATACATTTATGAGATGTGTTGAAAAATTTCAAAAAGAAAATCAAAAAATTAATTTCTATTGATAAACTATATACACTTATGAAATGTGTTGAAAAGTTTGAAAATCAAAAAAAATATATTTCTAATGATAATCTAGATACATTTATGAAATGTGTTGAAAAGTTTGGGAATAAAAATTAAAAAAATATATTTCCAGTGATAAACTACATACATTTATGAAATATGTTGAAATGTTTGAACAAGAAAATAGAAAGATTTATTTCTAGTGATAAACTACCTGTAGATACCTTTATGAGATGTGTTGAAAAGTTTGAAAAAGAAAATCAAAAAATATATTTCTAGTGATAAACTATATACATTTATGAAATGTGTTGAAAAGTTTGAAAAAGAAAATGAAAAGATATAATTCTAGTGATAATCTACCGGTAGATACATTTATGAGATGTATTGAAAAGATTGAAAAAGAAAATAAAAAAATATATTTCTAATGATAAACTACCGGTAGATACATTTATGAGAAGTGTTGAAAAGTTTGAAAAAGAAAATTTAAAAAATATATTTCTAATGATAAACTACTGGTAGATACATTTCTGAGATGTGTTGAAAAGTTTGAAAAAGAAAATAAAAAAATATATTTCTAATGATAAACTACCTGTAGATCTATTTATGAGATGTGTTGAAAAGTTTGAAAAAGAAAATAAAAAAATATATTTCTAATGTTATCTACTGGTAGATACATTTATGAGATGTGTTGAAAAGTATGAACAAGAAAATTAAAAAAATATATTTCTAATGATAAACTATATTCATTTATGAAATGTTTTGAAAAGTTTGAACAAGAAAATTAATAAAAAATATTTCTAATGATAAACTATATACATTTATGAAATGTGTTGAAAAGTTTGAAAAAGAAAGTGAAAAGATATATTTCTAGTGATAATCTACTGTTAGATACATTTATGAGATGTGTTGAAAAGTTTGAAAAAGAAAATGAAAAAATATATTTCTAATAATAAACTACTGGTAGATACATTTATGAAATGTGTTGAAAACTTTCAAAATCAAAAAAATATATTTCTAATGATAAACTAGATACATTTATGAAATATGTTGAAAAGTTTGAACAAGAGAATAAAAAAAATATATTTCTAATGATAAACTATATACATTTAAGAAATGTGTTGAAAAGTTTGAAAAAGAAAGTGAAAAGATATATTTCTAGTGATAATCTACCGGTAGATACATTTCTGAGATGTGTTGAAAAGTTTGAAAAAGAAAATAAAAAAATATATTTCTAATGATAAACTACCTGTAGATACATTTATGAAATGTGTTGAAAAGTTTGAAAAAGAAAATAAAAAAATATATTTCTAATGATAAACTACCTGTAGATCTATTTATGAGATGTGTTGAAAAGTTTGAAAAAGAAAATAAAAAAAATATATTTCTAATGATAAACTAGATACATTGCTGAAATGTGTTGAAAAGTTTCAAAATCAAAGAAATATTTTTCTAATGATAAATTACATACATTTATGAAATCTGTTGAAAAGTTTGAATAAGAAAATTGAAAAAAAATATTTCTAATGATAAACTATATACATTTATGAAATGTGTTGAAAAGTTTGAAAAAGAAAATGAAAAGATATATTTCTATTGATAATCTACCGGTAGATACATTTATGAGAAGTGTTGAAAAGTTTGAAAAACAAAAAAATATATTTCTAATGATAAACTAGATACATTTATGAAATGAATTGAAAAATTTCAAAAAGAAAATCACAAAATTAATTTCTATTGATAAACTATATACACTTATGAAATGTGTTGAAAAGTTTGAAAATCAAAAAAAATATATTTCTAATGATAATCTAGATACATTTATGAAATGTGTTGAAAAGTTTGGGAAAAAAAATCAAAAAATATATTTCTAGTGATAAACTACATACATTTATGAAATATGTTGAAAAGTTTGAACAAGAAAATAAAAAGATTTATTTCTAGTGATAATCTACCGGTAGATACATTTATGACATGTGTTGAAAAGATTGAAAAAGAAAGTTAAAAATATATTTTTAATGGTAAACTACCGGTAGATACATTTATGAGATGTGTTGAAAAGTTTGAAAAAGAAAATCAAAAAATATATTTCTAGTAATAAACTATATACATTTATGAAATATGTTGAAAGGTTTGAACAAGAAAAATTAAAAAAAATATTTCTAATGATAAACTATATACATTTAAGAAATGTGTTGAAAAGTTTGAAAAATAATATCAAACAATAAATTTCTATTGATGCACTATATACACTTATGAAATGTGTTGAAAAGTTTGAAAATCAAAAAATATATTTCTAATGATAAACTAGATACATTTATGAAATGTGTTGAAAAGTTTGAAAAAGAAAATGAAAAGATATATTTCTAGTGATAATCTACCGGTAGATACATTTATGACATGTGTTGTAAAGTTTGGAAAAGAAAATCAAAAGATATATTTCTAGTGATACACTACTGGTAGATACATTTATGAAATGTGTTGAAAAGTTTCAAAATGAAAGAAATATTTTTCTAATTATAAATTAGATACATTTATGAGATGTGTTGAAAAGTTTGAAAATCAAATAAATATATTTCTAATGATAAACTAGATACCTTTATGAAATGTTTTGAAAAATTTCAAAAAGAAAATCAAAAAATTAATTTCTATTGATAAACTATATACACTTATGAAATGTGTTGAAAAGTTTGAAAATCAAAAAAAAATATATTTCTAATGATAAACTAGATACATTTATGAAATGTGTTGAAAAGTTTGGAAAAAAAAATCAAAAAATATATTTCTAGTGATAAACTACATACATTTATGAAATATGTTGAAAAGTTTGAACAAGAAAATAAAAAGAGTTATTTCTAGTGATAATCTACCGGTAGATACATTTATGACATGTGTTGAAAAGATTGAAAAAGAAAGTTAAAAAATATATTTTTAATGGTAAACTACCAGTAGATACATTTATGAGATGTGTTGAAAAGTTTGAAATTCACAAATAAATATTTCTGATGATTTGACAATCAATTTATGAGATGATTTGAAACGTTTGAAAAAAAAATAAAAATTTTTATTTCTAGTGATACACTACTGGTAGATACATTTATGAGATGTGTTGAAAAGTTTAAAAAAGAAAATAAAAAAATATATTTCTAATGATAAACTAGATACATTTATGAAATGTGTTAAAAAGTTTCAAAATGAAAAAAATATTTTTCTAATTATAAATTAGATACATTTATGAGATGTGTTGAAAAGTTTGGAAAAGAAAATCAAAAAATATATTTCTTGTGATAAACTAGATACATTTATGAAATGTGTTGAAAAGTTTGAAATTTAATACAAATATATTTCTAATGATAAACTAGATACATTTATGAAATGTGTTGAAAAGTTTGAACAAGAAAATAAATAAAATATATTTCTAATGATAAACTATATTCATTTATGAAATGTGTTGAAAAGTTTGAACAAGAAAATTTAAAAAAAATATTTCTAATGATAAACTATATACATTTATGAAATGTGTTGAAAAGTTTGAAAAACAAAATGAAAAGATATATTTCTAGTGATAATCTACTGGTAGATAAATTTATGAGATGTGTTGAAAAGTTTGAAAAAGAAAATCAAAAAATATATTTCTAATAATAAACTAATGGTAGATACATTTATGAAATGTGTTGAAAAGTTTCAAAATCAAAGAAATATTTTTCTAATTATAAATTAGATACATTTATGAAATGTGTTGAAAAATTTCAAAAAGAAAATCAAAAAATTAATTTCTATTGATAAACTATATACACTTATGAAATGTGTTGAAAAGTTTGAAAATAAAAAAAAAAATATTTCTAATGATAATCTAGATACATTTATGAAATGTGTTGAAAAGTTTGGGAATAAAAATCAAAAAATATATTTCTAGTGATAAACTACATACATTTATGAAATATGTTGAAAAGTTTGAACAAGAAAATAAAAAGATTTATTTCTAGTGATAATCTACCGGTAGATACATTTATGACATGTGTTGAAAAGATTGAAAGAGAAAGTTAAAAATATATTTTTAATGGTAAACTACCGGTAGATACATTTATGAGATGTGTTGAAAAGTTTGAAAAAGAAAATCAAAAAATATATTTCTAGTAATAAACTATATACATTTATGAAATATGTTGAAAAGTTTGAACAAGAAAATAAAAAAAATATATTTCTTATGATAAACTATATACATTTATGAAATGTGTTGAAGAGTTTGAGAAAGAAAATGAAAAGATATATTTCTAGTGATAATCTACCGGTAGATACATTTATGAGATGTGTTGAAAAGTTTGAAAATGAAAATAAAAAAATATATTTCTAATGATAAACTACTGGTAGATACATTTCTGAGATGTGTTGAAAAGTTTGAAAAAGAAAATTAAAAAATATATTTCTAATGATAAACTAGATACATTGCTGAAATGTGTTGAAAAGTTTCAAAATCAAAGAAATATTTTTCTAATGATAAATTACATACATTTATGAAATCTGTTGAAAACTTTGAACAAGAAAATTGAAAAAAAATATTTCTAATGATAAACTATATACATTTATGAAATGTGTTGAAAAGTTTGAAAAAGAAAATGAAAAGATATATTTCTAGTGATAATCTACCGGTAGATACATTTATGACATGTGTTGAAAAGATTGAAAAAGAAAATAAAAAAATATATTTCTAGTGATACACTACTAGTAGATACATTTATGAAATGTGTTGAAAAGTTTCAAAATCAAAGAAATATTTTTCTAATTATAAATTAGATACATTTATGAGATGTGTTGAAAAGTTTGAAAATCAAAAAAATATATTTCTAATGATAAACTAGATACATTTATGAAATGTGTTGAAAAATTTCAAAAAGAAAATCAAAAAATTAATTTCTATTGATAAACTATATACACTTATGAAATGTGTTGAAAAGTTTGAAAATCAAAAAAAAATATATTTCTAATGATAAACTACATACATTTATGAAATATGTTGAAAAGTTTGAACAAGAAAATAAAAAGATTTATTTCTAGTGATAATCTACCGGTAGATACATTTATGACATGTGTTGAAAAGATTGAAAAAGAAAGTTAAAAATATATTTTTAATGGTAAACTAACGGTAGATACATTTATGAGATGTGTTGAAAAGTTTGAAAAAGAAAATCAAAAAATATATTTCTAGTAATAAACTATATACATTTATGAAATATGTTGAAAAGTTTGAACAAGAAAATAAAAAAAATATATTTCTTATGATAAACTATATACATTTATGAAATGTGTTGAAAAGTTTGAGAAAGAAAATGAAAAGATATATTTCTAGTGATAATCTACCGGTAGATACATTTATGAGATGTGTTGAAAAGTTTGAAAATGAAAATAAAAAAAAAATTTCTAATGATAAACTACTGGTAGATACATTTCTGAGATGTGTTGAAAAGTTTGAAAAAGAAAATAAAAAAATATATTTCTAATGATAAACTAGATACATTGCTGAAATGTGTTGAAAAGTTTCAAAATCAAAGAAATATTTTTCTAATGATAAATTACATACATTTATGAAATCTGTTGAAAACTTTGAACAAGAAAATTGAAAAAAAATATTTCTAATGATAAACTATATACATTTATGAAATGTGTTGAAAAGTTTGAAAAAGAAAATGAAAAGAAATATTTCTAGTGATAATCTACCGGTAGATACATTTATGACATGTGTTGAAAAGATTGAAAAAGAAAATAAAAAAATATATTTCTAGTGATACACTACTAGTAGATACATTTATGAAATGTGTTGAAAAGTTTCAAAATCAAAGAAATATTTTTCTAATTATAAATTAGATACATTTATGAGATGTGTTGAAAAGTTTGAAAATCAAAAAAATATATTTCTAATGATAAACTAGATACATTTATGAAATGTGTTGAAAAATTTCAAAAAGAAAATCAAAAAATTAATTTCTATTGATAAACTATATACACTTATGAAATGTGTTGAAAAGTTTGAAAATCAAAAAAAAATATATTTCTAATGATAAACTACATACATTTATGAAATATGTTGAAAAGTTTGAACAAGAAAATAAAAAGATTTATTTCTAGTGATAATCTACCGGTAGATACATTTATGACATGTGTTGAAAAGATTGAAAAAGAAAGTTAAAAATATATTTTTAATGGTAAACTAACGGTAGATACATTTATGAGAAGTGTTGAAAAGTTTGAAAATCAAAAAAATATATTTCTAATGATAAACTAGATACATTTATGAAATGAATTGAAAAATTTCAAAAAGAAAATCAAAAAATTAATTTCTATTGATAAACTATATACACTTATGAAATGTGTTGAAAAGTTTGAAAATAAAAAAAAAAATATTTCTAATGATAATCTAGATACATTTATGAAATGTGTTGAAAAGTTTGGGAATAAAAATCAAAAAATATATTTCTAGTGATAAACTACATACATTTATGAAATATGTTGAAAAGTTTGAACAAGAAAATAAAAAGATTTATTTCTAGTGATAATCTACCGGTAGATACATTTATGACATGTGTTGAAAAGATTGAAAGAGAAAGTTAAAAATATATTTTTAATGGTAAACTACCGGTAGATACATTTATGAGATGTGTTGAAAAGTTTGAAAAAGAAAATCAAAAAATATATTTCTAGTAATAAACTATATACATTTATGAAATATGTTGAAAAGTTTGAACAAGAAAATAAAAAAAATATATTTCTTATGATAAACTATATACATTTATGAAATGTGTTGAAAAGTTTGAGAAAGAAAATGAAAAGATATATTTCTAGTGATAATCTACCGGTAGATACATTTATGAGATGTGTTGAAAAGTTTGAAATTCACAAATAAATATTTCTGATGATTTGACAATCAATTTATGAGATGATTTGAAACGTTTGAAAAAAAAATAAAAATTTTTATTTCTAGTGATACACTACTGGTAGATACATTTATGAGATGTGTTGAAAAGTTTAAAAAAGAAAATAAAAAAATATATTTCTAATGATAAACTAGATACATTTATGAAATGTGTTAAAAAGTTTCAAAATGAAAAAAATATTTTTCTAATTATAAATTAGATACATTTATGAGATGTGTTGAAAAGTTTGGAAAAGAAAATCAAAAAATATATTTCTTGTGATAAACTAGATACATTTATGAAATGTGTTGAAAAGTTTGAAATTTAATACAAATATATTTCTAATGATAAACTAGATACATTTATGAAATGTGTTGAAAAGTTTGAACAAGAAAATAAATAAAATATATTTCTAATGATAAACTATATTCATTTATGAAATGTGTTGAAAAGTTTGAACAAGAAAATTTAAAAAAAATATTTCTAATGATAAACTATATACATTTATGAAATGTGTTGAAAAGTTTGAAAAACAAAATGAAAAGATATATTTCTAGTGATAATCTACTGGTAGATAAATTTATGAGATGTGTTGAAAAGTTTGAAAAAGAAAATCAAAAAATATATTTCTAATAATAAACTAATGGTAGATACATTTATGAAATGTGTTGAAAAGTTTCAAAATCAAAGAAATATTTTTCTAATTATAAATTAGATACATTTATGAAATGTGTTGAAAAATTTCAAAAAGAAAATCAAAAAATTAATTTCTATTGATAAACTATATACACTTATGAAATGTGTTGAAAAGTTTGAAAATAAAAAAAAAAATATTTCTAATGATAATCTAGATACATTTATGAAATGTGTTGAAAAGTTTGGGAATAAAAATCAAAAAATATATTTCTAGTGATAAACTACATACATTTATGAAATATGTTGAAAAGTTTGAACAAGAAAATAAAAAGATTTATTTCTAGTGATAATCTACCGGTAGATACATTTATGACATGTGTTGAAAAGATTGAAAGAGAAAGTTAAAAATATATTTTTAATGGTAAACTACCGGTAGATACATTTATGAGATGTGTTGAAAAGTTTGAAAAAGAAAATCAAAAAATATATTTCTAGTAATAAACTATATACATTTATGAAATATGTTGAAAAGTTTGAACAAGAAAATAAAAAAAATATATTTCTTATGATAAACTATATACATTTATGAAATGTGTTGAAAAGTTTGAGAAAGAAAATGAAAAGATATATTTCTAGTGATAATCTACCGGTAGATACATTTATGAGATGTGTTGAAAAGTTTGAAAATGAAAATAAAAAAATATATTTCTAATGATAAACTACTGGTAGATACATTTCTGAGATGTGTTGAAAAGTTTGAAAAAGAAAATTAAAAAATATATTTCTAATGATAAACTAGATACATTGCTGAAATGTGTTGAAAAGTTTCAAAATCAAAGAAATATTTTTCTAATGATAAATTACATACATTTATGAAATCTGTTGAAAACTTTGAACAAGAAAATTGAAAAAAAATATTTCTAATGATAAACTATATACATTTATGAAATGTGTTGAAAAGTTTGAAAAAGAAAATGAAAAGATATATTTCTAGTGATAATCTACCGGTAGATACATTTATGACATGTGTTGAAAAGATTGAAAAAGAAAATAAAAAAATATATTTCTAGTGATACACTACTAGTAGATACATTTATGAAATGTGTTGAAAAGTTTCAAAATCAAAGAAATATTTTTCTAATTATAAATTAGATACATTTATGAGATGTGTTGAAAAGTTTGAAAATCAAAAAAATATATTTCTAATGATAAACTAGATACATTTATGAAATGTGTTGAAAAATTTCAAAAAGAAAATCAAAAAATTAATTTCTATTGATAAACTATATACACTTATGAAATGTGTTGAAAAGTTTGAAAATCAAAAAAAAATATATTTCTAATGATAAACTACATACATTTATGAAATATGTTGAAAAGTTTGAACAAGAAAATAAAAAGATTTATTTCTAGTGATAATCTACCGGTAGATACATTTATGACATGTGTTGAAAAGATTGAAAAAGAAAGTTAAAAATATATTTTTAATGGTAAACTAACGGTAGATACATTTATGAGATGTGTTGAAAAGTTTGAAAAAGAAAATCAAAAAATATATTTCTAGTAATAAACTATATACATTTATGAAATATGTTGAAAAGTTTGAACAAGAAAATTAAAAAAATATATTTCTTATGATAAACTATATACATTTATGAAATGTGTTGAAAAGTTTGAGAAAGAAAATGAAAAGATATATTTCTAGTGATAATCTACCGGTAGATACATTTATGAGATGTGTTGAAAAGTTTGAAAATGAAAATAAAAAAATATATTTCTAATGATAAACTACTGGTAGATACATTTCTGAGATGTGTTGAAAAGTTTGAAAAAGAAAATAAAAAAATATATTTCTAATGATAAACTAGATACATTGCTGAAATGTGTTGAAAAGTTTCAAAATCAAAGAAATATTTTTCTAATGATAAATTACATACATTTATGAAATCTGTTGAAAACTTTGAACAAGAAAATTGAAAAAAAATATTTCTAATGATAAACTATATACATTTATGAAATGTGTTGAAAAGTTTGAAAAAGAAAATGAAAAGATATATTTCTAGTGATAATCTACCGGTAGATACATTTATGACATGTGTTGAAAAGATTGAAAAAGAAAATAAAAAAATATATTTCTAGTGATACACTACTAGTAGATACATTTATGAAATGTGTTGAAAAGTTTCAAAATCAAAGAAATATTTTTCTAATTATAAATTAGATACATTTATGAGATGTGTTGAAAAGTTTGAAAATCAAAAAAATATATTTCTAATGATAAACTAGATACATTTATGAAATGTGTTGAAAAATTTCAAAAAGAAAATCAAAAAATTAATTTCTATTGATAAACTATATACACTTATGAAATGTGTTGAAAAGTTTGAAAATCAAAAAAAAATATATTTCTAATGATAAACTACATACATTTATGAAATATGTTGAAAAGTTTGAACAAGAAAATAAAAAGATTTATTTCTAGTGATAATCTACCGGTAGATACATTTATGACATGTGTTGAAAAGATTGAAAAAGAAAGTTAAAAATATATTTTTAATGGTAAACTAACGGTAGATACATTTATGAGATGTGTTGAAAAGTTTGAAAAAGAAAATCAAAAAATATATTTCTAGTAATAAACTATATACATTTATGAAATATGTTGAAAAGTTTGAACAAGAAAATTAAAAAAATATATTTCTTATGATAAACTATATACATTTATGAAATGTGTTGAAAAGTTTGAGAAAGAAAATGAAAAGATATATTTCTAGTGATAATCTACCGGTAGATACATTTATGAGATGTGTTGAAAAGTTTGAAAAAGAAAATTAAAAAATATATTTCTAATGATAAACTAGATACATTGCTGAAATGTGTTGAAAAGTTTCAAAATCAAAGAAATATTTTTCTAATGATAAATTACATACATTTATGAAATCTGTTGAAAACTTTGAACAAGAAAATTGAAAAAAAATATTTCTAATGATAAACTATATACATTTATGAAATGTGTTGAAAAGTTTGAAAAAGAAAATGAAAAGATATATTTCTAGTGATAATCTACCGGTAGATACATTTATGACATGTGTTGAAAAGATTGAAAAAGAAAATAAAAAAATATATTTCTAGTGATACACTACTAGTAGATACATTTATGAAATGTGTTGAAAAGTTTGGAAAAAAAAATCAAAAAATATATTTCTAGTGATAAACTACATACATTTATGAAATATGTTGAAAAGTTTGAACAAGAAAATAAAAAGAGTTATTTCTAGTGATAATCTACCGGTAGATACATTTATGACATGTGTTGAAAAGATTGAAAAAGAAAGTTAAAAAATATATTTTTAATGGTAAACTACCAGTAGATACATTTATGAGATGTGTTGAAAAGTTTGAAATTCACAAATAAATATTTCTGATGATTTGACAATCAATTTATGAGATGATTTGAAACGTTTGAAAAAAAAATAAAAATTTTTATTTCTAGTGATACACTACTGGTAGATACATTTATGAGATGTGTTGAAAAGTTTAAAAAAGAAAATAAAAAAATATATTTCTAATGATAAACTAGATACATTTATGAAATGTGTTAAAAAGTTTCAAAATGAAAAAAATATTTTTCTAATTATAAATTAGATACATTTATGAGATGTGTTGAAAAGTTTGGAAAAGAAAATCAAAAAATATATTTCTTGTGATAAACTAGATACATTTATGAAATGTGTTGAAAAGTTTGAAATTTAATACAAATATATTTCTAATGATAAACTAGATACATTTATGAAATGTGTTGAAAAGTTTGAACAAGAAAATAAATAAAATATATTTCTAATGATAAACTATATTCATTTATGAAATGTGTTGAAAAGTTTGAACAAGAAAATTTAAAAAAAATATTTCTAATTATAAACTATATACATTTATGAAATGTGTTGAAAAGTTTGAAAAACAAAATGAAAAGATATATTTCTAGTGATAATCTACTGGTAGATAAATTTATGAGATGTGTTGAAAAGTTTGAAAAAGAAAATCAAAAAATATATTTCTAATAATAAACTAATGGTAGATACATTTATGAAATGTGTTGAAAAGTTTCAAAATCAAAGAAATATTTTTCTAATTATAAATTAGATACATTTATGAAATGTGTTGAAAAATTTCAAAAAGAAAATCAAAAAATTAATTTCTATTGATAAACTATATACACTTATGAAATGTGTTGAAAAGTTTGAAAATAAAAAAAAAAAAATTTCTAATGATAATCTAGATACATTTATGAAATGTGTTGAAAAGTTTGGGAATAAAAATCAAAAAATATATTTCTAGTGATAAACTACATACATTTATGAAATATGTTGAAAAGTTTGAACAAGAAAATAAAAAGATTTATTTCTAGTGATAATCTACCGGTAGAT
This sequence comes from Meghimatium bilineatum, assembly GCA_034231615.1. Taxonomy (NCBI): domain Eukaryota; kingdom Metazoa; phylum Mollusca; class Gastropoda; order Stylommatophora; family Philomycidae; genus Meghimatium; species Meghimatium bilineatum. Next base: position 58,649,778 of record CM067298.1, read on the forward strand.
ACATTTATGACATGTGTTGAAAAGATTGAAAGAGAAAGTTAAAAATATATTTTTAATGGTAAACTACCGGTAGATACATTTATGAGATGTGTTGAAAAGTTTGAAAAAGAAAATCAAAAAATATATTTCTAGTAATAAACTATATACATTTATGAAATATGTTGAAAAGTTTGAACAAGAAAATAAAAAAAATATATTTCTTATGATAAACTATATACATTTATGAAATGTGTTGAAAAGTTTGAGAAAGAAAATGAAAAGATATATTTCTAGTGATAATCTACCGGTAGATACATTTATGAGATGTGTTGAAAAGTTTGAAAATGAAAATAAAAAAATATATTTCTAATGATAAACTACTGGTAGATACATTTCTGAGATGTGTTGAAAAGTTTGAAAAAGAAAATTAAAAAATATATTTCTAATGATAAACTAGATACATTGCTGAAATGTGTTGAAAAGTTTCAAAATCAAAGAAATATTTTTCTAATGATAAATTACATACATTTATGAAATCTGTTGAAAACTTTGAACAAGAAAATTGAAAAAAAATATTTCTAATGATAAACTATATACATTTATGAAATGTGTTGAAAAGTTTGAAAAAGAAAATGAAAAGATATATTTCTAGTGATAATCTACCGGTAGATACATTTATGACATGTGTTGAAAAGATTGAAAAAGAAAATAAAAAAATATATTTCTAGTGATACACTACTAGTAGATACATTTATGAAATGTGTTGAAAAGTTTGGAAAAAAAAATCAAAAAATATATTTCTAGTGATAAACTACATACATTTATGAAATATGTTGAAAAGTTTGAACAAGAAAATAAAAAGAGTTATTTCTAGTGATAATCTACCGGTAGATACATTTATGACATGTGTTGAAAAGATTGAAAAAGAAAGTTAAAAAATATATTTTTAATGGTAAACTACCAGTAGATACATTTATGAGATGTGTTGAAAAGTTTGAAATTCACAAATAAATATTTCTGATGATTTGACAATCAATTTATGAGATGATTTGAAACGTTTGAAAAAAAAATAAAAATTTTTATTTCTAGTGATACACTACTGGTAGATACATTTATGAGATGTGTTGAAAAGTTTAAAAAAGAAAATAAAAAAATATATTTCTAATGATAAACTAGATACATTTATGAAATGTGTTAAAAAGTTTCAAAATGAAAAAAATATTTTTCTAATTATAAATTAGATACATTTATGAGATGTGTTGAAAAGTTTGGAAAAGAAAATCAAAAAATATATTTCTTGTGATAAACTAGATACATTTATGAAATGTGTTGAAAAGTTTGAAATTTAATACAAATATATTTCTAATGATAAACTAGATACATTTATGAAATGTGTTGAAAAGTTTGAACAAGAAAATAAATAAAATATATTTCTAATGATAAACTATATTCATTTATGAAATGTGTTGAAAAGTTTGAACAAGAAAATTTAAAAAAAATATTTCTAATTATAAACTATATACATTTATGAAATGTGTTGAAAAGTTTGAAAAACAAAATGAAAAGATATATTTCTAGTGATAATCTACTGGTAGATAAATTTATGAGATGTGTTGAAAAGTTTGAAAAAGAAAATCAAAAAATATATTTCTAATAATAAACTAATGGTAGATACATTTATGAAATGTGTTGAAAAGTTTCAAAATCAAAGAAATATTTTTCTAATTATAAATTAGATACATTTATGAAATGTGTTGAAAAATTTCAAAAAGAAAATCAAAAAATTAATTTCTATTGATAAACTATATACACTTATGAAATGTGTTGAAAAGTTTGAAAATAAAAAAAAAAATATTTCTAATGATAATCTAGATACATTTATGAAATGTGTTGAAAAGTTTGGGAATAAAAATCAAAAAATATATTTCTAGTGATAAACTACATACATTTATGAAATATGTTGAAAAGTTTGAACAAGAAAATAAAAAGATTTATTTCTAGTGATAATCTACCGGTAGATACATTTATGACATGTGTTGAAAAGATTGAAAGAGAAAGTTAAAAATATATTTTTAATGGTAAACTACCGGTAGATACATTTATGAGATGTGTTGAAAAGTTTGAAAAAGAAAATCAAAAAATATATTTCTAGTAATAAACTATATACATTTATGAAATATGTTGAAAAGTTTGAACAAGAAAATAAAAAAAATATATTTCTTATGATAAACTATATACATTTATGAAATGTGTTGAAAAGTTTGAGAAAGAAAATGAAAAGATATATTTCTAGTGATAATCTACCGGTAGATACATTTATGAGATGTGTTGAAAAGTTTGAAAATGAAAATAAAAAAATATATTTCTAATGATAAACTACTGGTAGATACATTTCTGAGATGTGTTGAAAAGTTTGAAAAAGAAAATTAAAAAATATATTTCTAATGATAAACTAGATACATTGCTGAAATGTGTTGAAAAGTTTCAAAATCAAAGAAATATTTTTCTAATGATAAATTACATACATTTATGAAATCTGTTGAAAACTTTGAACAAGAAAATTGAAAAAAAATATTTCTAATGATAAACTATATACATTTATGAAATGTGTTGAAAAGTTTGAAAAAGAAAATGAAAAGATATATTTCTAGTGATAATCTACCGGTAGATACATTTATGACATGTGTTGAAAAGATTGAAAAAGAAAATAAAAAAATATATTTCTAGTGATACACTACTAGTAGATACATTTATGAAATGTGTTGAAAAGTTTCAAAATCAAAGAAATATTTTTCTAATTATAAATTAGATACATTTATGAGATGTGTTGAAAAGTTTGAAAATCAAAAAAATATATTTCTAATGATAAACTAGATACATTTATGAAATGTGTTGAAAAATTTCAAAAAGAAAATCAAAAAATTAATTTCTATTGATAAACTATATACACTTATGAAATGTGTTGAAAAGTTTGAAAATCAAAAAAAAATATATTTCTAATGATAAACTACATACATTTATGAAATATGTTGAAAAGTTTGAACAAGAAAATAAAAAGATTTATTTCTAGTGATAATCTACCGGTAGATACATTTATGACATGTGTTGAAAAGATTGAAAAAGAAAGTTAAAAATATATTTTTAATGGTAAACTAACGGTAGATACATTTATGAGATGTGTTGAAAAGTTTGAAAAAGAAAATCAAAAAATATATTTCTAGTAATAAACTATATACATTTATGAAATATGTTGAAAAGTTTGAACAAGAAAATTAAAAAAATATATTTCTTATGATAAACTATATACATTTATGAAATGTGTTGAAAAGTTTGAGAAAGAAAATGAAAAGATATATTTCTAGTGATAATCTACCGGTAGATACATTTATGAGATGTGTTGAAAAGTTTGAAAATGAAAATAAAAAAATATATTTCTAATGATAAACTACTGGTAGATACATTTCTGAGATGTGTTGAAAAGTTTGAAAAAGAAAATAAAAAAATATATTTCTAATGATAAACTAGATACATTGCTGAAATGTGTTGAAAAGTTTCAAAATCAAAGAAATATTTTTCTAATGATAAATTACATACATTTATGAAATCTGTTGAAAACTTTGAACAAGAAAATTGAAAAAAAATATTTCTAATGATAAACTATATACATTTATGAAATGTGTTGAAAAGTTTGATAAAGAAAATGAAAAGATATATTTCTAGTGATAATCTACCGGTAGATACATTTATGACATGTGTTGAAAAGATTGAAAAAGAAAATAAAAAAATATATTTCTAGTGATACACTACTAGTAGATACATTTATGAAATGTGTTGAAAAGTTTCAAAATCAAAGAAATATTTTTCTAATTATAAATTAGATACATTTATGAGATGTGTTGAAAAGTTTGAAAATCAAAAAAATATATTTCTAATGATAAACTAGATACATTTATGAAATGTGTTGAAAAATTTCAAAAAGAAAATCAAAAAATTAATTTCTATTGATAAACTATATACACTTATGAAATGTGTTGAAAAGTTTGAAAATCAAAAAAAAATATATTTCTAATGATAAACTACATACATTTATGAAATATGTTGAAAAGTTTGAACAAGAAAATAAAAAGATTTATTTCTAGTGATAATCTACCGGTAGATACATTTATGACATGTGTTGAAAAGATTGAAAAAGAAAGTTAAAAATATATTTTTAATGGTAAACTAACGGTAGATACATTTATGAGAAGTGTTGAAAAGTTTGAAAATCAAAAAAATATATTTCTAATGATAAACTAGATACATTTATGAAATGAATTGAAAAATTTCAAAAAGAAAATCAAAAAATTAATTTCTATTGATAAACTATATACACTTATGAAATGTGTTGAAAAGTTTGAAAATAAAAAAAAAAATATTTCTAATGATAATCTAGATACATTTATGAAATGTGTTGAAAAGTTTGGGAATAAAAATCAAAAAATATATTTCTAGTGATAAACTACATACATTTATGAAATATGTTGAAAAGTTTGAACAAGAAAATAAAAAGATTTATTTCTAGTGATAATCTACCGGTAGATACATTTATGACATGTGTTGAAAAGATTGAAAGAGAAAGTTAAAAATATATTTTTAATGGTAAACTACCGGTAGATACATTTATGAGATGTGTTGAAAAGTTTGAAAAAGAAAATCAAAAAATATATTTCTAGTAATAAACTATATACATTTATGAAATATGTTGAAAAGTTTGAACAAGAAAATAAAAAAAATATATTTCTTATGATAAACTATATACATTTATGAAATGTGTTGAAAAGTTTGAGAAAGAAAATGAAAAGATATATTTCTAGTGATAATCTACCGGTAGATACATTTATGAGATGTGTTGAAAAGTTTGAAAATGAAAATAAAAAAATATATTTCTAATGATAAACTACTGGTAGATACATTTCTGAGATGTGTTGAAAAGTTTGAAAAAGAAAATAAAAAAATATATTTCTAATGATAAACTAGATACATTGCTGAAATGTGTTGAAAAGTTTCAAAATCAAAGAAATATTTTTCTAATGATAAATTACATACATTTATGAAATCTGTTGAAAATTTTGAACAAGAAAATTGAAAAAAAATATTTCTAATGATAAACTATATACATTTATGAAATGTGTTGAAAAGTTTGAAAAAGAAAATGAAAAGATATATTTCTAGTGATAATCTACCGGTAGATACATTTATGACATGTGTTGAAAAGATTGAAAGAGAAAGTTAAAAATATATTTTTAATGGTAAACTACCGGTAGATACAATTATGAGATGTGTTGAAAAGTTTGAAAAAGAAAATCAAAAAATATATTTCTAGTAATAAACTATATACATTTATGAAATATGTTGAAAAGTTTGAACAAGAAAATAAAAAAAATATATTTCTTATGATAAACTATATACATTTATGAAATGTGTTGAAAAGTTTGAGAAAGAAAATGAAAAGATATATTTCTAGTGATAATCTACCGGTAGATACATTTATGAGATGTGTTGAAAAGTTTGAAAATGAAAATAAAAAAATATATTTCTAATGATAAACTACTGGTAGATACATTTCTGAGATGTGTTGAAAAGTTTGAAAAAGAAAATAAAAAAATATATTTCTAATGATAAACTAGATACATTGCTGAAATGTGTTGAAAAGTTTCAAAATCAAAGAAATATTTTTCTAATGATAAATTACATACATTTATGAAATCTGTTGAAAATTTTGAACAAGAAAATTGAAAAAAAATATTTCTAATGATAAACTATATACATTTATGAAATGTGTTGAAAAGTTTGAAAAAGAAAATGAAAAGATATATTTCTAGTGATAATCTACCGGTAGATACATTTATGACATGTGTTGAAAAGATTGAAAAAGAAAATAAAAAAATATATTTCTAGTGATACACTACTAGTAGATACATTTATGAAATGTGTTGAAAAGTTTCAAAATCAAAGAAATATTTTTCTAATTATAAATTAGATACATTTATGAGATGTGTTGAAAAGTTTGAAAATCAAAAAAATATATTTCTAATGATAAACTAGATACATTTATGAAATGTGTTGAAAAATTTCAAAAAGAAAATCAAAAAATTAATTTCTATTGATAAACTATATACACTTATGAAATGTGTTGAAAAGTTTGAAAATCAAAAAAAAATATATTTCTAATGATAAACTACATACATTTATGAAATATGTTGAAAAGTTTGAACAAGAAAATAAAAAGATTTATTTCTAGTGATAATCTACCGGTAGATACATTTATGACATGTGTTGAAAAGATTGAAAAAGAAAGTTAAAAATATATTTTTAATGGTAAACTAACGGTAGATACATTTATGAGATGTGTTGAAAAGTTTGAAAAAGAAAATCAAAAAATATATTTCTAGTAATAAACTATATACATTTATGAAATATGTTGAAAAGTTTGAACAAGAAAATAAAAAAAATATATTTCTTATGATAAACTATATACATTTATGAAATGTGTTGAAAAGTTTGAGAAAGAAAATGAAAAGATATATTTCTAGTGATAATCTACCGGTAGATACATTTATGAGATGTGTTGAAAAGTTTGAAAATGAAAATAAAAAAATATATTTCTAATGATAAACTACTGGTAGATACATTTCTGAGATGTGTTGAAAAGTTTGAAAAAGAAAATAAAAAAATATATTTCTAATGATAAACTAGATACATTGCTGAAATGTGTTGAAAAGTTTCAAAATCAAAGAAATATTTTTCTAATGATAAATTACATACATTTATGAAATCTGTTGAAAACTTTGAACAAGAAAATTGAAAAAAAATATTTCTAATGATAAACTATATACATTTATGAAATGTGTTGAAAAGTTTGAAAAAGAAAATGAAAAGATATATTTCTAGTGATAATCTACCGGTAGATACATTTATGACATGTGTTGAAAAGATTGAAAAAGAAAATAAAAAAATATATTTCTAGTGATACACTACTAGTAGATACATTTATGAAATGTGTTGAAAAGTTTAAAAATCAAAGAAATATTTTTCTAATTATAAATTAGATACATTTATGAGATGTGTTGAAAAGTTTGAAAATCAAAAAAATATATTTCTAATGATAAACTAGATACATTTATGAAATGTGTTGAAAAATTTCAAAAAGAAAATCAAAAAATTAATTTCTATTGATAAACTATATACACTTATGAAATGTGTTGAAAAGTTTGAAAATCAAAAAAAAATATATTTCTAATGATAAACTACATACATTTATGAAATATGTTGAAAAGTTTGAACAAGAAAATAAAAAGATTTATTTCTAGTGATAATCTACCGGTAGATACATTTATGACATGTGTTGAAAAGATTGAAAAAGAAAGTTAAAAATATATTTTTAATGGTAAACTAACGGTAGATACATTTATGAGAAGTGTTGAAAAGTTTGAAAATCAAAAAAATATATTTCTAATGATAAACTAGATACATTTATGAAATGAATTGAAAAATTTCAAAAAGAAAATCAAAAAATTAATTTCTATTGATAAACTATATACACTTATGAAATGTGTTGAAAAGTTTGAAAATAAAAAAAAAAATATTTCTAATGATAATCTAGATACATTTATGAAATGTGTTGAAAAGTTTGGGAATAAAAATCAAAAAATATATTTCTAGTGATAAACTACATACATTTATGAAATATGTTGAAAAGTTTGAACAAGAAAATAAAAAGATTTATTTCTAGTGATAATCTACCGGTAGATACATTTATGACATGTGTTGAAAAGATTGAAAGAGAAAGTTAAAAATATATTTTTAATGGTAAACTACCGGTAGATACATTTATGAGATGTGTTGAAAAGTTTGAAAAAGAAAATCAAAAAATATATTTCTAGTAATAAACTATATACATTTATGAAATATGTTGAAAAGTTTGAACAAGAAAATAAAAAAAATATATTTCTTATGATAAACTATATACATTTATGAAATGTGTTGAAAAGTTTGAGAAAGAAAATGAAAAGATATATTTCTAGTGATAATCTACCGGTAGATACATTTATGAGATGTGTTGAAAAGTTTGAAAATGAAAATAAAAAAATATATTTCTAATGATAAACTACTGGTAGATACATTTCTGAGATGTGTTGAAAAGTTTGAAAAAGAAAATAAAAAAATATATTTCTAATGATAAACTAGATACATTGCTGAAATGTGTTGAAAAGTTTCAAAATCAAAGAAATATTTTTCTAATGATAAATTACATACATTTATGAAATCTGTTGAAAATTTTGAACAAGAAAATTGAAAAAAAATATTTCTAATGATAAACTATATACATTTATGAAATGTGTTGAAAAGTTTGAAAAAGAAAATGAAAAGATATATTTCTAGTGATAATCTACCGGTAGATACATTTATGACATGTGTTGAAAAGATTGAAAAAGAAAATAAAAAAATATATTTCTAGTGATACACTACTAGTAGATACATTTATGAAATGTGTTGAAAAGTTTCAAAATCAAAGAAATATTTTTCTAATTATAAATTAGATACATTTATGAGATGTGTTGAAAAGTTTGAAAATCAAAAAAATATATTTCTAATGATAAACTAGATACATTTATGAAATGTGTTGAAAAATTTCAAAAAGAAAATCAAAAAATTAATTTCTATTGATAAACTATATACACTTATGAAATGTGTTGAAAAGTTTGAAAATCAAAAAAAAATATATTTCTAATGATAAACTACATACATTTATGAAATATGTTGAAAAGTTTGAACAAGAAAATAAAAAGATTTATTTCTAGTGATAATCTACCGGTAGATACATTTATGACATGTGTTGAAAAGATTGAAAAAGAAAGTTAAAAATATATTTTTAATGGTAAACTAACGGTAGATACATTTATGAGATGTGTTGAAAAGTTTGAAAAAGAAAATCAAAAAATATATTTCTAGTAATAAACTATATACATTTATGAAATATGTTGAAAAGTTTGAACAAGAAAATTAAAAAAATATATTTCTTATGATAAACTATATACATTTATGAAATGTGTTGAAAAGTTTGAGAAAGAAAATGAAAAGATATATTTCTAGTGATAATCTACCGGTAGATACATTTATGAGATGTGTTGAAAAGTTTGAAAATGAAAATAAAAAAATATATTTCTAATGATAAACTACTGGTAGATACATTTCTGAGATGTGTTGAAAAGTTTGAAAAAGAAAATAAAAAAATATATTTCTAATGATAAACTAGATACATTGCTGAAATGTGTTGAAAAGTTTCAAAATCAAAGAAATATTTTTCTAATGATAAATTACATACATTTATGAAATCTGTTGAAAACTTTGAACAAGAAAATTGAAAAAAAATATTTCTAATGATAAACTATATACATTTATGAAATGTGTTGAAAAGTTTGAAAAAGAAAATGAAAAGATATATTTCTAGTGATAATCTACCGGTAGATACATTTATGACATGTGTTGAAAAGATTGAAAAAGAAAATAAAAAAATATATTTCTAGTGATACACTACTAGTAGATACATTTATGAAATGTGTTGAAAAGTTTCAAAATCAAAGAAATATTTTTCTAATTATAAATTAGATACATTTATGAGATGTGTTGAAAAGTTTGAAAATCAAAAAAATATATTTCTAATGATAAACTAGATACATTTATGAAATGTGTTGAAAAATTTCAAAAAGAAAATCAAAAAATTAATTTCTATTGATAAACTATATACACTTATGAAATGTGTTGAAAAGTTTGAAAATCAAAAAAAAATATATTTCTAATGATAAACTACATACATTTATGAAATATGTTGAAAAGTTTGAACAAGAAAATAAAAAGATTTATTTCTAGTGATAATCTACCGGTAGATACATTTATGACATGTGTTGAAAAGATTGAAAAAGAAAGTTAAAAATATATTTTTAATGGTAAACTAACGGTAGATACATTTATGAGATGTGTTGAAAAGTTTGAAAAAGAAAATCAAAAAATATATTTCTAGTAATAAACTATATACATTTATGAAATATGTTGAAAAGTTTGAACAAGAAAATTAAAAAAATATATTTCTTATGATAAACTATATACATTTATGAAATGTGTTGAAAAGTTTGAGAAAGAAAATGAAAAGATATATTTCTAGTGATAATCTACCGGTAGATACATTTATGAGATGTGTTGAAAAGTTTGAAAATGAAAATAAAAAAATATATTTCTAATGATAAACTACTGGTAGATACATTTCTGAGATGTGTTGAAAAGTTTGAAAAAGAAAATAAAAAAATATATTTCTAATGATAAACTACCGGTAGATCTATTTATGAGATGTGTTGAAAAGTTTGAAAAAGAAAATAAAAAAAATATATTTCTAATGATAAACTAGATACATTGCTGAAATGTGTTGAAAAGTTTCAAAATCAAAGAAATATTTTTCTGTTGATAAATTACATACATTTATGAAATCTGTTGAAAACTTTGAACAAGAAAATTGAAAAAAAATATTTCTAATGATAAACTATATACATTTATGACATGTGTTGAAAAGTTTGAAAAAGAAAATGAAAAGATATATTTCCAGTGATAATCTACCGGTAGATAAATTTATGACATGTGTTGAAAAGATTGAAAAAGAAAATAAAAAAATATATTTCTAGTGATACACTACTGGTAGATACATTTATGAAATGTGTTGAAAAGTTTCAAAATCAAAGAAATATTTTTCTAATGATAAACTAGATACATTTATGAAATGTGTTGAAAAATTTCAAAAAGAAAATCAAAAAATTAATTTCTATTGATAAACTATATACACTTATGAAATGTGTTGAAAAGTTTGAAAATCAAAAAAAAATATATTCCTAATGATAATCTAGATACATTTATGAAATGTGTTGAAAAGTTTGGGAATAAAAATCAAAAAATATATTTCTAGTGATAAACTACATACATTTATGAAATATGTTGAAAAGTTTGAACAAGAAAATAAAAAGATTTATTTCTAGTGATAATCTACCGGTAGATACATTTATGACATGTGTTGAAAAGATTGAAAAAGAAAGTTAAAAATATATTTTTAATGGTAAACTACCGGTAGATACATTTATGAGATGTGTTGAAAAGTTTGAAAAAGAAAATCAAAAAATATATTTCTAGTAATAAACTATATACATTTATGAAATGTGTTGAAAAGTTTGAACAAGAAAATATAAAAAATATATTTCTAATGATAAACTACCTGTAGATACCTTTATGAGATGTGTTGAAAAGTTTGAAAAAGAAAATCAAAAAATATATTTCTAGTGATAAACTATATACATTTATGAAATGTGTTGAAAAGTTTGAAAAAGAAAATGAAAAGATATAATTCTAGTGATAATCTACCGGTAGATACATTTATGAGATGTATTGAAAAGATTGAAAAAGAAAATAAAAAAATATATTTCTAATGATAAACTACCGGTAGATACATTTATGAGAAGTGTTGAAAAGTTTGAAAAAGAAAATTAAAAAAATATATTTCTAATGATAAACTACTGGTAGATACATTTCTGAGATGTGTTGAAAAGTTTGAAAAAGAAAATAAAAAAATATATTTCTAATGATAAACTACCGGTAGATACATTTATGAGATGTGTTGAAAAGTATGCACAAGAAAATTTAAAAAATATATTTCTAATGATAAACTATATTCATTTATGAAATGTTTTGAAAAGTTTGAACAAGAAAATAAAAAAAAAATATTTCTAATGATAAACTATATACATTTATGAAATGTGTTGAAAAGTTTGAAAAAGAAAGTGAAAAGATATATTTCTAGTGATAATCTACTGTTAGATACATTTATGAGATGTGTTGAAAAGTTTGAAAAAGAAAATGAAAAAATATATTTCTAATAATAAACTACTGGTAGATACATTTACGAAATGTGTTGAAAACTTTCAAAATCAAAAAAATATATTTCTAATGATAAACTAGATACATTTATGAAATATGTTGAAAAGTTTGAACAAGAGAATAAAAAAAAATATATTTCTAATGATAAACTATATACATTTAAGAAATGTGTTGAAAAGTTTGAAAAAGAAAGTGAAAAGATATATTTCTAGTGATAATCTACCGGTAGATACATTTATGAGATGTGTTTAAAAGTTTGAAAAAGAAATTTAAAAAAATATATTTCTTATGATAAACTATATACATTTATGAAATGTGTTGAAAAGTTTGAGAAAGAAAATGAAAAGATATATTTCTAGTGATAATCTACCGGTAGATACATTTATGAGATGTGTTTAAAAGTTTGAAAAAGAAAATAAAAAAAATATATTTCTTATGATAAACTATATACATTTATGAAATGTGTTGAAAAGTTTGAGAAAGAAAATGAAAAGATATATTTCTAGTGATAATCTACCGGTAGATACATTTATGAGATGTGTTGAAAAGTTTGAAAATGAAAATAAAAAAATATATTTCTAATGATAAACTACTGGTAGATACATTTCTGAGATGTGTTGAAAAGTTTGAAAAAGAAAATAAAAAAATATATTTCTAATGATAAACTACTGGTAGATCTATTTATGAGATGTGTTGAAAAGTTTGAAAAAGAAAATAAAAAAATATATTTCTAATGATAAACTATATACATTTATGAAATGTGTTGAAAAGTTTGAAAAAGAAAATGAAAAGATATATTTCTAGTGATAATCTACCGGTAGATACATTTATGACATGTGTTGAAAAGTTTCAAAATCAAAGAAATATTTTTCTAATTATAAATTAGATACATTTATGAGATGTGTTGAAATGTTTGAAAATCAAAAAAATATATTTCTAATGATAAACTAGATACATTTATGAAATGTGTTGAAAAATTTCAAAAAGAAAATCAAAAAATTAATTTCTATTGATAAACTATATACACTTATGAAATGTGTTGAAAAGTTTGAAAATCAAAAAAAATATATTTCTAATGATAATCTAGATACATTTATGAAATGTGTTGAAAAGTTTGGGAATAAAAATTAAAAAAATATATTTCCAGTGATAAACTACATACATTTATGAAATATGTTGAAATGTTTGAACAAGAAAATAGAAAGATTTATTTCTAGTGATAATCTACCGGTAGATACATTTATGACATGTGTTGAAAAGATTGAAAAAGAAAGTTAAAAATATATTTTTAATGGTAAACTACCGGTAGATACATTTATGAGATGTGTTGAAAAGTTTGAAAAAGAAAATCAAAAAATATATTTCTAGTAATAAACTATATACATTTATGAAATATGTTGAAAAGTTTGAACAAGAAAAAAAAAATATATTTCTAATGATAAACTACCTGTAGATACCTTTATGAGATGTGTTGAAAAGTTTGAAAAAGAAAATCAAAAAATATATTTCTAGTGATAAACTATATACATTTATGAAATGTGTTGAAAAGTTTGAAAAAGAAAATGAAAAGATATAAATAATTCTAGTGATAATCTACCGGTAGATACATTTATGAGATGTATTGAAAAGATTGAAAAAGAAAATAAAAAAATATATTTCTAATGATAAACTACCGGTAGATACATTTATGAGAAGTGTTGAAAAGTTTGATAAAGAAAATTTAAAAAATATATTTCTAATGATAAACTACTGGTAGATACATTTCTGAGATGTGTTGAAAAGTTTGAAAAAGAAAATAAAAAAATATATTTCTAATGATAAACTACCTGTAGATCTATTTATGAGATGTGTTGAAAAGTTTGAAAAAGAAAATAAAAAAATATATTTCTAATGTTATCTACTGGTAGATACATTTATGAGATGTGTTGAAAAGTATGAACAAGAAAATTAAAAAAATATATTTCTAATGATAAACTATATTCATTTATGAAATGTTTTGAAAAGTTTGAACAAGAAAATTAATAAAAAATATTTCTAATGATAAACTATATACATTTATGAAATGTGTTGAAAAGTTTGAAAAAGAAAGTGAAAAGATATATTTCTAGTGATAATCTACTGTTAGATACATTTATGAGATGTGTTGAAAAGTTTGAAAAAGAAAATGAAAAAATATATTTCTAATAATAAACTACTGGTAGATACATTTATGAAATGTGTTGAAAACTTTCAAAATCAAAAAAATATATTTCTAATGATAAACTAGATACATTTATGAAATATGTTGAAAAGTTTGAACAAGAGAATAAAAAAAATATATTTCTAATGATAAACTATATACATTTAAGAAATGTGTTGAAAAGTTTGAAAAAGAAAGTGAAAAGATATATTTCTAGTGATAATCTACCGGTAGATACATTTCTGAGATGTGTTGAAAAGTTTGAAAAAGAAAATAAAAAAATATATTTCTAATGATAAACTACCTGTAGATACATTTATGAAATGTGTTGAAAAGTTTGAAAAAGAAAATAAAAAAATATATTTCTAATGATAAACTACCTGTAGATCTATTTATGAGATGTGTTGAAAAGTTTGAAAAAGAAAATAAAAAAAATATATTTCTAATGATAAACTAGATACATTGCTGAAATGTGTTGAAAAGTTTCAAAATCAAAGAAATATTTTTCTAATGATAAATTACATACATTTATGAAATCTGTTGAAAAGTTTGAATAAGAAAATTGAAAAAAAATATTTCTAATGATAAACTATATACATTTATGAAATGTGTTGAAAAGTTTGAAAAAGAAAATGAAAAGATATATTTCTATTGATAATCTACCGGTAGATACATTTATGAGAAGTGTTGAAAAGTTTGAAAAAGAAAGAAATATTTTTCTAATTATAAACTAGATACATTTATGAAATGAATTGAAAAATTTCAAAAAGAAAATCAAAAAATTAATTTCTATTGATAAACTATATACACTTATGAAATGTGTTGAAAAGTTTGAAAATCAAAAAAAATATATTTCTAATGATAATCTAGATACATTTATGAAATGTGTTGAAAAGTTTGGGAAAAAAAATCAAAAAATATATTTCTAGTGATAAACTACATACATTTATGAAATATGTTGAAAAGTTTGAACAAGAAAATAAAAAGATTTATTTCTAGTGATAATCTACCGGTAGATACATTTATGACATGTGTTGAAAAGATTGAAAAAGAAAGTTAAAAATATATTTTTAATGGTAAACTACCGGTAGATACATTTATGAGATGTGTTGAAAAGTTTGAAAAAGAAAATCAAAAAATATATTTCTAGTAATAAACTATATACATTTATGAAATATGTTGAAAAGTTTGAACAAGAAAATAAAAAAAATATATTTCTAATGATAAACTATATTCATTTATGAAATGTGTTGAAAAGTTTGAACAAGAAAATTTTAAAAAAATATTTCTAATGATAAACTATATACATTTAAGAAATGTGTTGAAAAGTTTGAAAAATAATATCAAACAATAAATTTCTATTGATGCACTATATACACTTATGAAATGTGTTGAAAAGTTTGAAAATCAAAAAATATATTTCTAATGATAAACTAGATACATTTATGAAATGTGTTGTAAAGTTTGGAAAAGAAAATCAAAAGATATATTTCTAGTGATACACTACTGGTAGATACATTTATGAAATGTGTTGAAAAGTTTCAAAATGAAAGAAATATTTTTCTAATTATAAATTAGATACATTTATGAGATGTGTTGAAAAGTTTGAAAATCAAATAAATATATTTCTAATGATAAACTAGATACCTTTATGAAATGTTTTGAAAAATTTCAAAAAGAAAATCAAAAAATTAATTTCTATTGATAAACTATATACACTTATGAAATGTGTTGAAAAGTTTGAAAATCAAAAAAAAATATATTTCTAATGATAAACTAGATACATTTATGAAATGTGTTGAAAAGTTTGGAAAAAAAAATCAAAAAATATATTTCTAGTGATAAACTACATACATTTATGAAATATGTTGAAAAGTTTGAACAAGAAAATAAAAAGAGTTATTTCTAGTGATAATCTACCGGTAGATACATTTATGACATGTGTTGAAAAGATTGAAAAAGAAAGTTAAAAAATATATTTTTAATGGTAAACTACCAGTAGATACATTTATGAGATGTGTTGAAAAGTTTGAAATTCACAAATAAATATTTCTGATGATTTGACAATCAATTTATGAGATGATTTGAAACGTTTGAAAAAAAAATAAAAATTTTTATTTCTAGTGATACACTACTGGTAGATACATTTATGAGATGTGTTGAAAAGTTTAAAAAAGAAAATAAAAAAATATATTTCTAATGATAAACTAGATACATTTATGAAATGTGTTAAAAAGTTTCAAAATGAAAAAAATATTTTTCTAATTATAAATTAGATACATTTATGAGATGTGTTGAAAAGTTTGGAAAAGAAAATCAAAAAATATATTTCTTGTGATAAACTAGATACATTTATGAAATGTGTTGAAAAGTTTGAAATTTAATACAAATATATTTCTAATGATAAACTAGATACATTTATGAAATGTGTTGAAAAGTTTGAACAAGAAAATAAATAAAATATATTTCTAATGATAAACTATATTCATTTATGAAATGTGTTGAAAAGTTTGAACAAGAAAATTTAAAAAAAATATTTCTAATGATAAACTATATACATTTATGAAATGTGTTGAAAAGTTTGAAAAACAAAATGAAAAGATATATTTCTAGTGATAATCTACTGGTAGATAAATTTATGAGATGTGTTGAAAAGTTTGAAAAAGAAAATCAAAAAATATATTTCTAATAATAAACTAATGGTAGATACATTTATGAAATGTGTTGAAAAGTTTCAAAATCAAAAAATATATTTCTAATGTTAATCTAGATACATTTATGAAATGTGTTCAAAAGTTTGGAAAAGAAAATCAAAAAATATATTTCTTGTGATAAACTAGATACATTTATGAAATGTGTTGAAAAGTTTGAAATTTAAAAAAAATATATTTCTAATGATAAACTAGATACATTTATGAAATGTGTTGTAAAGTTTGGAAAAGAAAATCAAAAGATATATTTCTAGTGATAGACTATATACATTTATGAAATATGTTGAAAAGTTTGAACAAGAAAATTTAAAAAAATATATTTTTAATGATAAACTATATTCATTTATTAAATGTGTTGAAAATTTGAAAAAGAAAGTGAAAAGATATATTTCTATTGATAATCTACCGGTAGATACATTTATGAGATGTGTTTAAAAGTTTGAAAAATAAAATAAAAAAATATATTTCTACTAATTTGACCTCTATTTACTTTTTTATTCTCTTATAAAATGGATTTAATCGAATTAAAACTTTTAAGTGAAATGACTCCTGAAAATATGAATAATGCATATACAAGAAATATGATTATTAAATTGATAGATCGCGAAATGAATATATCAGGGAAAGAATAGGTATAATATCTTGTACAGATTACATAGAGAGAGAACAGATCAAGTGGTTTTGCCACATTATGAGAATGCATCATGAAAAGTTGCCCTTACAAATCATATAACCAAATGAGATCAGGGTACAATGCCAGAGGAAGACCATGGAAAAGATGGATAGAAAACATCAGGGACATCCTTAACAGACACGGTCATAGCACAGCCGAGGCCACACATCTGGCTTTAGAATGCAAGCTCGAGCTCCAATCACCCCTACGCTTAACTGCAAGAGTGGATCACAAACCACCTAGGGAAAGACAATAGACAATAGATAGATTATTAAATTTATGAATATTAAAACCGAACAACCTAATTTATCACAAGATCAGATTTGTAGTAAATTAGGTATTTCTTCTTCTACAATAAAAAATAAAGAATAAGACAAGATTTAAATGTATTATTTCCATATAAATATGATATTCCTTTTAAAAAGTAACAAGAATTTAAAAAATATTGCAATTAGTAATAAAGAAACATTAAAAATAAATAAAGAAACAAGGAAATTAAAAGTTAAAAAAATAAAAGAGAAAATTGGTAATGGAAGGGATAATAATAAATTATTTAATGTTAATAAAGCAATAGAAGAAGTGTAAATAATTTATTGTTATATTTGATGTTGAGAATTTCATTCTCTAAAAATGGAAGAACTAAAATTATTTGAAGAAATAAAAAAACTTGAAAAACAAAATTATAAAACAAAAGATTATTTATTAAAACAATATATTGTAAAAAATACGATTAATAAAGAAGTTTTAAAAATAGTTGGTGAACAAATGATTGAGTATGAAGAAGAATTAGAAGAAAAACAATGTTTAATGAATGAATATGAAACAATAATTGGTGGTGATAAATTAATGAAATAATTCAGAAATATAATAAAAAATATATCAAACAAATTGATCCTAGTAAAGTTACTTATAAAGATAAGAGTGCGTAAAAGATTATTATATAAATTAAACAACAAAATAAAAGAATTAGAAAAGTAGAAATAATAGTATAAATAATTACTGATAAAATATATATTTTAAATTCATATTTTAAAATTATGATTGATTTTATCTATTTCTTCACATATTTTTACCACCCGTGTGTTGTTGGGGCCCGAAAGGGGAGAAAAGAATAGCAACACCGTGTACCTTTCATGCATGTCATACGAGGTGACTAAGGAGGTTATGGGATGGAGTTGGCTGTCCAATTAAATAGGGTCAATGACCCAAAGCCATGCTGAAGTTGGATGTATCAGGCCGAAAGGTGCAGATATCGCAGCTTTGCTGTAAACCATGACACAACACATTCCATTCTCCAGACTACATCCTGCTAATCTGAAGGAGTTTGAGAACGACTGCAGAAGAAGAAGAAATGTACAGATGAAATTAGATGGGGGTCATTCACAAGTAGAAATTCTCATTATATTGGCATGGCTTCTATTGTTTCTTCATTGTTCATTCTCAAACTCCCACTGGAACTCTCTTGTTGCAGGACAATGATCCATCCTACTAGGTTCATAATTTCTCAAACTCCCACTGGAATTCTCTTGTTGCAGGACAATGATCCATCCTACTAGGTTACATAATTTCTCAAACTCCCACTGGAACTCTCTTGTTGCAGGACAATGATCCTACAAGATTTCAAGTAGGATGTAGTCCAGAGAATGGAAATGCATTGTGTTTCCGATTTATTTGCGCTAATGGCCTAATACATCGGACTTTGACTGTATTGCTAGTTTACTGTTGCATAATGGTTAGTCTGATAAGCAAATAGTGCGACCTTCAAACCTTCCACATTCAGGAACCATTGTCATTAAGTTAGCACAGACTTGAAACACTGTGTTCCTATGTGACTGCACAACAAAGGTGATCCTTAGGATTTAACTCAACAGTTGTGAAATATGATATTGTTTACAATAAATCTAAGAAGTATTTACATGAATGATACTGTCCACAGATATTTGGGAAGGAAACGTTTACGCAAAGACTTAGAGACAATGGTAGAGGGCAGCGATCGGTTGGCGTGGCCACACTATTCCTATTGGACAATCAGGTACATATTGTCTATCCGGGGTGCACGAAAACTGCTAGATCAGAAACCTTTGTCAAAGATGGTGCCTGTGGATGAGTACCTTCCAATCATGTTTGATAGGCATCCAGAGTGAGTACTTGTTTAATTGTCAGCTAAAAGACATAATATCTTAGTGTTAACGGTGATGTTGAGTTCTTGTTTAATTGAGAGCTAAAAACAAATTATGCCTTAGTGTTAAAGGTGGTAAGATAAATTATAACACCCACCATCCAGCGGGGTGGAATAAGGTATTAAGTTAGAGCTTGGAATCACATGTGCTGTGGGGTTCTGGGAAGGATGTATAGAATAATATTGTGACGGGCTTGTATGACAACTGACTTTCTTGAACTTCTAGTTAATGGCAAAGAATAGGGCCAGTGTCTTATTTTCAAGCATGTCGTTGAAGGCGACTAAGTACAGTTGGGGCACAGTAGAGGCGACTAAGTACAGTTGGGGCACAGTAGAGGCGACTAAGTACAGTTGGGGCACAGTAGAGGCGACTAAGTACAGTTGGGGCACAGTAGAGGCGACTAAGTACAGTTGGGGCACAGTAGAGGCGACTAAGTACAGTTGGGGCACAGTAGAGGCGACTAAGTACAGTTGAGGTACAGTAGAGGCGACTAAGTACAGTTGGGGTACAATAGAGGCGACTAAGCCTCCCTGCCTTTGGGGACTAAACATGCATTCAGAAACCTCCATGATGCAACAATTCCTTTGAGACAACCTTATAGAGTCTAGGTTACACAAGAGCCTCAGTTACACAACTGAGAAGAAGCTGTGCTATTGTCAGAAAGGCTATGGGCTATCAAATATAGCTCATATATATAGCTATATAGCTACCACCTCAAAACTAAAGGGATTCTTCTTCTTCGTTCATTCTCAAACTCCTGCAGATTAGCAGGTTGTAGTCCGGAGAACGGAATGCGTTGTGTCATGGTTTACATCATTGCTGTGATATATGCACCTTTTGGCCGCCTGACACATCTGACTTCAGCATTACTAAAGGGATTATTTCATAATCATCATTATAATACTGTGACTTGCAATGTATGTTGTAAGAGGCAGCTAAGGAGAGCTTGGAGTGTGGTTGGTTACTCCATTTCATAGAAAGACACACAAAAATAGTAGCATACCATGTATAAACTAATTCGATTATAAACCGAGGACATGATTTTAATGTCTGAAATTTGACACAAGTCTAGAATCCATTTATAGGCCGAGGTGTAGAATTCCATTATTATAATAATGAAGGGGCAAGTGCCACATGGTTTGCATCTGTGGGTATCACCAACTAGACAAACCATTAATGCAAAAGAAAGTCTTAGTAGATGACTTGCCGTTATATTGAGGTTCTCTTATAGAAGCTTCATGGCACATCATATATACAATTATGCTTTTATTTTATTGTTGCAATGTATTTTATGCTTTATTTGTATATATGTATGCACCTTCTGTGGTTGGGATAAAGCCAGAGATGTACTGTGCAGCACTGGGGAGGGGAGGAGGAAGCTGACAGCACTATATGTTTCCTATGCTGAGGCCCATCATAGAGGCGCAATGACTTAGGAAGTGACAATCATTTTGACTTGAACATTTGGTTGCATGCCTGAAGCAATAGAGAAGTCTGACATAACCAGTAGTCAATTGGTGGCGGGGAATGAACATAGTGAACCCTACCTTAGCTCCAGTGATTTGAGCATTACTTAGGTAGAAAACTCACAAACCAAATTAGACAATTACCAATTTATTATAATTATATTTTTTTTTTCATCGCATTTATTGTTTTTCATGCCGTGTGCATCTTCGCTTGCGAAGGAGGAACATCATCAGGTATCCTCTGGCTCTAACCGGGTTGGACCAAAAATCCACAGACCTCCCATCAATATAATGCTAGCACAACAAATATTATTTACAGACAAGCAGATACAAGATCGTCATAAAACAAAGTCTTCGCTTAACATCCTACAACTGAACATGGTATAGGAAACTCTTCTTCTTCAGCGTTCATTCTCAAACTCCCGCCAGATCTCTCTTGTAGCAGGACATATGTTTGCAAAATGTTGCATGAGTTTGGCTAAATGTTGTTATGTATTTGGTTAAATAATAATGGAAGGCAGAGCATCAGGGCAGAGCAGGAAAGGCAGACCAAGAAGATGATGGACTGACAACATTAAATATAACATGAATATGTCATTGGAGAATGCAAGCCGCATCGCCCACGACAGAGAATGGTTCAGGGAGTTCATTAGAAAGACAACGTTCTGGAGAGAATATGTCACTGACAGTGTGACTAAATTTTGTATGTGTTTGACCAAATGTTGTATGTGTTTGACCAAATGTTGTATATGTTTGACCAAATGTTGTATGTGTTTGACCAAATGTTGTATGTGTTTGACCAAATGTTGTATGTGTTTGACCAAATGTTGTATGTGTTTGACCAAATGTTGTATGTGTTTGACCAAATGTATGTGTTTGACCAAATTTTGTATGTGTTTGACCACATGTTGTATGTGTTTTACCAAATGTTGTATGTGTTTTACCAAATTTTGTATGTGTTTGACCAAATGTTGTATGTGTTTGACCAAATGTTGTAGATATCAAAGCCAAATGGTAAACTATGATGTAACATATCTTATCCGGACTACATCCTGTTCAGTCCTTTACAATGCCAAAGTGATATGTGTTGGGCCATTGAGACAAATAAAACTGTGACAAAACATTTACGTTCTCTGGTGTATGTCCTGCTGGAAATCTAGTACGAACATCCTGCTACAGGAAAGATCTTATGGGAGTATGGCAACGAGCGTAAAGAAAAGAGAAATAATATAGCCTGACATGCACGGTGTAAGAGGCAACTAAAGAGAGGAGGCAAGGTGTCTACCCTGTGTTGAATTCAAAAGTCAAGCAAAAAATAGACAAAATGACCCGACATGCATGATGTAAGAGGCAGTTAAGATGGAATTGACTGTCTCAACTCATAGGTTAAAGTGACCCACAAACAGTGCTTATTCTATATTTTCATGTTTATGTAATTATTGCTTATTATAAATTTGTGCTTATAAATTTTGGCTTATTATTAATTTTTACTTTTTAATAGTTTACTTATTATAAATTGTTTGCTTATTATAAATTGTTCCTTATTATGAATTGTTACTTATAAATTTTTGCAGAACAATACGGGATCAAGGGTCCATGTATATACTATCAATTAGCGGGATTTTAAACAAACTTACAAATATTTCATATGATCAATATTTGTGTTCTTTGGTTCACACACATTTAGCGAGCTCAATGAAATTACATCATTTACAGATCTTGTCACTGTAATTCAAAATAGCTAATAGTAGTTACGCGCGGAGATTAAAACTAGCAACGATTTAATGGTTTTTGTATTTTCAAGATATGAGGTACTGTTAGAATTTAGATGTTGTGTTAGGGGGGGGGATTAGACTCAGTGTTAGGACTAATTCTAACGCAAACCCCCTTTCTGATTTAATCAATTCAAGTTGGTAACTACATTGAAAGGGAGACAAATGATTTCTGCTTACTCTTTGTTTATGTATTACCTCTCTCGCCGAAGACGGATGTGTCTGGCCATTGGCGCAAATAAAATTGTGACACAACGCATTTCCATTCTCTGAACTGGAAATCTAATAGGACTATGGTCCGGCTACAAAGAAGATCCAACGAGAGTTTTAGAATGAACGCTGAAGAAGAAGTATTACCTCCCATGCGAATATTTGAGCGACAATTATTGGGCAGGTTTTACATATATAAATATGCCAAGACAATAAATGGGGGAGTATTTAATTGGAGGGTTGTATGAGTGGAAACATGATTGGGTTTGAATGCTGGGTATTATTTTGTTTCGAATAGTGAATTTGATTGTCACAATAGAAGTTAAATGTCATAGTATGACACTGTGCGCATTTCCCGTTTGCAAGTACTCTTCGTGACTGCAACAATTGTACTGCGTCTTTGTCAGTCAAAGGCAAATTCAACATACATACGACAGCCATTTTACTAAAGATATGTAGTGGAAGAGTGACATAACGGAAGTGTGAATGGCATTATCAAGTTCTAAAAAATACGACAGGAGCGCATTTAAAAAAAAAAGTGTAAGCAGGAAATGCTAGATGTACACTTGATCCTGTATTGTTCCATTTTTGCTTATAAATTGTTACTTATTGTAAATTGTTACTTATTATAAATTGTTACTTATAAATTTAGCGTATTATAAGTTGTTACTTATTGTAAATTGTTACTTGTAATTTTTTTTTTTAATTATAAATTATCTTTTAGAGAACAGTGGAAACAGCATTTTTCTCCACGGGACCTAGTTGGCCTATCAGCGGAGCCTTACCTTCTATATCCAACACATTACACCTGAGAACCATATTACATCTCCGACACTGAAGATTCAATCATCATTGACAAGGGTCATGCTCGTAAAGGTGCTGCAGACAGTGAACTGATGGTAGACACAAACATAGCAAGACCTGATGAGACAGAAACACAGATTGACGGTGTTATAAAGCTGGAAGGGCCAGTTGTCAAGGATGAGTTTTAATCAAGTATGGGAATAGTTAATTAATCGCTGTGTAATTATGAGAATAGGCATATAGATGAACTCTATTACTAAGCTGGAACTTAGCTCGCTAAATTAGATATGGGTTTTGTAGCAAGACAGTTAGATCTCCTTACCTACAAGTAATCAATCAAGTGCCATGCCAATTGGTGTAGGTAATCATGCTTCTCCACAACTTTCTGCCTCTTGTGTTGTTAAGTAATTCAATTGACTTCATTTTGTACCACACTGACAACCCATCCAGAAATTTATCTCTTTGTCTTCCTCTGTCTCTTCTCCCCTTGATCTTTCCAGTTGTTATTAAATGTTGAAGTTTTACTTTTCTCATCGCACGTCTAAGACCATCGGAAAACACATATGAAGTAGCAACAAAAATAATTTTTAAATTTTGGGACCGCCACAACATGAAGAACTATTAAAGGGTTGGGGGATTAGGAAGGCTGAAGGATAGAGGGATTACACTGCATGGAGTTTATTATCTGAATCCTGTATTATTTGTGTGTTTTATTTTCTGTGTTTTTTATCATGAACTATTTGAAATAGATTTATGTTTTCTGTAATATTGTTGATTTTTCTCTTGTTGTTCCAGCTGACCATTTATATTTCTTATTGTGACGTAATGTACATTAGCTGTCTAGTTTACAGAAAAGCTGCAATATGTATGTATTTTGGCCTGGTATATTTAATTTTATGTCGCAATATTGTTGATATAGACATGCTATTTGTATCTCAAGCATTTTTCTGCGATCAATTATTATACATCCAGTTTGATATTGTTCACGGATGATAATGATGACATAATCCCTTTAATCGTGAGCAAATAGCTCTTGACACTTGATGATGATAAAATAATCCCTTTAGCTGTGAACAGGTAGCTCTTTTACACATGGTGATGATGAAATAATCCCTTTAGCTGTGAACAGGTAGCTCTTTACACATGGTGATGATGAAATAATCCCTTTAGCTGTGAACAGGTAGCTCTTTACACATGGTGATGATGAAATAATCCCTTTAGCTGTGAACAGGTAGCTCTTGACACATGATGATGATGCATCCCGTTATCTGTGAGCAGGTAGCTCTTGACACATGATGATGATGATGCATCCCGTTACCTGTGAACAGATAGCTCTTGACACATGATGATGATGCATCCCGTTACCTGTGAGCAGGTAGCTCTTGAAAGTCCATAGCCTTTTTTGACATAAGCACAGGTTCTTCTCAGTTGTGTAACTGAGGTGCCTGCCAGACTCACGTAAGGTTGTCTCAAAGGTATGGATGGTTAGGGGGAGTTTATAGATGCATATGTTTTGTCCCCAAAGGGAGGCATTCCACTGTGGCAGTATCTTAGGATTATCACATCCTGCTAGGAGCACAGCACGCACATCTGAGCCAACAATCTCATCATTCTTCTGTCAGATTTGTTGACACATCCGCAGTGATGCACATTAAGTATTCCTCTGCCACAACTGGACAATGGTGCAATGTCTGCTGGTCAGTAGCTCTTCAGCATCCATGATCAAAGATTATTTGATAGAAAACAAAAGTAAGAAATTGAAACAAGATGATTTTTTTCACTCAACTTTCCTTAGTAACCTATTACAACATTCCTGGAAAGAAGACAGTATCCTTATTCTTTGTACCCGGAACCAGCAGTCCAGGCCCAAGTTACTATATGGGCGATTGGTCCTGTATAGAATAGTTTGTTTAGGTTGCCATGAGTCTCCCACAGTTTGTTTTGTAGAGATATTCCTGTGGACCAGGATATTTCTCTGTCAACAAATTCTCTGGGTTAATACTGTAGTATATATTCTGGGTAGGTGTTGTTATTCTGCACATGTTGGTTGCAGAGTCGCTAATACCGATTCGGGGTAAGTGTGCTTTTAGATGGCAATGTTCCATTCTCAGTCGAAATACCCTGACTTGTTCCTGTCAGTTGAATTTGTTCATGCTGTCTTGCTCAGGGCTGTAGTTTCCATTTAGTTCTCTCCACTAAAGTCTCAGATTATTTTAGCGGAGACGCTACTTCCCTGAAATTTTGAAGTACGTGGGATTGAGGGAGATTATCTGCCATTTTTGACAATTCGTCTTTGCTTTCAGGCATTTTTTTAGCATCTAATTATTCTTTATATTGTACAATATCTTTACTTTTTCTAAATACTCTATTTAGCTGAAAGGGAAAATAGCTGTGTTTGAATTTCTAAACCACCACCCCATACTTCCTTATTTACAGATCTGGTGCTATGCCATTGTTGGAGCTAGTTTTCAAGTAGTAATGTTAAAGTTAACCATAGCATTTATTAAATGCCGTAGGGGTGTAAGATGTTAATGACCTCACATTTCAGTGGCTCTGCTATATGAGGGTGGTAGCCATCTCCTCTCCCTCGCAGTCTTTACTTCCTGGATTAATCCGGTACCCAATTAAGGCTGGGTTGACCCGGGAGCCTTTGTGATTTGAAAAATGTTTCCGCCTCAAACTGGGGAATGAACCCAAGACCACTCATATGCAAAACCAGCCCGCTAACCACTGCCCTACCCAGCTCCCTGTAGTTTTCAAGTACGTTTTATCCGAAGATTAAGATTGTGAACTTCATCACGTTTTATCCTAGGGTTAAGATTGTGAACTTCAGCCCATGTTTTATCTTAGGGTTTGCTTCTCACGTATATTGTTGACTGGAATTTCTCTGTGTAATGTTGTTCTGTTAGTTTGCAGTACAGCTGAAATATTTGTACTTTCAACTTGGTATATCCATTTTTCTGCATGTCCCCAATATATATCATTGTCTTCCTCTCACCGGTGTGTTGCCAGGGCACGAAAGGGGAGCAAAGACATCAACTTACCTGCCATGTAGTAAGTGGCAACTAAGGAGGTTTGTGGGTGTTATTGACATTTCCAACCCATAGGTCAAAGTGACTCTTCTTCTTCAGCGTCCATTCTCAAACTTCTGCTGAATCTCTCTTGTAGCAAGACAATGGTACTACTAGATTTCCAGCAGGACGTAATCCAGAGAAAGGAAATTCATTGTGTCCCCATTTTATTTGCATCAGTGGCCTGACTCAAAAGTAAATCAACCATGCTCAATCTGGATCTTTCAGGTCAAAAGGTACAGATATTGCAGTCATGCTGTAAGCCAAAACAACAGAATCTATTCTCCAGACTACTTCTAGATAACCATCAGTAGTTGTGGGGGCATTCATTCTCAAACTCTCACTTTATCTCTTGTATAGCAGAACACTGGTCTTACTAGATTTCCAGCAGGATGTAATTTAGAGAACACAAATACATTGTGTCGCAATTGTATTTGCGCCAATAAATCCGACTTCGGCGTTAGTAACTAATACATTCATTATTTTTACTACTTTGACTGAACAGTAAATGTCTGTAACTGTATTGATAGTATAGTAAGCAAAGGGTGTGATTTTTCTACACTCGTCCGAATGATGGAGGACAGGTGTATGGTGTGCTTTGAAGGGCTTTTTGTGATAGGGGTGTTGGGAGAGCTTTTTGTGATAGGGTGTTAGGAGGACTTTTTATTATAGGGTGTTAGGAGGGATTTTTGTGATAGGGTTTTTTGGTGTGCTTTTTTTCTAACATCGCCAGAGTGGAATCCCTACAACCCTGATAGGTTATGGGTCATTATTATTATATGCCAGACGTACGAAAGAACTGGTTCTCATACTTGTTGTCATAGCCACAGACACAACACAGAGTTTTAGAATGAATGCAGATGAAGAACTTTACATCAGCGATGTTGTCATTTGTTTTTGTATTATAAATATGTTTTTTCACTTAATGATTTTTCATATTATGTGATACTAATTGGTGCTAATTAGTCATGTACAGAGCTGCAGATTATGTAATATATTCTCACAAACATATATTTTGATATGAATTGGTGCTATTTAGTCGTGTACAGAGCTGCAGACTAAACAATATATTCATATTTGATATATCAACATTGTAATCATTTAAATATATTTGTGCTTCACTAATGAAGATAGAAATCTTTTGAGCAGACATCACATATTTTTTTATTGTAGGAGTGTACAAACAATTCATTATGATTTTTGGAGCTTTCCCTGAATGCGTGCCTACCAAAATATTTTTATTATTTCTCTTGGTTATGTTTGTCAGATAATGGGTATTTATTAGCCGAAATGCTAATCCTAACTCATACAACTCTCCTAACCACTCATACGATCATCTTAGATAAATAAATATTTAAGTTAATAAACATAGATAAACAAATGTATAAACATAATCAGGGAAATAATCAAAATACAATTTTATTGGGTAGGCACGCATTCGGGGACAGATCCTGATTGTTTCTAAAATAAATCCTCAATGTTTCATCTTCAGCATTTTTTTAATCAAACTTCAACTGGATCTCTCTTGTAGCAGGACAATGGATGGTCCTAGATTTTATCTCTTGTAGCAGGACAATGGATGGTCCTAGATTTTATCTCTCTTGTAGCAGGACAATGGATGGTCTTAGATTTTATCTCTCTTGTAGCAGGACAATGGATGGTCCTAGATTTTATCTCTCTTGTAGCAGGACAATGGATGGTCCTAGATTTTATCTCTCTTGTAGCAGGACAATGGTCCTAGATTTTATCTCTCTTGTAGCAGGACAATGGATGGTCCTAGATTTTATATCTCTTGTAGCAGGACAATGGTCCTAGATTTTATATCTCTTGTAGCAGGACAATGGTCCTAGATTTTCAACAGGATGTAGTCTAGAGAATGGAAATGCGTTGTGCCAAGTGTTTTATTTGTACCAATGGCCCAACACATTTGTCTCAGTGCTCTATATTATATTATCCATGTACTAAGGGAAATTTTCAGCAAATTATGTGGTTTCCTGATGATTTATCTCTAAAAATTTTGCTGTGTCAAATATTTGCTTTATAACAGTAATTAACAGACTGGCAATCTACATACTTTGAAAGTTTATGAATGACCAGTGTTGCCGTGTGATTCGTATCTTTAGTTTCTTCCAACCTCTTGGATATCACAGGGATCTCTTCCCTGCACATGATAGTGCTGGTGGTAATGACAGAACAGTTCAACTTGCTTAAAACGTGTCGAGTCTGTGAATGATCTTTATGAAGGGAAATTGAAGTGTAAAATAATGACTTTGTAACAGGACTTTAAAAAAAGTCCCACCAAAGATGGATGTGTCGAGCCATTGCGGAAAAATAACGGCGACATAATTTATTTCCATTTTCTGGACTACACCCTGCTGGAAATATAAGACTATTGTCCTGCTACAAGAGAGAACCAGCGGGAGTTTGAGAATGAACGCTGAAGAGGATGAAGTAAAGAATGTGTACATGCATTGAGAGATTATAAATGGCTGATGCTGCTGTGAGTCATTGATATCTCTAGTTTCTTCCAACCTCTTGGGTAGGGTATCTCATGGATATGATAAGCTCTTCCATCCTCTTGGGTATCTTATGGATATACTTCCCCAGACATGATAAGCTCATCCATCCCCCTGGGTATCTCATGGATACACTTCCTCTGTCGTGAGGGCATTTGATGGCTGGTCACATTCTATAGAAAGTCGTATTGGCTCAGAAGTCATACTGAAGTGGGATGAAAATATCAGATGTACCTTTAGATGTACGCAGGTAGCTTTAGATGTACGCAGGTAGCTTTAGATGTACGCAGATAGCTTTCGACAGTCCTTCTAGAAAAACCACATGTCCTCATCGGTTGAGTAACTGAGGTGATACACAAATTCACATAAGATTTACTGTTTCTTCTTCTTCAGCATTTATTCTCAAACTCCCATTGGATCTCTCTTATAGCAGGACAATGGTTAAACTATATTTCCAGCAGGATGTAGTCCAGAAAATGGAAATATGTTGTGTACCCGTTTTATTTGCACCAATGGCCCGACACATCCATCCTCTGCAGTATTTGCCATTTCAAAATTTATGGTTGTCTTAGGGATTTTTATGGATACATGTTTAGTCCCTGAATGGAGACATTCCAGTGTGGCAATATCCCTGTTTCATCACATCGTTCTAGGAGGGTAGAATTATATGTCTGGGCCAACTAGTTCATCCATTCTTCTATCAGATCTGTTGACCCATCTGCAGTGATGCCACCTAGTCTTCCCTGCCATGTGGGATTGTACCACCTAGTCTTCCCCGCCATGTGGGATTGTACCACCTAGTCTTCCCCGCCATGTGGGATTGTACCACCTAGTCTTCCCCGCCATGTAGAATTGTACCACCTAGTCTTCCCCGCCATGTGGGATTGTACCACCTAGTCTTCCCCGCCAAGTGGGATTGTACCACCTAGTCTTCCCCGCCATGTGGGATTGTACCACCTAGTGTTCCCCGCCATGTGGGATTGTACCACCTAGTGTTCCCCGCCATGTGGGATTGTACCACCTAGTCTTCCCCGCCATGTGGGATTGTACCACCTAGTCTTCCCCGCCATGTGGGATTGTACCACCTAGTCTTCCCCGCCATGTGGGATTGTACCACCTAGTCTTCCCCGCCATGTGGGATTGTACCACCTAGTCTTCCCCGCCATGTGGGATTGTACCACCTAGTCTTCCCCGCCATGTGGGATTGTACCACCTAGTCTTCCCCGCCATGTGGGATTGTACCACCTAGTCTTCCCTGCCATGTGGGATTGTGCCACAAAGGTGCAATGTTTACTGCATCTCTTCATCATCTATGATGATTTTTCACAGGTTGTCATCCTCGAGACAAGACATGCAGCAGCAATGATGATTTTTAACAGGTTATCATCCTCGAGACAAGACATGCAGCAGCAATGATGATTTTTCACATGTCATCCCATCCCCCCAACTTTCTTGTCATCTCTCTATGACATGCCTGAAAAGAAGAGTTCCTATTTTGTGCTCCAGGAGCTAGAAGTCTAGGCCAGGGTTATCACACAAATAAAACCATGAAGGAGTATGAGGTTGCCTAGATTCTTCCTGTGCCGGGTGGTGAAGTTTTGCTTTCATCTCCTGAAGGGTGTTTCTCATAGCATTTTTTAAGGGAAGTTTTCCAGGACTTTTTCAAGTCCCAGATGAATCGTTTACTCTTCATCAGCTTTTATTCTCAAACTCCCACTGGATCTCTCTTGTAGAAGGACAATGGTCCTACCAGATTTGCAGCAGGATGTAGTCAATCATCGGCTGTGTCCCAGATGAGCGTGGTGATGTGTCATTAGCTAGACAGTATTCTACTCCAGCAGAAATTTCAACAGTTCAAGATGGATCATATAGACATAGATCTCAGCATGGAGATACTGGTCTCAACAGACTTCATCACAGTGAACACCAATGTTTTCTCTTGATCCCAAAAGAGGAGCAAAGAATAGCAACACTACCTTCCATGCCTGTCATAAGATTCAACTATGGAGGTCATGGGGTGAAGTTGGCTTTTCCATTCCATATAGGGTCAAAGTAACTCAGAAGCCATGCTGAAGTCAGATGTGTCATGCCAAAAGAAGCAGAAATCGGATCAAAACTACAAACCATGACACAATGCATTCTATATTTCAGACTTCATCCTGCTTATCTGCAGAAATTTGATAACAAATGCAGAAGTTGACTCTTATGACATGCATAGAAGGTAAAAAGTGTTGCTATTCTTTGTTCCCATTTTGGGCCACAACAACAGTGTGGTGGATCGTTCAGACACAGATCTTCTTCGTTCTTTCTCAAACTCCTGCAGATTAGCAGAATGTAGTCCAGAGAAGGGAGTGCGTCGTGTCATGGTTTCCAGCAATGCTGCAATATCTGTGCTTTTTGGCCTGACACATCCAGCTTTAGCATGGTTTTGGGCCATGCTGACCCTATATTGGATGGGACAGCCAACTCCATCCCATAACCTCCTTAGTCGACCCATGACATGCATAGAATATAAACAGTGGTGCTATTCTTTGCTCCAATTTCGGGCCACAACAGCACACCACATGTGCAATGGATCGTTCAGACACAGGTCTTAAGCAGAATTCATCGCTGCGAAGATTATGAAGTGGAGGTAAACAAGCCAAAGTTCAGCACCGTAACCACTTATTATGACATACATACGTAGGTAACATTGTTACTATTCTCTGCTCCTCTTTTGTATGTCCTTGTAACATATGGGTGTGTGAATCTCATTCATAATCACATGTATATTAGTTTCCAAACGATATATTTATATCTACCGCTATATGCCATTAAATACTTTTTATTTTGTAAACTCATGTTGCACAATATAATCTGCATGCATTTTTTGTGTCACAATGAAATGTATATCATTATTCTATGCTTTATTTTGGTAATTCAGAAAGTTACATTGAAAAAATTTTTGGTAATTCAGAAAGTTATATTGAAAATCTTTTGGTAATTCAGAAAGTTTTATTTAAAATTTTTTTGGTAATTCAGAAAGTTATATTGCAAATTTTTTTGGTAATTCAGAATGGTATATTGAAAAAAAATTTGGTAATTCAGAATGTTATATTGAAAATTTTTTTGGTAATTTGGAATGTTATATTGAAAAAACTTTTGGTAATTCAGAATGTTATATTGAAAAAACTTTTGGTAATTCAGAATGTTATATTGACAAAAATTTTGGTAATTCAGAATGTTATATTGACAAAAATTTTGGTAATTCAGAATGTTATATTGAAGATTATAGGGGTACCGGATTGATAGCATCAACACACAGAGTCAGGATTATATTTTGAGCAAGTATTTTCTCTGTTTCGAATGAAACATTTCCCGCCAAAGGCGGATGTGTTGGGCCATTGGCGCAAATAAAACGGCAACACAACGCATTTCCATTCTCTGGACTACATAACTGGAAATCTTGTAGGATCATTGTCCTGTTACAAGAGAAATCCAGTGGGAATTTGAGAATGAACGCTGAAGAAGAAGAAGAATGAAACATTTGAATATAGCTTCTATTTTGAGCAAATATTTTCTCTGTTTAGAATGAAACATTTGAATATAGCTGATATTTTGAGCAAATATTTTCTCTGTTTCGAATATTATGTTTATACTTTATTAATAAACAGTTTTCTAATAACATTTGTTATTTGTTTTTCAACTGTGTGTTGCTGGGGGCCTGAAATAGCAGCACAGAATAGAAACACTGTTTACCATTCCATGCGGGATGTAAGAGACTGTTATGGAGGTTATGGGGTGAAGTTGACTGTCTCATCCCATATAGGGTCAAAGTGATCCAAGCCATGCTGAGGTCAGATGTCGCAGACCGAAAGGAGCATATATCCATTCTCTAGGCTACATTCTGCTAATCTGCAGGAGTTTGAGAAAAATGCAGAAGAAGAAGTACTTGCTTATATCATTTTATTGGCAGGCAATGCAGCAATAGACAGCACAATACTGAGAAGAGATGAAGCAGACTTGATCAAGGCAGTAATAAATTCATTTCAAGATGAAGATGATGTCAATGAGGCTGAGAACGTACACATACAGAGAATGTCAGTAATGGAAGTATCTAGAGGGGAGGGAAGGAAAAGTAAATTTTTTGGAAAGTCCCAAAGGTCACACAAGCAAGACCTGACTGTGACTCTGAGTCTACATACACTGGGATGGCTGCTGGAACGGAGAGTGGAGCACTTATGGAAGTGCCCCACGTGCTGTGATGCTAGATTCTAATCAAGAATCTGGAGACTGCCTTTTTGTATGCCTCATATATGTTTGTTTTTGTTGACT
Organism: Meghimatium bilineatum; assembly: GCA_034231615.1. Classification (NCBI taxonomy): domain Eukaryota; kingdom Metazoa; phylum Mollusca; class Gastropoda; order Stylommatophora; family Philomycidae; genus Meghimatium; species Meghimatium bilineatum. The sequence continues at coordinate 58,683,605 of CM067298.1, forward strand.
CATTTATTTCTGTAATCCATTGTTTGCAAAGGTTTGCCCCTGGTTTGTATCCATCTTGTCGGTATAGTAATGCTTTTTTGAGGGGGCCCTGTCTGATGGTAGTCTGGAAGCATGTGAGAACCTCTTAATCTATTGTCTTCTGGTGTAATCGTGAATTGGCATTGTGTTTGTTACTGATGTTGTCATTTCTGATTCTGTAGTTTATTATTACTGTGAGAATTTCACACGGCACAGAAGCACAGACAAACATCATGATAAATGGGCATAAATTTGAGGACGTGAATATTTTCAAATACCTCGGATCCTGCGTATGCAGCGACGGAAAACGCAAAACAGACTTAAAGATATGCCCCTAAGGCTGGAGAAATATAACTGATATGTCAAGGTTAACTTTAATTTGGAAAAGATAAATCAGTGTTAGTGTGAAAATCTAACATTGAATCTGACTTATGTTGTTTATTGTGTTGTGTTGGTGTGTAAGCTGAACACTCACTGCAGTCATGGAGAAAGGATACAGACCTTCAAATACAAATGTTACAGACAAATTCTGCACATCTCCTATAGAGAGCATGAGACAAATGTGTCAATCAATCAAGTGCCATGCCGAATGGCATAGGCGATCATGTTTCTCCACGACTCTATCTCTCTTGTGTTGTCAATGAGCTCGGTTTGTGAAATTTTACCGTGCCACAATACTAGTCCATCTAGCGACAAATGTGTACATTAGAAATAAAATAGATTCATACAAGAATCATTACTTTCAATAGTAAAGCAACAAATATACCTACTTGCATGGTTTATAGGTCTGTTGCTTAGGTGGGTGGTGGGAGGTGGGTGTTCAACTCCGCTCTTCCACCCTTAGGAAATCATGTTATTTGCTAGGAATTTAGCCAAAAGTTGGGTGAAATCCCTACATTAACGATTTTTCACAAAAAATTCATCAGCTTTCTAATCAAAAAAGTCATCAGCTTTCTCATTTAAAAAATCAACTTTCTCATCAAAAAAGTCATCAGCTTTCTCATAAAAAAAGTCATCAGCTTTCTCATCAAAACAGTCATCAGCTTTCTCATAAAAAAAGTCATCAGCTTTCTCATTAAAAAAGTCATCAGCTTTCTCATTAAAAAATCAGCTTTCTCATAAAAAGTCTTCAGCTTTCTCATACAAAAATCAACTTTCTCATCAAAAACGTCATCCATTTTTTCATCAAAAAAGTCATCAGCTTTCTCATCAAAAAAGTCATCAGCTTTCTCATCAAAAAAGTCATCAGCTTTCATCAAAAAAAGTCATCAGCTTTCTCATCAAAAAAGCCATCAGTTTTCTCATCAAAAAAGTCATCAGTTTTCTCATAAAAAAGCCATCAGTTTTCTCATCACAAAAGTCATCAGCTTTCACATAAAAAAAGTCATCAGCTTTCTCATCAAAAAAGTCATCAGCTTTCTCATCAAAAAAGGTATCAGCTTTCTCATCAAAAAAGTCATCAGTTTTCGCATCAAAAAAGTTTTCAGCTTTCTCATTAAAAAAAAGTCATCATCTTTCTCATTAAAAAATTCATCAGTTTTCGCATCAAAAAAGTCATCCGTTTTCACATCTAAAAAGTCATCACCTTTCGCATCAAATAAGTCATCAGTTTTCTCATAAAACGGAAGGAATTACATTTAAAAAAATTATAATTTATTATTTTATAGGTAAATCCCCTTCCTCAATGAAAACTTGTTTGCGTCTCTGATGGTTTTTTTGGATGTGTGATGATATGATTATTCGTTATAAACTATACTACAGGGAACAGTCGAGGTTGGAAGAAGCAGACGAAGACTAAGAAAATCATGGACAGGCAGCATCAAGGGCTGGATAGGTCAAGATATTTTCACACTCATCTGCGTCGCTGAAGAAAGAATTTGCTGGAGAACTCTGGGTGTTGTTTCATCCCATGTGGTACTACTGTGAACCTGGCAGGTTATAGCAGTTTTACCCAACCTTTTCTTTAAACCTTTCCCCACCCTCAATCTTTCAACAATTCTGATGCCACCCCCCAGTCCTACATTTTTTATAGGTCTATTCTTCTTCAGCGTACATTCTCAAACTCCTGCTGAATTTCTCTTGTAGCAGGACCATGGTCCTATTAGATTTTCAGCAGGATGTAGTCCAGAGAATGGAAATGCGTTGTGTCGCCGTTTTATTTGCGCCAATGGCCCGACACATCCGTCTTCGGCAGTTATAGGTCTATTCAAAAAATGACATTCTATAAATGAAACCTAATTATAACTTGTTCAGGACACAAGATAGCGTTTTAGGAAGAAAACACTAGAAAATTATTAAAAGAAAAAAAAACAGTTAAGTAGGCTAAATTTTCAAAACATATAATGGACAACTAAATCTCAAGAACACAATTTTTTTTAAGTGTCCCCCAAACAATGAAATTTCCCCCCCCCCCTTTTCACCTTTGGGGCGTGTGCCACAACACCGGGTTATAGGCTTATAGTATGGTGTGATAGCAGGGAGACGAACATGAGGTAAATGGGAACTGTCGCTGACCTTTCGTGCGAAGACGGTTCCTCATCTGTAATGAATAGGCTATTGTAATGTTAAACTTCTGTCATGTTTATGGGGAAATATCACTTTATTAAAAAAAAAAGGAACGTGCCAACTCTGATTAAGAACCTCGAATAAATAGGTCAGACTTAGGCCTGTTCAATCAATCGTCTCATTTTATCCTCACGCTAAACCCCCCCCCCCCCCCTCACCACAAAAACCCAACGACCGAGAAATACAGGAATACTCAAAAACGTATACACTGTAAACTAATAACGATGTACACAGGAGACACAGTCACGTGACATTTACAGTGTATGAATAAATGTCTCCTTAGTTGATGATTGGTCGATAAGGGATTACAACCTTTTGGTTAAGGTATGTTGACATCATGGACTTAGAATATCATGGCCTGTCAGAAAAACTAATGTGGAAGTGTTGAAAGAGTCAAATGCGAAACGGACCCTAATAAATAATATAAGAAAAAGACAATCTTCATATTTTTGGCCACTTCATGAGACAAAGAGGTTTGGAGAATATAGTCACAACAGGCAAGATTGAAGGCAACAGAGACAGATGGCTACAACGTGAAAATATATTGATCTGGTGGTAAAAGTCCATTCGAACCACTGATTGTGGATTATTTTGATCGTCTGTGTCTCACGTCATCTGTGTCATGAAAATGTTCGGAGATGAACTCCGTGAACACAGCATTCATTCACAGTCATATGTTTATCAATGAACTCTCTAGTGATTGCAAAGATAGTCTTGAAAAGATAATCCATTCTTCACCAAGATCGATGCCTTCTGGTGCACACATCTGTTCAAGATAGATGCCTTCTGGTGTAAACATCTTTTCAACTTCTTGTTTCATCTTCTGTATCCATTCTCAAGCTCCTGCAGATCAGCAGGATATAGTCTAGATAAACGTTGTGCCATAATTGACAGCTTAACTGACAAATCGAACTTCAGCGTAGCCTCTAGGTCAATTTGACACTGTGGGGTGAGACCAGTGTTATAAATATGTTATAGGTCATATAAGTAGGGGGAGGGGGGAGGAGTAATTCCCTTTAAAAAGTCATTCGTGTGTTTTCGTGTATCAGATCTTCATGTGATGTTCCTTTTGTGAAAATCTCTACGGGGTGGGGGGGGGAAGAGACTTTTTACCCGCATTTTGGCCAAATTTCTAATGCTAAAAGGCATAGACCTATTCTGATTTGCTAAAGGGCGGGAAATTGAATATCTCAACCCTACGGGCCTTTATGGGACAACAAACTCCACCTTAAATTCCTCTTAGTTGCTGCTTACGATATGCTTGACAGGTAACAGTTTAGCTCCCCATGCTCCCCTTTCAGACCCGTCAACCAAGGACGATTTCTATTGGAAATTAAGTTTATCTAACTATCACTACGTTCAGATTTTTGTTTACTAGAAACAGATTCTTGAAGAGATTCTTTCTTTTTAATTATATCAAAGAACATAGGTCAGCTGTGATGGAAATTTAATTTATTTATTGGATAATGTCCGTGACAGAAGACACATGGCAATCACATAATACTGTGAATTAATTAATACTTCTACAGAAAATACCTTATGACCACTGATCTATGTATAAATAAATCAAAGTCTTCACGCTCTACCGCATTTAGGATTACCAAGCGTGTTTATTCGCTTGAACAAAGCGAGGCCAATTGTGTTGATTTGAACACGTAACACATTTGTTGTATTTGTAAACTGTTATAGAAACTGGGACATAGGCAAAACAGGGCAAGATATAAGTCAGTGTTATAAAACCAAGACAATCTTGGTGAGACCTGGACACATCTTTGCACTCAATACATACAATTACAATACATACGTGCCATTAACATAAACAAATGTATATTTCCGCAATTTTAGTAAGCAATGTATCAAGTCAAAATATTTTGAGTTTACATTTTTTTTAAACTCAGCTGACACAGGTGGATGTCGTTATATTGTGGAATTGCGTTATTGTTGAAAGTAAATTTTCTCTCAAAAATAAAGCGTTTTAAAACTCACAAATTGCAATCCCATTTTTTTTCTCGTGAAAACTAAATTTATTTTCTTGTGTTAACGAAATTATAATTAGATCTTTTAAATTACGAATTAAGAACTATGGCCATTAAAAACTGTAAGACTATATTATTACTTTGTATCAAAATTGTTTATTCTTTCCAATAAATAACAGTATCAAAAATACGTTTAAGTGGTAACAGTGTAAATACAAATAATACTAAAATTTAGATAATTTCATGACAAAAAAGTCGAGTGAAGCACTTTCTAAGCAGCTCTCCTATACCCCCGTAATCCTCTTTCGAGGCGGTCGGACATAGCAGGCGCCGACATTCGAAAGCCACTCGGACGCTAAGTATAGCTCACCACTTAGCTGAGCACGTTTATGCTGTTAACATTCCGTACGACCGAAAACTTCACCCCGGTGACTTCGTCCTGTCTTAACATGTCATATGGGGAGGAACCAGCCTAGATCCCAAGCGGTACTGTGACGAGCGAGCTGACTCGACACTGGCTGAACCTTGACCCCGCGGTGGAGTCTAAGACATGTGAACGGACTACTGACACTAGTTCCCATACAAAGTCAAGAGCCAACTTTTGTATTAGTTCCGCGGGGAACTTGAACCTTATACGGACATTATCCCTTAACATCCAAAAGTTTATGTGCCACACTTTTGTTCACCATGTCAACAGTTAGGGAAGAATGTCGTGCATATTGCTTTTAAAAAATAGTTTTTATAAATAGTAGAACGGGGAATAGTTGCATAAAATCACTCAAAATAAATGAGAGTTGTTTATTAAAATTATATTACCACATGATCAGATCAAAATATTTGTGTTCTTATGATTTATTAATACATTTGCACATATTAATACATTTCACATGTATTACATCCCCTTATCTGATAGTATATGCGTGGTTATGACCCTTAATGAATAATGGAAATGTCCACTCTCTATAGCCCTGCTATCCTAGACAGAGCCTCAAAATATATTTCACAAAATTATTTTTCCATACAGAGCCTCAGTTTTTAATCCCATTGTTCCATTGCAATCGCATTTTTATCTTCTTAAAACTTCAAGTACAAAAAGATCCATGTTTTTATGTTATGAGTTTAATTCAAGTACAATTAGTTTTCGCAAAAACAAAACACATGACATTTGTTTGGACAATCATTCAATCATGACTATTACATTTTTGTTTTGTAAACGTTTCGTGATGTGTCTTTTGCTAGGTCATATCGACTTACTGTACCGTGTCTCTCGTCAAATACAGTCACGTGAACTCATTCTTCTAAATGACGTTACGACGTCATTGGCTGTCAACACAATGTATACACAAAGTGACCAATTAAAATCACTGTAATGGTTAAATAATGTGACTTCAGATGGATTATTTTCAAATAGTCCACACAACTAATTGAGAGACAAGATTATACAGTGTAGTAAACAATGTGTAATGGGGAATTTTTGATACCACATCGGTATATTCCGGTCATTTCTATTTGTACTGGTGTCTTTCAGCAGACATGGGTTACATGCGATCTGTTGCATTCTTTATCTTTATAATAACTAATGAAACCAGTATTCTGGTTTTCACACTTTTCTTTTATTAATATATGATATGCAAGTTGTTTGGGAAAATTAGCGGTATATTGCCCTGAATGATAGATGCACAAAATAACCACCATTTAACACGTATTGTGTTTAGGCAAGTGCCACCAACTCGTTCCGTCAAAAGCACTAGACAACACAAATTGTTTTTAAAAAGTCACACACCATTAGTGTTTTTTTTTAAATCTCGAGAGGGGAACAAATAATAGCAATACTGTTTGCTTTCCATGTATATTTTAAGAAACGACTAAGGAGGTTATATGATGGAGTTGGCTTCCCCCTCCTATATAAGGTCACAATGATACAGTGCCATTATAAAGTCGAATGTGTTAGGTCAAAAGCGAAGATCTCGCATCAATGTTGTGAACAATGACAAAACGCTAATTTGCAGGAGTTTGAGAACAAACGCAGACTCAATTATCCAGAGTGAGAACTAAGATGGAAAGCATCTATGTCTTGTTGACAAGATCTCAATTTTCTTTTTATCTCCTGTTACCAGGGTTGATCACATCATCCGTAATATCACTCCCTTAATAATCACTTGTGCTTGTGCTTCTTTCTCTCCCACTTTCATCATCCCTTGCCTCCCATTTCGTCATACGTGTGTTTCTATTCATTGTTAGTCAGCTATAGTTTGTCCTGATGATGGTTTCTTTTTCAAAACTTCGTATGTCTTTGCGTCTATTCGCTAGTATGTCGTGTGTATACATATTGACAACATTTGTATCTAAATCAGTTTTTCCTTATATTCCACTGTGTTGCCCCAGCCCTCGTATTTCCAGCCGATGTGTTGTTCCCGGCACTAGAGATTAATTCCAATAGACCAGAGAAAAAAGCTTGTCATCTTTCCTCAAGGATTATTACTATCGTATATCTTATGCGTCGCATAATTCTTTTCTCCTTCTTCCTCGTTTTCCAGCAGGTCAGATGCTGATATGGATTCCATCAAAGAACTGTTCTGTAGTTAGAAGCTCCAGTGCAGTAGTTAGTGCAGTAGAGCTTTCCGCCAGAATTGTTTCAGATAGCCATCGTTTCTCCCTTGTGATGTGATATAGTGGGAAGTTTTGTAAAAAGAATAGAAGCATTCAAAAATTTATTTTTGTGTCGCAGATCTGGAAGAATCTGCGCCATAGTTTCATTTTTGGTGAAATTATCCCCCTCCTTCAAATATATAGCCCCAAACGTGGACCTAATTACATTTTGAGAACCACTGATCTTTATCTGCTTTATCTTTTTATGTGTACGTCCTCAAACTCCTGTATGTTATCAGGATGTAATCCGGAGAATGGAATGTGGTATGTCATGATTTACATCGTGGTTGCGATATCTGCGCCTTTCGATCTGACACACCCTATTCAGCATGATTTCTGGATAGCATGATCCTCTATTGAATAGGAGAGCCAAATCAACCCCCCCCCCCCCCCCCCCCCAAAGAAAAAACCTTCTTAGTCACATTTTACGATGTGCATGGGAGACAACAATAACAGTACCACTAACTTTGCTTCTTTTTCCACACCACATTGGCAACACTGATCTAAACCACATTCACTGATCTAAACCACATATCACAGTACACACCACGCATTGTTTGTGTTTTGGTTTTTCTTACTAGTCCTAATGTTGACATCTTAAGAGCACTCTAACTTTCGTGAACTTTGTTCACGAGATAGAAATAGGGCTCTGTTTACTGGAAGAAAACTTGACTATTGTGTCTTAGATAGTCACACTGACTAAACATAATGCTTCATTAATAAAATATAATTTAGTCACAGTAAACAGAGAACTTCCCACTTTATAGAAAGTGGTTTTCACTTTATAGAAAGTGGTTTTACGTTTGCAATGAAGGGGAGATAATATGTACAGTTGTGAACATATTTGTTTTAATTAATTATTGTGTCAAAACAAAGTTGAGAAATCTATTCCTGATGTACTTTCACTTTAAACTTGCATTTACCAATTAGTGTGTTCTTTTTTTTAAATTGTATGCATCTTTCTAAAATATTTTTAAAAATTATTATGAAACTCTCACACTTAGGCTGACACATTAAGTGTTTCCTATATACAAAAACGATAAATTTGGATGAGATCCCCTTGTTCTATCAATTTTTAAAATATCATAGGTTTACTGTTTCATTGTTACAGTTACTCTTACTGTAACTCATTGGAGCACCTGCCATCTGATGTTAAAATGGTGCCAAGATACTTGACTTTATCCCCATGATTTAATGTTGAATCATAGATAGTATATATCTTCCTTCATTAGACAAAGGCGTTGGACTTACATCAGCCATGTTCTCAGAATGAACAGCCTAAAAATTCCCCAGCAGTCACTATATTGGGTGCCACCTAGAGTAAGAAGAGGGAGACCTAGAGAAACTTTACGAAGATCCATTAATAGAGAAGGCATGTCAATGAACCTAAACAACACGCAACAATTGAAAGACCTGGCAACACAGACAGAAATGGAAAGCTATGGTTTCTGCCCTATGCGCCGTCTATGGCCCTGGAGGAACATAACATAACATAGATAGTAATGCTGTATTCTGGCGGTGTGTATTTCTTGAAACAACCATTACTTCTAGTTTCTTCTTGTTTAGACTGAGAGCTTTGTTTTCACTTTTTTGTACTACCATGTCTAACAAACTTCAAATTTCTTTTTCTCCCCCTGCAATCAGAACTGTATCGTCAGCATATGTTAGATTATTCAGATTTTGTAACCTCTAGCTGCTATTCCTAGCATGTTTTCTAAGTTTCATATAATATTCTCTGTATACAGGAAGAAAAGATCTGGTTACATTACACATCCTTGTCTGATGCCCATCTCTATCTTTTGAAATTCTCCTACATTGCCGTCAACACTTGACACAGCTGTTTGTTTCCAATACATGTTTGTTACTATCTTTAGATCTTTTCCATCAACATAGCTGTCATCTTATTTTTATATACAGTCATATGTAGTAGAATTTATATGCGTATTCTTATACAACTTCTGATTTATGAAACAACAGAGAATGAACAACGTAAAAACAAACTCAATAAACTGCTTTTCGCTAACGATAAAAACATCATGTATGATGACGAAGAAAAACTGCAAACTCACATCAACTCACTATCAAGAATATGCAATAAATACAACATGCGGATCAACCGACAAAAGGCAGAAACTATGCAAATAACGATATTAACAGACAAAAAGCAGAAACTGTGCAAATAACGAGATCAACAGAGCATTTAAACATTCAAATAGAGAAAACAAAAATAATACAAGTCAAAGAGTTTAAGTACCTACGAAGTATCTTTACAGAAGACGGATGAGTCAATTGAGAGATAGAAACAAGATGTAAAAAAGGCAAATATTGGGATATACCAGATGTCACTTTTGCTATAACACCCAAAAAACTACACGGAAGTAAAGAAACACATAAGTAAGAGCATCGTTCTGCCAACACTATGCTACCAATGTCAGACTTGGCAACTAACACCTACACATAAATAAGAGCATCTTTGTACCAACACTATGTTACCAATGTCAGACTTGGTAACTAACACCTACACATAAGAGAAAGATCGAAACATGCGAAATGTCTAAGTAAGACTATATGAGTCACCAGATTCGACAAGGTGCGCAATTAGAACATCAGACGGATACTAAGTATAACATAGTGCATCAAGTATATAGAGAAACAACCGATACAATTGTTTGGACGTCTTATGAGGATGAACGGTCCCATTAGAGCGTATAACAAGATTTAACTAATGATAAAAAGCCAAGGGCAGACCAAGGAAAAGATAGACAACATCAAGACCATACTGAATAAACATGACTACACTACAACCATAGCAACATACCTGGCTCTGGAACACAGACTACATCTTCTATACAAACCTCTACCCTCAGCGGCAAGTGTGGACGTTACGACAATAGACAATTCTTATAAAAACGTCCGCAATAGTAATAATTACTGAAATTTAAACCCCCTCCCTCCATTGTCCAAACTATTTTATCTGTTGTTTCTATATATATTCTATGCATGGTGTTATATCTATTATCTTTCTGATGTTCTCATTGCGCATTTTGTTGAGTCTGGTGATTCCAATGACCTTCTTCAGACATTTCATTTTGCAAGTTTTGATCTTAAATACATCAAAAATCCTGTACACCATTCAACATAACTGCAGAATGTTCAGAGTGCTCAATAATTACATACTTGGGTTATACATTGTTCACTTTCTCCACCTTGGATTCACTAGACATTTGGGGTGCAAAGGGAACGCATTGCACTAGGCGGACCCAGGGTTAGCAGATAACCAAGACCCCAAATGTACCTCCTCGCGGTGCACCCTGGAAACAGAAATACAGCAGCTCGAGCTGATTCTGGCCAAATCATTTGGGGATCGTGTCCGAGAATGTGGAGGCAGCAGATGGAAAGAGATTTGACTGCATAAGAGACAGACACTATCTCCGACACCACCAGCATCACCACATATAGCGACACTGTCGACATACAGTGAAGCTAGTCAGTCCAGCCCGAACTGCAAATAGAAAGTGAAAAGAACTGCGTGAACTGCAAATAGAAAGTGAAAAGTTTCTAGGAAAGGGGAACTACAAGCTCCGTCAGCTCGAGACGAGCTTGTAGTTACCTGTGCTCCTTACAGGCGGAGACCCAGACCCATTCTTGAATGGATGTTAGAATTGGCGTTAGGAAAAGCAAGAAGACCTAACCCATCTCTAATGTCGAGCCTTCCTAAACCAGAAATATGCTCGCGAAGAGAAAGGGTTCCGTGCCCGATGGGCTTAGGCAAGAAAGGGATACCGATGGATGTCCTGGCCCAACTCTACTGTCAAGTTTTCCTATACCGGAAGTACACTTGCAGAAAGAAATGGTTCCGTACCCGATGAGTTCAGGCACAAAAGAGGCAACGATTTAGCCCTGGCCCAACTCTACTATCAGGTTTTCCTACACCAAAACTACACTGGCAGAGAGAAAGGGTTCAGTACCTGATGGGCTCCGGCGATATTGGGACTAGGACGTTCAGCTCGAGAACGCCTTGCTCTCAAACGCGTGGTGTGAGACTCGAACTTGGACAAGGGGTACACGATGTCGGTGAATGACACCTCGGCTAAGAAGGCGAAAGAGCCAGGGTCCAACTCTTCTGTTGAGTTCTTCCCCTTAAGGAGCCAGGCTCACGGATGAGAAACGGTTCAGTACCCGATGGGCACAGGCACAATACGTCCAATTACACGAGGCAAGTTCATAGACAGTGGAACACCTCGTACGAGTCAGACGAGAGCAAAAATTGTCTTGGCGAAGAGTCACCACATACACGCGTGCCTGGAGACATATATGGAGGCTGTCACAGGCTAGGGTAGCCCACCCGAATTGTCAAGGCATGCCAAAATCGGATATGCTAGGCCTACACGGCGCATAACTGTGGCACAACGTAATCACGCTCCCGGCGGAAATCGCACGGATATCCGTGCTGGTTACAATGGAGCGAACGCAAAACAAACAAACAAACAAACTAGACATTTATGGATCACATTTATGGATTTAGAAGAAACAAACAAGTTTCATCTGACATTGGACTATTTAACAATCTCAAAAGCATTAATCTATTGTTTCTTTTGAACCCTGTGCTCGCTTTTATTGCGGCGTTCTTTGCCAGAGAAACTTCTACCATTTATTCATTTTAACACAGGTGGAAGAGTTGTAAGGAATATCATTGTACACATGTGGGAGAGTTGTAAGGAATATAATTTTAACAGTGTGTTGTCTAGTATTATTATGTATAAGGGTTAGTCATGGTCGCTGTAATTTATTGAGTAATGGATGATACGTTTGGGTTTTCTGTAACGTGATACACATGACATATTATCACTTTCATTTATTCCAAAGACAGTAAGTGAGAAAAGGAAGCGTGGATGTTAGAGAGTGAAGTCTATGGCACCATCTTTGTCCTTAGGTGGTATGCTAGTCATGTTAAGCACCTACGACTCAAAGTACACAGACTGAGTAAACTGTAGATTATAGGGACATCATATATATTGTTAGTTTCTTTGACATTCCTACAATACGAAAGTTATAAATATATTTCTGAATATATAATATATTCACTGTTTACCAAAATAATCACCATTCTTCAGTTTTTCTTTTAAAAAAATAAAGAAAGTATCTTATGGCGAGGTATGCGCCTTTCAGCCACAAAAAAAAAGGTTATGTTTCAGATCATCTAGTCATCATGATTCCAATATTAACATTGTGATGACAAAAAACGTATTGAATATATAACTCGGCGGTTATGGTTTTGCAGCACTCCCTGAAATACATACTCTCGAATTCATGGTGGCTGGATTACTCAAGGGTGGCTCTATTATTATTTTATGGTTAAAAAAAACTATTATATAACCAAATTGGTGCCCGTGTGTTGCCAGAGGACAGAAAGGGGAAGGGGTAATGAATTGCAACATTATTACCTGCCAATTATGTTGTAAGAGGTGAGTAAGCAGGTCTTGGGCTCGCGTTGGTTGTTTCATCCCCAAAAAGGTCAAAGTAGTAGGATGTGTCAGACCGAAAAGCGCAGATATCGCAGCTAAGATATAAGCTATGACACGATGCACTTCGTTCTCCGAACTACATAATACTAATATTCAGGAGTGTCAGAACGAACGCAGAAGAAGAGGAGAGAAATTGGACCATGGTCGCGTTTGAAATAAATGCGCCTCACCATAAGGTTACTTTAAATAAAATTAATTATAATAATAACATAGTTTGTAGTACAAACAAGAGATAGGTAATAACGAAACATGAGGATGACAAAACAGAGATTTATTAAATAAACGTATTGTGATCAAAATTATTCCTTGATCACACACACACACACGCACGCACGGACGCACGCACGCATACACACACACACATATATATATATATATATTTATATATATATATATATATATATATATATAATATATATATATATATATATATATATATATATATATATATATATATATATATATATATATGCGTGCGTACGTGTGTATGATGACCATTTTTACATTCACATTTGAAAATTCAATTAGAATTATGACCATGTCTAATAGTTCGTAGATGGCTAATGAGCCCTATTCGAGCTGTAAATATCCGTGCACAGTTCGAACATGGAATTACCACTGTAGACGGATTTTGACCTATCCGTGACTTTCTAGTTACTCTCGGCTGTTAGGCTGCAACATTTCTCCTCTTTTCACAAGATGATGCGCTATTTTTGACTGTAGAGCGCCATATATATATATACATACATACATACATTAAGTGGTTTTTTTTCTAGGAAAAAAGAAGGGTATACGGCGTTTAAAGAAGTGGATGGTCAATACTTTAACATGAATGGCCACCACCCATTCCCCTACCCCCTCCATTTGGCCGTAATAATTGGCATATTGGGAACTTTGAAAAAAAAAACAAGCTTATGTATGAAATATTTTGAGTAATCATATATTTTCTTATAGTTCTACTGTCATAATATAAAACGGGCGGCGGTGTGGTTTGTTGTGTATTCTCCGTAACGTTAATTATGATGTTGCGTTACCTAAAGAGGAAGGGTTCAATCATTTCGTGTTTTGACAGTTTCAGAAGGAGGAGCGAAGAATATTAACACTTTGATCTGCCATGCATGTCATAAGAGACTACTAAAAGGTTTGCGGTTAGTGTTGAGTATGCGAACGAGCAACAAAAAGAACCACTCAAACCTTTCCATATATATATGGGCCTCACAACCTCCACCCATACAGACATACATACAAAAATACATTAATATAAAACTTACTGTAGCCAGATTTATCATATAAAGGCCATAATTTATCCATGCCTTTAGAAAGTTCAATATTTCTGTTTCTTTCCTTGCTTTTGTAATCTGTTGCTGCGTGGTGCCCAAAAAGCAGCCAGGATTCAACACATTTTGTAGGATCAAATTGACAGAGAGTGGGTCAACTATCTTGATAAACATAACTGCTGATATAATCTTAATCAGCAATGACGATTTTAAAGGTGTTGCAGTCATGTTCAGCTGTGAGAAATCTCTTGCAAGTTTACTTGAGAAGATCGGAGTGATGTCAAGATTGTGAATTGAAGGTTTGAAAGTATTTTTCCTCCTTTTATTCCAAGATTCTATGTATTATATTTCTGTCGTTCAAACGAAACCGCATTGACAAATGACTAATTGCTTTTTCGTCATATATTACAAAATTGTGTGTTTCTTCAGACCAATGTTTTTCGTCAAACACAAAGGGCTCACTTGAGTAAATCAACTTCTTTATATTCGAGCTGTCGTTGTTTTAGTGAAGTCTCCAAGTTATCATAAAAGGAAACAGGGCATATTAGTTGGTTATCTTTTCTATCTCCTTTGTAAATAAGAATTTCTTGGACTAGAGACTTTGCAGCTTGGGCGGTTTCCTTATAGTACTGTCCGGGATATGATCTCATATCTACAAACAACTGTATAGTGCGTTTAATTGCTTTATTGGCACAATTAAAAGTTATTTTTCGTTTTTGCGATGTCAGGCTCTGTTCAGAGAGCTTTTGAAGTGTATCGCACATCTATCCTAAGTCTAAAATAAACTAAACAATAGTAATCTTCTTCATCAATCCCTCATATGTGCACCTATCTTCTTTTTTTAAATCTCTGGAATTATCATCTGTAGGATTTCTAAAATGACAAACTAAGTCTTTATAATCCTACTAAACTGCAGATACTGAGCGAAAGTTGGATTCTACCCAACGAATGCTTAATATTCGTTGAATTTTCAACAACTTCGCTTCCAGTGAACTGGCACATACATGGAGTTCGCAATTATTCTTTTGGCGATGCGTGATAAAAACGTATCACTTGTCAATAAATTATTTGAATCTATTAATTCCAGAAACATTCTTACCAGCATCGTGGACAGATAATTCCAGATTATGCTTAGCACAGTGTCAAACAATTAATGATGGGCATTTATCTTTTAATAACATTTTTTTCTACGAGAACCCAACATTACCGCTGTACCATCACAAAAAACAAAAATTAAACATTCATTCAAGCACTCCTCTGTCAATCCAATAGAATGAAGACATCTAATCAAAGAGGAGAAGATTCCGGCGGATGATATATCCTCTATTTCAGCTAAGTGAATAAATAAATTAACTAGTCTGATCATTTCACAACCTGAAATTATTATATAAAATGACAACAGATTAAGTGGTTTTTACATGCTTCCAGACTACCATCAGACAGTCTTCCTTGAACAGAATTACTATACAGGATTGAAGACTGATGGTTAAAAATCCAGGAGCTGACCATGCAAACGATGAATTACAGAAATAAATGAGTCAACGAAAATAAACATATGAAGCGCACAAAAAACCACCCCCAGAGAACTATTCTACCTCTGACGCTGCAATGCACAAAGGGGTATACAACGAAAAGAAAAAAAAGACTTATATTGTCGATGGTCACGAAAAAATACATTTTTTCTGGGCTTTTTGGATTTGTATTTGTATTTGTCTGGTTTAGAGAACATAGTCACAACAGACAAAATTGAAAGCAACAGAGCCACCTCCAGAGAAAATATTAGAAGTTTGACAACCCTGGCACAACAAGGAAACAACAACGACTTTGATGCAGCAAGGCACCTGATGATGATTTGTCTTCTGAACAAGTTCTTGTCTAAAATATTGAGTGGTAACCTTGGACAGGAAGAAGAGTTCCGGTTTTTGAAATAGCGCGAAGTTTGCCTACTTTCTGTATAATTCCATTTGCATTTGTTTGTTAGATATTCTGCAGTTTCTAAATAAAATTGCATTGCATATCTTCGTTCGCCATGCCCGGGTCAATTGTGCGGTTGTCTTCTACCACAGAAGTTATTATTGATGCAGATTGTATGAGCAGGCAAGTCTGATAAAAATGTGAAGATTGGCATAAAAATAACATCATTTGATGTGATTTAATATAATAATTATATTTATTAATTATAATAATTATTATTAATAATACTAATTAATAATATTCATAATTATTCTAATTATAACAAAACATGCTTAGGGGCCTTGATAACCAAACTACTACTAGTAATAAATAAATAGGCATGTGTTGGGCATAGTAAAGACTGAGGCCTAACGCTCAAGTTAGTGTCATCAGTAACCTGTGAAGTCATCATCACCCATGGTAGGTAATGCAGAGCATGGGGTAATGAGAAGGCAGACCTTGACAGAGAAAAAGTAACCTGTTGATGGAGGACAATGCAGGGAGTGAAAATTCAGTCCGTAAAAGTTGCTTTTGATTCTTCACTGTGCTATAAATAGCACAATGTTCATTCTTGAACTTCTGCAAATTAGCGGGATGTAGTCGGGAAACCAGAGTGCATTGTGTCATGGTTTACAGTTTACAGCTTTGCTATGATATCTGCACCTTTCGGCCTGAAACATCCAACTTCAGCATGACTTCTGGGTTGCTTTTATCCTATTTAGGATGAGACAGCCAACTCCATCGCATAACGTCTTTGTTGTTCGTCCATCACAAGTAATTATGACTATTTGTTACATCCACTGAAATTCAGTTAGAGATATGTCCTTGCCTATGAGTTCTTATGATGGCTAATGAGCCCTTTTCGAGCCGCAAATGAGCTTGAACAGTTTGGACATAGAATAACCACCATAGATGATTTTTGGTCTGTCCGTGACTTTCTAGCTACTCTCCGCTGTGAGCTGCTGCATTTCTCCTATTTTCACAAGATGATGCACCCTTTTTGACAGGCTACCTTGAGAATAAATAAATGAATAGATCATGTACCCTTCTCCAGCTGACCATAGAGAAGTATCAGATGCTAATAGAGAAGTATTAGCATACATGACCTGCCCAATGAATCTGTGTCTGCATCAGGATAGTGTCAATCCTAGGGATACCAGATCTGTCAATGACTGTGGTAACCGGAATCTTGTCTTGCCATCTGATGCTGATGTTCATAACTTTTCTGAGAAAGTTGTGTGACAGTGATTGCGTTTCCTCACATGACGTCTATACAGAGTCCATGTTTCACTAGCGTATAACAGCACTGGGAGTACCACTGCTCTGTAAACTTTCAGCTTAGTCTGTTGGTTAATGCCATTTCTATGCCACATTTGCGTACAATCTGCCGAAAGTAATGTTTGCCTTGGCAATCATTGTATACACTTCATCATCAACATTGGCATTTTGTGATAAAGTGCTACCTAGGTATGTGAATCTATTCAAAACTTTCAGGGCTACACCATTTACCTTTATGCAGGTCTCGTGATAACTTTTGCCAGGATCTGGTCAAAGTTGTAACATGGCATATGTTTTATCCATGTTAATAGAAAGTCCAATGTTGGTACAAGATTTGAAGAATCTGTCTATAATACTTTGTAGATCAGCCTCAGAGTTGGCATTTAGGGCACAGTCATCAGCAAATAAGAGATCCCTGATTGTGTGTGATTTGACTTAGTTTTTTTCTCGGAGCCACCAAAGGTTGAATAATTTTCCATGGATGTGATATATGTCTACTCCCAAGTTTAGATCTCTAAAAGCATCATCCAACATAGCAGAGCACATGATGTTAAGTATTGTAGGGGCTAATACACATCATCTACCACAGCCCCTTCCTACTTACCATGTCAAATTCTTTTGTTAAGTCTATGAATGCTGTGTTACTATATCTACTATGAATACAAAAATATCACTAGCTATCATTTGTTAATTCCGGTCATGTAAACATTAAACATCATATGTTATATGTCGCTAAATGAGTATAGCAACTGGTTGAAAATGTCTGCAGGTCTTTTACCGCAGGAAAACCGATGGCCTTTGGTTTCGTGGTAAAGTTTAAATGTGAAACTTTGCAATTGTTTAATTTATTGGAATAATTTTTCTGTTTTCATTCTTAAACGTTTCCTGGTTACTAGAATGTAGTCAGGATAGCAGAATGCATTGTATCATGTTTTACAGCTTGGTTGCAATATCTGCTTTTGGTCTGCCACATCCAATTTCATCATGGATATTTTGGTAAATTCAACCTATGAGGTGAGACTGAAACTCTTTCCCCAAACCTTAGTTGCCTTTTATGACATGCATGGATCAAGGGTCGTGGTGTTGCTATTCTTTGCTCCCCTTTCGGTTTGAGTAACACATGTGCTTAATGTCAATTTAATCATGACATAGTATATTCCGTTGTATGGACTATCTCCTGTATATAAGCAGGAATTTGAGAAAAAAATGCAGACAAGACTAAAAAACTGACATTGATTTTTATGTTGTTTATATTCTTTCTAAGTCTGCGTTTGTTTTAAAACTCCTGCATCTAAGCAGAATGTAGTCTGGAGAATGTAGTGCATTGGTGTCGCAGTTTACAGCTTTGATGTCATATTTGTGACTTCTGTCCTGACACATCTGACTTTAGCAAGAATATTAATATTTTTTGAATTTCAGGCTAAACAAGATTGAGTCAGAGTTCAAAGATGGAGACATAACTGTGAAGGTGAGATGAATTGTTTGTAGTTGGTCATATGTCTAAATGGAAGCAGAGGTTAACTTAATATTCTTTTTTTCTTCTACGTTCGTTCTCAAACTCCTGCAGATTAGCAGGATGTAGTCCGGAGAACGGAATGCGTTGTGCCATGGTTTACAGCATTGCTGCGATATCTGCGCCTTTCAGCCTGACACATTCGACTTTAGCATGGCTTTAGGTCACTGACCCTATATGGGATGGGACAGCCAACTCCATTCCATAACCTCCTTAGTCGCCTTTTACAACATGCGTGAAA
Source organism: Meghimatium bilineatum (assembly GCA_034231615.1). Lineage (NCBI taxonomy): Eukaryota > Metazoa > Mollusca > Gastropoda > Stylommatophora > Philomycidae > Meghimatium > Meghimatium bilineatum. The sequence goes on from CM067298.1 coordinate 58,702,600, forward strand.
GGTAAACAGTGTTGTTATTCTTTGCTCCCCTTTCTGGCCCGGCAACACACGGGCGAACTTAATATTATAGATGATCGTGTATATGCAGTGGGTTAGTGGAATCAAACAAGAAATGATTGTGTATAGGGAGTGAGTTTGTAGAATCAGACAACAAAGATGATTGCGTGGGGTGGAGGATGTTAGCAGAACCCAACGAAATCAGTTTTCAAAATTTAGAACTTCTATTTGTTGGCATCAATGATCACATAGTTAACTTGACTCCTGACACATCGAGATTTCAGCAGACCATGTTTCTGTATTCAGGATTCTTTTGGTTGTGTTAGGTCTTCAGGCTAGTGGCCAGGACGAAGCTCCATCTTCTCCAGGTCATAGCGGCTGTTCCAAAGTTTTTGTTATATCTTCAGGCCAGTGGCCAGGACGAAGCTCCGTCTTCTCCAGGTCATAGCGGCTGCCCTAAAGTTTTTGCCTCAGTTCAGTCTAGCGTGGCTATGTCTTGCCTTGCAGTTCTTTGTATCCTGGACAATCTTTGAGTATGTGTTCAGGGATCTGTATGCCTGCTCGGCATGGACATTCATTTGTATGGGCTACCCTGATCCGGTACAGGTGGCCCTGAAGTCGTGCAGAAGCCTTTCTAAGTCGAAAAATGATGGTCTGTTGTTGCCTATGAAAGTAGACACTGTTTACCAGCTTACAACCTCTCTGTTGAGTATACTCATAATATTTTCTTTATAATCAAAAGAAAATGAAGTTGGTAGGCGCAAATTCAGGGAAAGAAGCATTTATTACTCACTTACCAGATCCCTGTGTCAGGTTGTGGTAGGTCTGTGTTATGTTTGTGTTATAAACAGCTGTGTTATGTCTGTATAAAAGGCGTTAGTGATGGAGGGGTTTGCTGGTAACAGGAAATTTGCTAGAAATGTATGAGCTATAGAGGGATTCCACAGTACTTCCACAGTTCCATCATCATTACATGTACTACCACAGTTCCATCATTATTACATGTACTACCACAGTTCTATCATCATTACATGTACTACCACAGTTCTATCATCGTCACTTGTACTACCACAGTTCTATCATCGTCACTTGTACTACCACAGTTCTATCATCGTCACATGTACTACCACAGTTCTATCATCGTCACTTGTACTACCACAGTTCTATCATCGTCACATGTACTACCACAGTTCTATCATCGTCACATGTACTACCACAGTTCTATCATCATCACTTGTACTACCACGGAGTCCAGAGACTGCAGAACACATTCTTCATATGTGTCAAATCTACCAAGAGGAGAAAATATGGCCCACTGAGACTGCACTTCTTCTAGACTTGAGGGGTTCCATGGATGACCTGAAGGAACCACACAATTCATTGAAGCTATTGGTATCTGATATCTGACTGAAAAATGATGAAGAAGAAACTCGCCGCTGGATTTCCCTTGTAACATGACATTGTCCTACACAATTTCTAGTTGGATTTAGTCCAGAGAATGGAAATACGCTTTAAAACCATTTTATTTGCGGCATTTGCCCGACACATCTGCCTTTGGTGGAAATTGTGATCTAAGAGAAATATTTATGTTTTATGGCCAATATTTTAGAGCAACCAGCAGTTTCCATACTTAAATTTCATCTTCTGCGATTTTTCTCAAGCTCCTGCAGATCAGCAGGATGTAGTTAGAATGTGTTGTCACAGTTTCCATCATTGCTGTGGTATCTGCGCCTTTCAACCGAACATATTTAACTTCAGTATCACTTTGTGTCTCTTTGATCATATGTAGGATGGGACAGCCAACTCCATCTAACCTCCTTAGTCGCCTATTACAATTTGTATGGAAGGTAAATGTGTTTTTATTCTTTGCTCTCATTTTGGTTCCCAGGTAACACTTGGGTGAGGTACTTACATATAAAACGAGTCGATGTTCTGTTAGTTGTGAAATGTTGTCATTATTTCAACACTTAGTAAGGAGCAGTGGCTGCTGAATTGAGTGTAGGACCTCATGTGTGTTGCTCGGAGGCACATATGGACAAAGAATAGCATCACTCACCTTCCATGCATGTCATATGAGGCCATTAAGGAGATTTGGGGATTGAGTTGGCTATTCCATTACACAGGCTAATGATCCAAAAGTTATATGGCAGACCAAAAGGCACAGATATCGCAGCCAATCTATAATCAAACTGTGCGCTACACACTGAGAGCTCTCCCTCATGACCTTGGCAGGAGTTTGTAACAAACACACATCTTTATCTGTACTGTAGCTGGCAAGCTCACTAAACAGATATCTCCGATTAAATTAACCGTTTTGTTTTTTTGGCAACATTGTCTGCTGGTGACCTTTACTGCTCGTACTATAACAAACTTGGAATGAAGCTGCACATTTCGTTCACAATTCAGAAAAAAGTGGGTAGGCACATGATATTTGATTGAATAAAAAATTGTTGTATAACAGTTTTACGTGAAACAATTCTCAGAATTGATGTTTTGAACATGGCGGAACACCTCGTGCAAGATAGATGTGAAGGACAAACTGTTTCGGCGTAGAATAAGTACACATTCACTGCCTGACGACAGATAGGAAGGCTGTCACAGGCTAGGGCAGTCCACCCGAAATGTCAAGGCATGTCGAAATCAGATGTGCTGGGCCTGCAAGGCACATAACGGTGGCACAATGTAACTACGCTCCTGGCGGAAATCACATGAATATCTGTGCTGATTACAATGGAGCGAACGCAAAACAAACAAACAAGATTAAATGTTTTTCTTGTCTCTGCTGCTAACTTTATTTATGTTTAGAATAATGCCTGTGTGTTATTGGCACAGAAAGGGAAATAACACTTACCACATGTCGTAAGAGGTAATAAAGAGGTTTAGAATAATGCCTCGCCCGTGTGTTACCAGGGCCCAAAAGGGGAGTAAAGAATAGCAACACTGTTTACCTTCCACGCATGTCGTAAAAGGCGACTAAGGAGATTATGGGATGGAGTTGGTATTGCACTGGATCTGTTGTTGCTGGTTGTTGATTTCCTGGTGGGAGAAATCCATTTTGTTTATATTCGTTATGGTTTTTTGTTCTTAACTGTTTTTGTTGTCTTGATAAAGATCCCAATTGGACCACCACGTTGACAATTGTATTTGTTCTTTTTTAAAGAAATTTTTTTATATTGTTATTTTATATATTTTATTATTTTATATTGATAGTTTTCTAGTAACCTATTTACTTTATTTGCATTTACCCATATAGGGTCAGTGACCAAAGCCATGCTGAAGTCGGATGTGTCCGACCGAAAGGTGCAGATATAGCAGTAATGCTGTAAACCATGACACAACACATTCCGTTCTCCGGACTGCATCCTGCTAATCTGCATGAGTTTGAGAAAGAACGCAGAAGAAGAATACTGCCTGTGTGTTATTGGCACCAGAAAGGGAAATAACACTTGTCACATGTCGTAAGAAGGTACTAAGGAGGTATGAGCTATTTCATCCAATGATCTTCTCTGAGCTGAAGTCTGCTGAAAACCCATTCCTGTACCTCTGGGAGAAAATTAACCCTTTTATCTGCAGGATGCTTTGAGAGTGCAAGAAAATCATGACAAAATCTCATCTAGAAATAATATGTCCATTTTGTAGCATTGCAACCCACAGGTACATTGAGTACAGCAGTCATCTGGTGCTTGCATAAACTGTGGAAAACCGTAGATAATAACAATAACAATAAGACCCAAAAACATTTAGATCGTAGGGGTGCCACACTGGTTACATCAGTAAAAGAACGCTCTCCAAATATCTCTATCCATAGCCACTTGGAGGGGTGTAGACAAAATCATGCCCAGACCATTCCTTGATGTTGTCAATCCAGGATTTTCTTTAGTATAAAGGTAAGGCAGATCCCATAACAGTGACCTGCCGTCGGAGATAAAGATAACTTTTTGTTTGCTAAGCTGCAGCAACTACAGTATTAGATGGGATGGCCAGTTTCCTTCCTTGCTGTGTTTACCTTCCCCAACTCATGCGTCAGGTATCCATTTACAGCTGGGTCAACTGGAGGAGCGTCAGGAGATAAATCTAGCCCCGATTGTTTTGTCCAGATGTTGTTTGGAACCCGGCACTGGCACGCTGTAATCCAGTAAGCAAGCTCACTATCAGCTAGGCTACCGCGTTTCTCTTTAGTATAACCTCATAAAGAATGCCAGATAAACACCACCCTAGCAGGTTTTTATCATCTTTGAACTGAATAAACCCAGTTTAAAAGTATTTTTGAAATACTTTTTTTCTTTTTAATAGAAAGGTTTTTACAAGAAGATTGATGCCATCATTGGCGGTTTCCTGTTGGCAAGTATTAACACAAACGGAACTAGCAATGGTACAAGTAGCATCGACATTGAGCATGCTCACAATGGTGAATTTTCATAAGCGACAGTAGCCAGTTGGCATATCACTAACGGATCCTCTGTTGCTGTGACATTGTCTAAATTTGCATTGGGCTCTAACATTGAAAATAACGTAGAAAATAAAGAATTTAAAAACGAGAATACAGATGGCAGAAGCAAGGTCAACTGCAAAGTGGTAAGATAAATGTTTTATTTTTGTGTTTATTTTTCTTCTGCGTTCGTACTCAAACTCCTAAAGTTTAGCAGGATGTAGTTCGGAGAATGGAATGCATTTGGTCATGGTTTACAGCTTAGCTGTGATGTCTGCGCCTTTCAGCCTAACACATCAGATTTAAGAATGGATTCTGGGTCACTATGACGGGAAGGGACAGCTAACTCCACACCAAAACCTCCTTAGTTGACTCTTATGACATGATTGGCAGATAACAGTGTTTCTAATATGGTACATTGCCTTTTTCAGCATTCATTCCTAAAGTCCTGCTGGTTAGCAGGACATTGTCTGGAGAGGCGAATAAATTGTGAGATGGTTTACAGCTAGGCTGTATTATCTGCGCCTTCCAGCTCGGCACGTTTGACTTCAGCATGGTTTTTGGGTCACTATGACCTATGGAATGGGACTGCCAACTCTCTCTCACACACACATGACCCCCTTCCCCCCATCCATGCATGGAAGATTATTAATGCTATTCTTTGTTTTCTTTTTGGGAAAGGCAACACGTGTGTACATTTAACACACTGTGTACAAGATCTAGGAGTATTAGTCTAAAAAATGTACTCAGTGACCACACCAAGAGAATTGTGTTCATACAGGCCCATATCTGCCCAAACCACTGTCTGGCACATGCAGGTCAGTATCTGCCAAAATCATTGGTTTTTAAATTCAGGTCTGTAGTTGCCCAAACTGTGGTCTATTTTGCACATACATATCCGTATCTGCCCAAACCGCTGTGGTATGCATATCTATAGCAGCCCACACCACTGTCTGGTTTGCACATGCAGATGCTGAACGCAGAAGAAGAAGCTTTTTCAGAGGCTCATAGCTTTCTTCTTGTCTTTACTTACGTACAGTGTGCAGTTCTGTAAAATATTTTGTGTTTTCTGGAACTTGTCCAAAAGGGTACATATCAGTGACACCAACTCCAAACTTCCCGTACATATGTTAGAGTATTTTCTCAATCTAAACATAGTTTGTTCCTTTCTTCCAAGCTTGTATATAGCATTGTCCTTTTGGCTGCCATGGATGAGGTGAGCTCCATTCCATGTTAATGGATCTTTTGATGATGGACTTCATTTTCAGAATTAAAAATTGTTTCTTTATAACAATTACTACAAAATATGTAAAAATAATCCTACCTTGAAATTGTTTTATATACTATATTACTTTATGTCATCAGGATATCGCGGAGACACAGAATGGTAACCAACTATTTAACGGCGTAGGGGAAGTTGATCTGATTGGAGCAGAGATTGACACTAACGGAGCAGACAATGGGGATGAAGATGACTTTTCACCACCGGTTAAAAAATTAAAAGAATTAAAAGGAGGTAGAAAATCCGTAGAGACACCCACTCGAAGTAAGTATAGAGGATTAATTTATTAAATTAATTTTTTAACGAATTTGTTCTCATAAGTTGTAGGAGAAATGGTTATCGTTTCTTCTTTTTCGGCGTTTATTTTCAAACTTCCACTGGGTCACTCTTGTAGCAGGACAATGGTCCTACTAGATTTCCAACACGATGTAGTTCAGAGAATGGAAATAAGCTGTGTCGCCTTTTTATGTGTTCCAATGGCCCGACACATTTGTCTTTGGCAGTTTGTCTTGGTTCCAAGAAATTTACAGGCCATTGCGCTCGGGTGTTGCTGGAGCCCAAAAGAGGAGCAAAGAATAACAACACTTAAATTGTTGCAGGATGTTTGTACAAAATGTTTGATCCTGTGTACAGTGATGTGGTTTCTCTCCTACTTAATCACCCCTTTCCCCGGGCGCCTGAGGAAAAAAAATACACAAAAACGCTCCACCTTATCTGAGTTATTTTGACACAAATACGGCATAAAATTATGTTTTGTTATATCATTAACTTACCTTATGCTGTACGCTGTTCTTGCAAGTCAAAATACCAAAAAATTGGTTTCTGGGGTAACCATATTTAGTGTAAATCCTAAAGTATCGAGCTACTGGGTTCTAAGGGTAAGCATGGCATCTGGGTCACTTTGACCCCATATGAGATGGGACAACCAACTCCTAAGTGTTTAACCTTTAGAGCCCTGGCTTAAAATTACAAAACTTCCCCCAGGGCCTGACTTATTTTTTGGAAAATTTTCGTTATTGATGGTGGGTGTTTTGAAAACGGCATAACTTTTTTGTTTTAAAAGATATCAAAAAAATTTTTGCACATCTAAATAAAGGAGTGAATAGTGAATATTATCGTGTTTTTTTTGTTGTTGTATGTGTGATATGACAGTTGTGAGCACGTTTTGAAGTTGAAAATTCTGGCGAAAAACGCAAAACGTCATTTTCAAAATCGCAAATATATCTTCGTGACGATCCTAATACATGAGCAATGTGTGGCAACATTGATAAAATCCTCATAAATACCTATACTTATTGTATATGTATTGTTTTATATCAAAACTAATATAATATGAACTAAAAAGACTAATAAAACGTGAAGAAATTGCATATAACGTCCGTCCGGTCAACACTAGGTCTATGCCGACACGCAGCGTAATTATTGTCCATGCACACATGTGTCACCCCTGATACATATTATTTTTGTGCTTTTTAATGAATACACACACATTCTTATCAAATAACAACATATTAAACACAAAAAACAACAATTAGAACATGTAGTCACGATCACTTACCCATGCCACGCGGTACTCAATTTGATAGTAAAATACGGCCGAAAATGGCTAAAGTCGCTCTAGAAATGCGTTGACAAATTCAACCGGCTTTCTCTCTCTTACAATCGTAATGAGTAAAGGAATTTGACCTTTAAACTGTGACGTATTCCTAGCTTCGTGTTGCGGGAATTCTATGTTATATAAGCTTTAACTTCGTGAAGTTCCGTGCTCGGGAATGGAGCGATATCGTATGTTGCGTGATTGCGACCACAGGCACTACGGGATGCACACGCAAGGCGCAATGTTGCGACCGTAGGGGCCTAAAGGTTAATCACTTTTTTTAAATATTGTTTATTTCCAGACTAATGTAATATGGACTGAACAAACTAATCAAACGTGAATAAATCACATACAATGTCCGCTCGTTTAAGACTATGGACATACAATGTTTTTATTTTAAATGCTGACACGTGGCACCTCTGATACATATTGTTTTTGTGTTTTCAATGAATAAACGAACATTCTATAACATAACAACAACTAAAACATAAAAACAGCAATTAAAACATGTAGATATCACTTTCTATGACGATCACTTGCCAATGCTACACTACATTTGATCACTTGCCAATGCTACACTACATTTGATCACTTGCCAATGCTACACTACATTTGATAGTAAAATATGTGGTTGAAAATGGACAAATTCATTTCAGAAATCTGTTGTCAAAAATTAGCCGGCTTTTTCCTTCTTGCAATCGTAATGTGTAAAGGAATTTGACCTTTAGGCTGTGACATATTTCTTTCTAGCTTCGTGTGGCGGGAATTCTACATCATATAAGCTTTACTTCGTGTGATTCCGTGCTGATGATTTGGGGCATAGCAATGGGGGTGAATGGAGACGCCTACCGACCCAAGTTACATAATGACATCGGGGCTATAACCACCTATAGAGCCTGTAAGGTTAATTAGGTGTAATTGCTTAGTGGCATCAGAAAATATGTATATGTTTTATCTATACTCTACAGCACCTGCTCGGACTTCAGGTCGTCTCGCCTCTAAGACTCCTGATGACAAACAGCCCACAATTATGTCATTGTTTTCTGGAAGGTGAGTTACTTGAACGTACATGATTATTATTGACTTTCTTTACTGCCAAAACATGTTTGCATTAGTTTGATTAAAAAAATTCAAGTAAATAGAAAACTGCAGTAAAATTGTGCACCAATTGGTAAATAAATATATTTAAAAAAATTAAATAGCAGTTTACGTGGAACAATCACTGTTTGATTTTGTGGTTCCTATTCTGTTTGATTGATTGATTTTGTGGTTCCTATTCTGTGTTTGATTGATTGATTTGGTGGTTCCTATTCTTTGATTGATTGATTTGGTGGTTCTTATTCTGTGTTTGATTGATTGATTTGGTGGTTCCTATTCTGTGTTTGTTTGATTGATTTGGTGGTTCCTATTCTGTGTTTGTTTGATTGATTTGGTAGTTCCTATTCTATCAAATATTTTCACTTGATCAGGGTGTACTTTACCCTTTTGTTTGCTTTCAGTAATTTTTTTTCACAAGGTCACAAAAATAGATATAATCAGTAATGAGACAATCAGACGGCAGGTGGGTATAACACGAGTGCGGAACTTCATCAGAAAACAGCAGGTCAAATGGTTCTGACATGCTACTAGTTACTAATACCATCCGAAAAGTGACGTTGTTTAAATACAGTGGGCTTAAAGTTAGAGAGGCACCCATGAAAATATGGACAGCATAAATAGAAGAGGTTTTTAAAACAACTTGTTTTTAGAAAGTTCCTGTATATCAGGGCTCCATTGAGGCAGCAAGAAATTAAGGTTATATGAAAATATAAATGATTGGGATATATTATGAATAGCATTAATTGAGTTACATTCTTCCCAAAATGCAGTATTACTTATGAGCACTAAACTTCCTCACAATTCTGAGCAAGTTGACATGATGCCGCCATGGGCACCTCTAAAGACTCTGAAATGTCTCTCGTCAGTTGTTATCTTTGCCTTGTTACCAGCAACTATGCCTTCCATTACTAGTTTTCTCATGCTATTACGTCTCTTTATATAACCAAAATAAACTTCAGCTTTCATGTTGTGATGTTGTTCAAGATTCGACCCTTATCTACATTTAATGTTCTTTACATTGATTTGTCTTTCTCTGTGCATGGACCAAGAAGACGATGGACCAGCGACATCGAAGAATGTATGCACATGTCTCTGGCCAATGCAGTCCTGCTTGCCCAGGATAGAGAAGCGCTCAGAGTATCCACGATGAACACATCGTTCTGAGAAGAATATCTCACTTGATAAATACTATGCTTGCTCTGTCCAGATGTAATTTAGCTTGACTGCTTTTGCATTGATATTTTATTATTGATATTACTTGTTTGAAACTACTTTCTACGGAAACATTCATAATTTCCAAGCAGGCCCAAGTTGGAACCAAAGAAAGGTCAAGAAATAGTTGCTAATGATGTTCAAGCCAAGATGACTGAATGTGACAAGTGTCCTGATGAGAGCGATGATAAGGAAAACAGTCCCAAGAGGGCCAAACTAGAAGATGAAAATAATATCAACCAACAAGAAAGGTAAGCTGATTTTTAAATTAATTACAATCTGGCATATGACTCGGCATAGATTATGTTAACTGCATGTAGAGTGCCTGGTCTCGCCAGTGACATACCAGAACAACCACCATGCAACAACAAATCCCTAGTAGATAACGTGTATGTCGTGAATAGTATTATTTTTCTCGAATAATAATAAATGCTTCCTTTTGGGAAAAACATAAACCTATAAGCCCCCTTAACACAACCATGCTTATACTCACCGGTATCACCTTAGTTGAGGAAGACCTGTACTTTTGTCAGAAAATCTCAATTTATCAGTGGAATGTCGAGCTATCTGCTTGCAGCTAAAGGTATTATTTCATCATCATGTGTCAAGAGCTATCTGCTCGCAGCTATAGGTATTATTTCATCATCATCATGTGTCAAGAGCTATCTGCTCGCAGCTATAGGTATTATTTCATCATCATCATGTGTCAAGAGCTATCTGCTCGCAGCTATAGGTATTATTTCATCATCATCATGTGTCAAGAGCTATCTGCTCGCAGCTATAGGTATTATTTCATCATCATCATGTGTCAAGAGCTATCTGCTCGCAGCTATAGGTATTATTTCATCATCATCATGTGTCAAGAGCTATCTGCTCGCAGCTATAGGTATTATTTCATCATCATCATCTGTTTGTTTCCCCTCCCACTTGTAATCTTTTACTTCATGTTATGAACTGTTTCTTATTTACAGAAATTCCACAGTGTTGACTTTAAGTCATACGAAAGCTCTCCCAGAAAGATGTAATGAATGTTTGAAGTACATGGACGATCAGGAACTGAAGTTATTTCCTGGTGATTCTGAAGATGCTGTAAGTTGTGTTGCTCATTTGTTTGTATCTGTGGTCAGTTAAGAAAAATTTGTCTCTTCCTTTTTTTCCTTGCATCGTTCCTTGAAGGATCATTGTAGCAAGGTTAGAAGGTAAGTCACGTCCATAAAGTATTTTTTTTTCCATTGTGCACACATTAGGCCTGCTGTCCACTAGAAGCGACTTTTGTGTAAACGAGAGACGGATCTGAATGTAAAGAATGCTACAGAACAGTGTCCTTTGTAAGTGACTGTGAGCGACCAATTTCTTACTTTTCCAAAGGCCATGGTTTCGTAACACGCTTTGCATTTGGCTCAGTTATGGGTGTACTCTAGTAATTGCTTGATCTCATTGCTTTCATTAGATGGCAGGCCTTACTTAAGCTAAAATGATTATTTGTAGTCGGGCAAGTGTTGCCGGACTCAAAAGGGGAACAGAGAGTACCAACACTAAGGCCTGCCATGCATGTTTTATGAAGTGACTAAGAGGATTTTGTGAGTTGAATTTACTGTTTCATAAACGATCCAATGTTATACTGAAGTTGGATGTGCTGGGCTGACGGGCACAGATATTGTAGTCAAGCTGCAAACTATGGTACAACTCATTCCATCCTCTGAACTGCAGCCTGTTATATGCAGGAGTTTAGAACAAGCTCAGAAAAAATTGTGTAGTTGTGACATACAGTCTTCTTCTTCTTTCGAACTCTGGTAACCAACACAAAAGTGCATGTGATTTCCGCCGGGAAGCATGAAGTACGTTGTAGTACTAATTTACGGCATAACTGAGTTATTTGCACCTTGGAAGGTCCTGCACATCCGATTTCGGCATGTACCATGCAGTGAATTTTTCATTTTCTCTCTTAATTAATAATTGCATCCCTAGAATTCCTGAAAACTGTCTCTAATTTTTTACTTGGTATATGCTGAAGTTGGATGTGTCAGGCCGAAAGGTGCAGTCAATCTGTAAACCATGACAACATTCTTTTCTCCAGAGTACATGCTACTAATCTGCAGTTCACTTGCTATTATATTTCTGTTGGCCTATGTGTATTTGACGCCAACAGGAACATCTCACGGCAGTGGTGAGACATCACAAAACTTGTGTGGTTTGGCCATGAGGCATGATTTCCTTTCCAAAATTATCTTGCAGGGAACAGCTGATGGTTGATGAAGAAGAGGTGGTAAGAGGAAAGTATGGATTGATAATATTAAAGACTGGACAAGATTAAGATTCTTCACCTAAACAAAGAACAGAGAGGCATGGCAAAATTTTTCTGTTGACATTTCAAGAGTGGCACCGCTATATTTCAAGAGTCTCAACTCTACGACCCTGAAGGGTTATGGATATGATCATGATGTGTATTGCCAGGTCTGAAAAAGGGATCAAAGAAATAACACTGCCACTTACCATGCATAGTGTAAGTGGTGACCAAGGATGTTTTGGTATGGACTGACTTCCTCATTCAATAAGTTGTTTTTGACCAAAAATGTCATGCGGAAGTTTGATGTGTTGGGCGAAAAATGCATGGATAGTGTAGCTTTAAACCATGATGTGATATATTTCATCTAGTAATTTAAAAACGAATCCCGAAGATTGATGTTTATAGCTAATTTTGTCTCTCATACACATAATAGATCTATTGTAATGTCTGTAGCGGGAAATGTCAGGCTAATGTTGGTTTTACTATTTCTAGGTTGAAGAGTTCATTGCCCTCACTGATCCAAAGTTGTCATTGTTTACTGGTAACGAAGACTTTGATAAAATAACGGAAGACCGGCCACAACATAAAATCACAAACTTCAGGTAAGTCTCCCTCTTTTTTTTTGAACGTTCAAAAATTATTTGTCTCCTTCCTCGTTCTCCTATCGGAGTCAGAAGCTGATATCTTCTTTTTTCAGCGTTCATTTTAACTCATGCTGGTTCTCTCTTATAGCAGGACAATTAAATCCTACAAGATTTCCAGCAGGGTGTAGTCCAGAAAATGAAAATGCATTGTGTCACCGTTTTATTTGCGCCAATGGCAGACACATCCCGTCTTCGGCGGAGGACACACATTAAGAAAGCTAACAGAAAGCATAGCAAACTACCGAAGATGGATGTGTTGGGCCATTGGTGCAAATAAAATGGCGACAACACAATTGAATTCTCCATTTTCATATCCATTCTCTGGACTACATCCTTCTGGAAATCTAGTAGGACCATTGTCCTAACAAGAGAGATTCAATAGGAATTTGAGAATGAACGTTGAAGAAGAAAGCATAATAATACAAGCATTACTCTAGAACCCACAGGAAACGAGAAATAACAAGTATTATCTAGAGGAAAGAAATAGATGCAGAGACGCAAAAGTAGTTTGGTGTGGTAGAGCATGGAAAGAACTGGAAGCAAGCTAAAAATAGGACAAGATAGAGGAGTTTGTTTAAGACCTATATTCCATGAGGGTCAAATAGTTGTATAGCCAGATAGATAGACATAATAGATGATTGATTGATTATTTGATTGATAGATTCATCTGCATGCACTTTAATCTTTAAAACTGTGTTCCCTTCCAGTGTTTACAATAAGAACACACACTTGTGTGCATTTGACACCTGCCTGATTGAATGTAACAAGTATCTGTACTTCAGCGGAGTCTTGAAACCCATATTTGAAGAGGATGCCAGTCCAGAAGGTATGGATGTGAAGTTAGGTTGTTTGTATAGTTTCTGTAAAAGATGCCAGCAGCAAATAACTTCCATATTTTTTCTGTTATTAGTTCTTCAGTGTAACATTTTTCTTCTATCGATTGTGTTTTCTCTGCTGTTACTGTTAGCTGTAGCATGGTTGAATGCTGGTCGGTTTTTGGGCAATATTACATTTGGTCGTTTGATATGCAGTAATATTGTGAGGTCTCAGAGCGTTTGTAACTCCTTTAATCCACTTTCTTCTTGGTCTTCCTTTGCCGTTTGATGTCTTCATTTATGTTGTATGCTCTGTTGTTGGCCAATACTGGTTCATTCTCATTAAGTGGCGGAACCATTTCAGTCTCTGATTTTCAATATATTTGACCGCAGATGTTCCCGCAATTTTTTTAATCTTTATATTCCCCATATGATCACTTCTTGTTTTGTTTGCTTTTTTTTTCATTAGATTTTCTTTTTCTATATTCATTTCACATTCCAGGATTAACAGTTGGAGGTTACAATCTGAATAATCTAAGAAATGCTGACGATACAATTCTGATTGAAGGGAGCGAACAACAACTTCAAGCCCTGTTGGACATGGTAGTACAAGCAAGTGAAAACAAAGGAATTAGTCTAAAAAAGAAGAAAACAAGGAATGGCTGTTTCAAAGACATACATAAAGTTAAAATTCAGATAAACAAACATGCCAGTTTTAGCATGCAGGTTTGAAGGTCTCACTAGTGTCCCATTAGACAAACTTGCTATGCAACAGCACAGATTCCCTAAAAGATCTTCTACAGTGTTCATTCTCAAACTCCCACTGGATCTCCCTTATAGCAGGACAATGGTCCTACTAGATTTCCAGCAGGATGTAGTCCAGAGAATGGAAATGCGCTGTGTCACTGTTATTTGTGCCAATGGTCTAACACATCCATCTTCTGCGTGGCCATAGTAAATTATATGACTACACAGGAAGCTTTTTACCTTCTGAGTGGTACATTTCTTCTCAAAGCATTGCATGCGTATAGGGAGTTGGGAGTCATGAAATACATCTCTGGAGAAACCTCAATTGCACAAAAAGGATGCAAATCCTGTATTGCTCATTATTTCCAGGGATTGAAACAAAAATGGCAACATCTTTTAGTCGTAGTACAGATATGTGTTAAAGTCCCATGGTAGCAACTATTAGGTGGTGTGGCCAGTTTCCTTCCTTGTGGTGTTTACCTTCCTCAACACATACTCCTGGTACCCAACTACAACCCCTGAACTGGAGGAATGACCGTATTAAGTGAGAAATCACGACCATGAGTTTTTATCTGGACTTGGTTTTAAACAAATCACATTTTTTGGTGATAGTAAACCTGGCACGCTGTAACCTGGTGACAGTAAGCAAACTCACTATCAACTAGGCTAGAACCTGGCACCTCTGTAACTCAGTTACAGTAGGCAAGCTCACTATCAACTAGCCTACAAGGCTTCTCATGTGTAGAAGAAAATAAAGTGTTTTCAATGTTTGGTAGTTTTTTTTCTTTAATGTGATTGTTCTATTCCAGGTGGAGTACCTTGCCGCAACATGGGTCCAATAAATGAATGGTTTGTTGCTGGCTTTGATGGAGGAGAAAATGCCTTGATTGGGTTTTCAACAGGTTTGTCATTATTTAACCTTTAGGGCTCTGAATTAAAAATTAAGAAACATCCCCTTGGGCCTGAATTCTTTTGTGGAAAATTTGCGTTATTGATGGTGGGTGTTTTGAAAACGTGATAACTTTTTTATTTTAAAAGATATCAAAATAATTTTTGCATATCTAAATAAAGGAGTGAATAGTGAATATAGTCATGTTTTTTTTGTTGTTGTATGTATGATATGACAGTTGTGAGCAAGTTGTGAAGTTGAAAATTCGGGGGGAAAATTGCAAAACGCCATTTTCAAATCGCACATATAACTTCTTGACGACCCTAATACTTGAGCAATGCGTGGAATCATTGATAAAATCCTCATAAATACCTATTTTTATTGTATATATATTGTTTTATATCAAAACTAATATAATATTTAAAACTAATAAACTAAAAAAACTAATAAAACGTGAAGAAATCGCATATAACGTCCGTCCGGTAAATACTAGGTCTATCCCGACACGCAGCGTAATTATTGTCTATGCACACACGTGGCACCCCTGATACATATTATTTTTGTGTTTTTGAACGACTACACAAACATTCTTATCAAATAACAACATATTAAACACAAAAAACAACAATTAAAACATGTAGTGTATAAGAAATCGCATATAACGTCCGTCCGGTAAACATTAGGTCTAGCCAGACACACAGCGTAATTATTGTCTAAGCACACATGTGGCACCCCTGATACATATTATTTGTGTGTTTTTGAACGACTACACAAACATTCTTATCAAATAACAACATATTAAACATAAAAAACAACAATTAAAACATGTATTCACGATCACTTAGCCATGCCACGCGGTACTCAATTTGATAGTAAAATATGGCTAAAAAATGGCCAACGTCCCAGAAATTCGTTGACAAAACCAGCCGGTTTTCTCTCTTCTTGCAGTCGTAATGAGTAAAGGAATTTGACCTTTAAACTGCGACATATTCCTAGCTTCGTTTGGCGTGTTTTATACGTCACGGGATCATTACTTTGTGAAGTTCCGTACTCGGGAATCGGGCGATATCATATGTAGCGGGATTGCGCCTGCAGGCACAATGGAGCTGTGCTCATAGGCGCATTATTGCGACCGTAGAGTCGTAAAGGTTAAATTAGCCTTTATTTGATTGTTTCAAGTAAGGGAAACTCTTATATCTCATGAACACATGCAGAACATAATTTGTATTAAATATTTTAAATAGTGAAAATTGAAATCTGCTAAGGAACAGAATGTGATTGAATTACTTAAAAACACTTGATTATATCACAGTTTTATACATTGTATCACTTGCAATTAATCAAATGATTGGTTGGTTGCTAATCCATCTTTCCATGGCTCATGCACTTTGACCCAATTGTTTGAACGCATATCTTATTTGTCTTTGGGGAGGGGGGGGAGTTTTGTGTGTAAATAGGTCAAATCATAATTCTGTACAAGAAAATTTTAAAGGTTGTAGAATTTTGTTCCCTAACCAGTTTGTCCACCGCATTCTTGCAACAATTTGAGTGTATTATTACTGCATACTCATGAATTTACAAGCATAATGCTTCTTGAAATTATGGAGGAGACGTAAAAACCTTGTATGTACATTCATCTGACAAAGTGAAACATTATTTCAAACAAATAATCCGTTTTATTCCGGACGCATGTTTTTCCGGTTAACCTTTAGAGTCCAGCCCTCAATTAAAATTACGCAATATCCCCCTGGGGCCTGAATTCTTTTTTGGAAAATTTGCGTTATTGATGGTGAATGTTTTGAAAACGCGATAACATTTTTGTTTTAACAGATATAAAAATAATTTTTGCATATCTAAATAAACGAGTGAATAGTGAATATAGTTGTGTTTTTTTGTTGTTGTTGTATGTATGATATGACAGTTGTGAGCCGCCCGTGTGTTGCCGGGGCCTTAAGGGTAGCAAAGAATAGCAACACTGTTTACCTTCCATGCATGTCGTAAAAGGCGACTGTCGTAATCGCTACTGAGCAAGTGTGGTAGGTGATGCTAGTCAGTGGTTTCTGATCAACCAATGATTAGCCTGCTGAGCACTTATGGGAAGCCCCGTCCTATGTTGCTGGTTCATAACTCATGTTACTTTTACGTTTACTTTAGGTTGCAGTTTTAAATCTGACTATGACATGTTCTTTACAAAGTGAATTTTTATCAAAGATTACTGGTGATTAGCATTTGAGCTACAGAGTTAAGTGCTATGAATGGTACTGTCTACAGATGGTGTTCTACTTCGGTGAACGAAATGACTGAAAGTATATTTATTCAGCAGAAATCGGATAATGGCAACACATTTGTCGAAAGGAATGGAGGGAAATGTACTGGGAAACCAGTACAAAGGGCTTATCATTGCTCTCATGCAGACCTAGGGGTAACAGATAACCAAAATATGGATTAGAAAGTCATCACATGTAGACGAGGCAAGTGTGTGAGAAATTAACAGGCCAAATCCCAGATTCTGAAGTTTTTTGGCAAAGTAGCACCTTGTCTAGGAAGGTATATCAACCCTGAGTCAATTCAACTGTCACATTGTCCAACACGACTCAAACAGAAATCTAGGTCTAGGCCTAGGGACACAAAGGGAGGTAATGGAATGGTCTTCCTACACAAGGGATAACTCGCTGGTTGCGAAGTGCCTAGTCAGAAGAAAGATGCATGTTGGGTGACCCAGGCAAATTATCAGCTCGTTTAGTGACATATACCCCTCTAGGCTCCTTCAATATGCACTTGTATTAAGCCGAAAGCTTAAGTCTCCTGGGTATGAAAGAAAGCTAAAAAAACCACCCCACTACACATAGGAAGTGAGAGCTAATTGCTCACAATTCCTGGGGTTATTGACAAACAAAACAAACAAACATAGGCAGAGTCAGGAATGTGTTTATTCCGTGAGGGGTTAGAACCAGAAGCATAC
Organism: Meghimatium bilineatum; assembly: GCA_034231615.1. Taxonomy (NCBI): domain Eukaryota; kingdom Metazoa; phylum Mollusca; class Gastropoda; order Stylommatophora; family Philomycidae; genus Meghimatium; species Meghimatium bilineatum. The sequence continues at coordinate 58,720,559 of CM067298.1, forward strand.
ATACCCTAAGTCATTTGCCAGGGATACTGAGCACATGCATGCATTAAATGCGGAGACGTCAGTTCATAACCAATTTTGCATTGTTGACATCTTAGCATCTATTTTAATTATTCTGTTTGTTGCAGGCAGACGGTGGATCGTCCAGCTGTCTGTATTACACAAGTGTCAGAACCAATGGTCTAGAATATTCTATAGGTGATTGTTGTTACATTGATCCGGTGGCGTATGGGTTCAAGATAGTACACAAGAAGATCTCAACTGCAAGAAAATCACAGTCCAAAGTAAGTCCAGGCATTTACTGGTAGATACAATAAATTGTTATTAAACACTATCTCTGTAGGTCTCTTTATCTCTAATACCAGCTATTTACACCCACTAACTGCTGATAAATCCTGCCTCTAATATCAGCTATTTGGACCCACATTACATTCTTAATTTTAGTGACTTTGAAAAGGGAGTTGTCAGTGCATAGCCAGGGTCTGAGAACGGAGCAAAGAATAGCTACACTATTGCTTGCCAAGCATGTTATAACAGGCAACTAAGGAAGTTTTGAGGTAAAGTTGGGTATCCCATATACGGTCAAAGTGACCCAGAAGCCATGTATCAGGCAGAAAGTGTTTTCCTTATTCTTCTACATATCTACATCTCAAAGACATTAATTCTGTCTTCTAATTGTTCATTGTCCATGTTTTTGAGCCATACATTAATATAGAATAGATGTAACACTTTATAATTCTCATTTTTAGCTTGTTTGTAATTTGTTTAGATGTTAATATTTTCCTCATTTCATTGAAATCACTTTTCTGCTTATTAAGCACATTTTAAAAATTGCAAAATTGATGAAATATGGTTTTATTTTCTGAAATTGTTTCAAATTTGTTGAAATATGGATTATTTTCTGAAATTGTTGATGCAGGTTGATGATGTTTACCCAGAGGCCTATCGCTAGTCGGAATACGTGAAAGGGTCAAATGACAAGTGCCCGGAACCTTTTCGTGTTGCCAGGATTATGGAAATCTTTACCAAAAAAGTCTCAGGAAAACAACCTGAACTTTCTGAGGTCAAGGTGAAGGTCAATAAGTTTTACAGGTCAGTTTTTTTATGTGGTGTTATTTATATGAGAATTTATATGGCAAATAAATAAACATGATAGTGGCAACATTGGAGACAACAGAATATGGAATGCCGAGAGTAATTTGGACAGCTAGAAAAACTAACGAGGATGTTCTAAATGTGAGATTAGGGGTTATTTAATAATAGAAAAAGACAATATTTGTTTATTGTGGTCACATTATGAGACAGGGAGGTCTGGAGAAGAGTAACAACAGGCATGATAGAAGGTCAGATAGATTGACAGAGAAAATATTTTTTGACATTATGGAGTGGCAAAAAAACAACTACTATCCTGATAAGTTATACTGAATATAAACAGTTGTGGAGATCTGTGATCACCTACGTCAGTCTGCATGACACTTGATGATGATATGACACAGGTTCACATGTAGGTCTCTGGTGTCCTACCAGACAAAAATTCCATCCAATAACAAACCACTAATAGAGAGATTTTCTTCTTGTGAAAAAGAACACACTGGTTTCTTTTTAACAAAGCAAGTCCTAAACTGGAACCAGTTTATGCTTACTCACTTCTGACATAGAGTAAACAACTAAGAGTGGGTGTTTTTTTTTTTGACTGAATAGATCCTTCAGGTAGCAACTTTACACATAATTATAAGAGTGGGTGTGTTTTTTTTGACTGAATAGATCCTTAGGTAGAAATTATACACATAATATTATAAGAATGTTTATAGGGAAATTCATCACTATATTTCTTTTTAACTTTCTAATAAATGTGTAATCATTTGTTCCTCAGAATTGAGAATACACATAAGGGGTCACAGTCTGTCTATCACACCGACCTCAATGCCTTGTTTTGGAGTGATGAGGAGACCACTCTGGGTTTCTCGCATATCCGTGGAAAATGTACAGTTGTTTAGAGAGAGAACTTGACAGAAGATGTTGACAGTTACTTCATTGGAGGGACTGACCGCTTCTATTTTGCGGAGTCTTACAGTGCAGACACTCGGCAATTTGATGACCCTCCAGCAAAGGCTCGGCTCATGGGCAATACTGGGAAGGTGAGATGCTCTAAAATTCTTCATATTAAATTAAATTTTGTCAGATTTTATCTTTCATATCTTCTTCTGTGTTCGTTCTCAAACTCCCTTCAGGTCAGCAGGCTGTAATCTGGAGAACGGAGTGTGTTGCATCATGGTTTAGAGCTTAGCTGCGATATTTGTACCTTTTAGTCTGGCACATCCAATTTCAGCATGGTTTTTGGGTCACTTTAACCCCATATGGGATGGGACAACCAACTCCCAAAAGCTCCAACGTCGCCTCTTACTCATGACAGAAAAAATATTGCTATTCTTTGCTCCCCTTTCAGACCTTGGCAACATGCGGGTAAAATATTTCATTTGGCTTATTTCTATTTATACTGCTTGTTAACCCTGGATTACTACAGTCCATGTGTTTCTATTTTGTCAGATTACTTCTGACATCTTGTGAATCTTACTAACTCCAGAAACAGAAGACCTAGTGCTGATATGAGAACATTTTTTTATAAACCCGGGGATGTTTACCGAACAGATTCTACATATGTACAAACTGCAGCAAAACTGAAATCCAGAAAGGAAAAAAACTTGGAACAGGGCAATGAAGTTTTGTTAGTAACACACATAAGTTAGTTACACAATGACTAGTAACACACATAAATCAACATTTTGACAAAAAGGCCTTCATCAAGAACACATTAATAACATAATATAAGTTAGAGCTGCACCATTGAAATTGATGTTATTTTGAACATCAGTGGTGCCATTCCTTGCTCATCATATTATGTTGTGAATGTGTTTTTGTATAAAGATCTTTTATTGATTCAAATTGTCAGTTTGTGTTTTATTATGTACGTTACCAGTGATTAACAAAACTTCATTAACTTGTTTAAAGTTGCGTCTGTCTGATTCTATATAGAAGTCCATCAATGGATACAGAATATGTGAGAAAGTTGAGAGGTGGCCTGAAAGAGTTTAAGACTGATTCCAGCAAAATAAATTATCATAATCGCCTTGTACATCCTTAGACTATAATGATTGGATCACTGGTAATTCAATGATTGGATCGGTGGTAATTCAATAATTGGATCACTGGTAATTCAATTATTGGATCTGTGGTAATTCAATGATTGGATCACTGGTTATTCAATGATTGGATCAGTGGTAATTCAATGATTGGATCAGTGGTAATTCACTGAATGGAAAGATTGGTGACGTGGTGCTCCTGTGTGTTCCTGGGCCCAAAAGGGGAGCAAAGAATAGCAACACTATTTATCTTCCATGCATGCCATAAGACAACTAAGGAAATTATGAAGTGGATTTGACTGTCCTATACTACATAGGGTCAAAGTAACCCAGAAACCATACTCAAGCCGGTGTGTCAGGTCGAAAGGTGCAGATATTTGCAGCAAAATTGTAAATCATGACACACAACTTTGTTCTCAGGACTGCACCCTGCTAATCTGCAGGAGTTTGAGAATGAATGCAGAAGAGCAGTGGTAATTCAGTGATTGAAAAGATTTGATTACCTATTAGCGAAAGAAAGGATGAGAGCAGAAATGCCAGTCTCTAGCTGATAACCAAACTCAACTAATCGTCATAAGCTGCAAAACATAATACAACGTTCTTCAATCTCCGGACTACATCCTGCTAATCTGTGGGAGCTTGGAAACGAAGGCAAAAGACTACTCGTCTTCAAGATTAAGAAAGATATTGTCATAATTTCTCATGGTCGCAATAAGCAAACATAGTTATTGTTAACATTATTCTCTTTTCTTCTATTGTAGGGTAAGGGTAAAGGCAAGGGCAAAGGAAAGTCTAGTAAAGATGAGTTAGAACAGGAGAATGCTGTGAAACATTTTTCAGTACATCAGCTGCGAACACTGGATGTCTTTGCTGGGTGTGGAGGTACCTGTCTCACGTTTTCAAACATTTTCATTACTTTCATATCGCAATATATGTCAACACGTAGTCTTCCATCAATCACAATATCATATGTCAACACATAGTCTTCCATCAATCACAATATCATATGTCAAGACCTAGTCTTCCATCAATCACAATGTCATATGTCAGCGCGTAGTCTTCCATCAATCACAATATCATATGTCAACACGTAGTCTTCCATCAATCACAATATCATGTCAGCACGTAGTCTTCCATCAATCACATATATGTCAACACGTAGTCTTCCATCAATCACAATGTCATATGTCAGCACGTAGTCTTCCATCAATCACAATATCATATGTCAGCGCGTAGTCTTCCATCAATCACAATATCATATGTCAACACGTAGTCTTCCATCAATCACAATATCATGTCAGCACGTAGTCTTCCATCAATCACATATATGTCAACACGTAGTCTTCCATCAATCACAATATCATATGTCAGCACGTAGTCTTCCATCAATCACAATATCATGTCAGCACGGAGTCTTCCATCAATCACATATATGTCAACACAGTCTTCCATCAATCACAATATCATATGTCAACAAGTAGTCTTCCATCAATCACAATATCATATGTCAACACATAGTCTTCCATCAATCACAATATCATATGTCAGCGTGTAGTCTTCCATCAATCACATATATGTCTACACGTAGTCTTCCATCAATCACAATATCATATGTCAACACATAGTCTTCCACTAATCACAATATCATATGTCAGCGCGTAGTCTTCCATCAATCACATATATGTCAACATGTAGTCTTACATTAATGACATATATGTCAACACGTAGTTTTCCATCAATCACAATATCATATGTCAACACTTAGTCTCCCATCAATCACAATATCATATGTCAACACATAGTCTTCCATCAATCACAATATCATATGTCAGCGTGTAGTCTTCCATCACTCACATATATGTCAACACGTAGTCTTACATTAATGACATATATGTCAACACGTAGTCTTCCATCAATCACAATATCATATGTCAACACGTAGTCTTCCATCAATCACAATATCATATGTCAACACATAGTCTTCCACTAATCACAATATTATATGTCAGCGCGTAGTCTTCCATCAATCACATATATGTCAACACGTAGTCTTACATTAATGACATATATGTCAACATGTAGTCTTCCATCAATCACAATATCATTTGTCAACATGTAGTCTTCCATCAGTCACAATATCATATGTCAACACGTAGTCTTACATTAATGACATATATGTCAACACGTAGTCTTCCATCAATCACAATATCATATGTCAACACGTAGTCTTCCATCGGTCACAATATCATATGTCGCGCGTAGTCTTCCATCAATCACATATATGTCAACACATAGTCTTACATTAATGACATATATGTCAACACGTAGTCTTCCATCAATCACAATATCATATGTCAACACGTAGTCTTCCATCAGTCACGATATCATATCTCAGCGCGTAGTCTTCCATCAATCACATATATGTCAACACGTAGTCTTACATTAATGACATATATGTCAACACGTAGTCTTCCATCAATCACAATATCATATGTCAACACGTAGTCTTCCATCAATCACAATATCATATGTCAACACGTAGTCTTCCATCAATCACAATATCATATGTCAACACGTAGTCTTCCATCAATCACAATATCATGTCAGCGCGTAATCTTCCATCAATCACAATATCATATGTCAACATGTAGTCTTCCATCAATCACAATGTCATATGTCAGCACGTAGTCTTCCATCAATCACAATATAATATGTCAGCACGTAGTCCTCCAGCAGTTTCTACCTTTGGAGATGCAGACGAGTGTGGAAAGATCTTGATTTTAGGATAGGGTTGTTTTTTGGGGTATTTTTTTAGATGGATTTATTATGGTTTTGGGTTATGATTATTCTGTATTAGTTGTAGAATAAACTATTTGGGTTATGGTTAGTATACTTTATTTCTCTGTAACCATACTGCTAGTAGCCCTGCCACGAGAGAGAGAGAAAGAGAGATCTGGTTCCACCAACCTCAAAGCTAACCAAAATCACACTTGCTGGACATTTTTGTCGTTATCAACATAGCCACAGACTTTCCTTTTATAAAATTGGGTCCAGACACAAAAAAGTTGAGAATCTGTGCTTAGATGTGGTGTACACAGTTTAAAATATTGAGAAACCCTGATGTTCCATATAATTCCATTTGTTTTGTTTGTTTTCTCAGTTTGACTGTTAGTACTACAACATATTGCAATGGAGGCTGCAGGACCATAGCTGATACTGGCACCTCGTTGCTCGCTGGACCCAGCAGTGAGATAGAAAAGTTGAATGCTCAGATTGGAGCTATCAAGTTTGTAGAAGGAGAGGTGGGTTGATTTGTGTAGCTCATTTTTTATGTTTACCTAGAACAAGCAGAGGTATTATGAAATCTACAGGGAAAGGAGGAAAGTGAAAGACAGCACATGGGGAAAGAAGGAAAGACCAAGACAACCTACAGGGAAAGAGAAAGATGGTCCACAAGGAGAAGGAAAGATACAGCCCACAGGGAAAGAAGGAAAGAGAGAGGCAGCCCACTGGGAAAGAAGGAAAGCAAAAAACAGCCCACATGGAAAGAAGTAAAGAAACAGTTCACAGGGAAAGAAGGATAGCAAAAATCAGCCCACATGGAAAGAAGGAAAGAGAAAGACGGCCCACAAGGAAAAAAAGGAATGAGAAAGACATCCCACAGGAAAAAGAGGGAAAGAAAAAAATAACCAAGAAGGAAAGAGAAAGATAACCAAAAAAGAAAGAAGGAAACTGCAAAATAACGGCATGGAAAGAGGAAGATAACATTCATAGAGGAAAGAATGACACATTCAAAATGGTAAAACATGGAAAGAAATCAAAGCAATGGATTAAGATAAGCAGATATGGAAGAAATGTGTTAAGATTGTTTATTTCATTTATTTATGCTTTGTTTTGCCGGCCAATGAAAAGTACAGCAGTAGTCAGATTGGCATTCTTCAGTGATGTAAAGTTAGTGAGCACTCTGGCCTGTTATAATGAAGGTCACGGTTATATGCTACCCTTTCCTTACCAAATAAGTACCTTTCTGGTATTCACACATATCAGAGTAATTTTCATCATGGCATACAAGGGACCCATTTTGCCTTTCCTCTTCAGCCCCAATTCACTTTGCCATACTTAGCATATAGCCTGTTACCAGGACACATCACATAAAACAAAAGTGGATGTGGGGTTTTTCTGGATCATTTGTGGTTTAGTGATTTTCTGAATAGACTGATGGCAGCTGTGAAGACGGATTAGTCGGGCCATTGACACAAATAACACACAGACAGTGTATTTCCATTCTCTGGAATACATCCAACTGGAAATCTTGTAGAACTATTGTCCTGTTACAAGAGAAATCCACGAGAGTTCGAGAACGAACGCTGAAGAAGAAGATTGATGTGCATCACCGTAGGAGTTTCATCTCTTTTATCAGATATGGAAGAGCATGTACGCTGATAGTTCCCATAACTCATTCACTGTATATCTTCCTCATTCTACTTCTCTGTCTATGAGTTGTTCGGTCCGAAAGGGGGGCAAAGAATAGTGACACTCTTTAACTTTTATGCATGCCATAAGAGGCGACTAAGAAAGTTGTAGGGTGGAGATGGCTGTCACATCTCATATAGGGTCAAAGTGACCCAAGTGCATATTTTGTGGTTGTAGTGGTTTCCTAGGTAATATGTATTGTCATTTGGTTGCCATTGTTTTCTGAATTGTTCAGTTACCCAACTGCTTGAAGCTGATTTTTAGCCTCAACACATTTGTAAAATGTATTAACTATCTGATACAACTTACATTAATATAGAATAGATGTAACACTTTATAATTCTCATTTTTAGCTTGTTTGTAATTTGTTTAGATGTTAATATTTTCCTCATCTCATTGAAATCACTTTTCTGCTTATTAAGCACATTTTAAAAATTGCAACTTTGATGAAATATGGTTTTATTTTCTGAAATTGTTTCAAATTTGTTGAAATATGGATTTATTTTCTGAAATTGTTGATGTCGGTTGATGATGTTTACCCAGAGGCCTATCGCAAGTCGGAATACGTGAAAGGGTCAAATGACAAGTGCCCGGAACCTTTTCGTGTTGCCAGGATTGTGGAAATCTTTACCAAAAAAGTCTCAGGAAAACAACCTGAACTTTCTGAGGTCAAGGTGAAGGTCAATAAGTTTTACAGGTCAGTTTTTTTATGTGGTGTTATTTATATGAGAATTTATATGGCAAATAAATAAACAGGATAGTGGCAACATTGGAGACAACAGAGAATATGGAATGCCGAGAGTAATGTGGACAGCTAGAAAAACTAACGAGGATGTTCTAAATGTGAGATTAGGGGTTATTTAATAATAGAAAAAGACAATATTTGTTTATTGTGGTCACATGAGACAGGGAGGTCTGGAGAAGAGTAACAACAGGCATGATAGAAGGTCAGATAGATTGACAGAGAAAATATTTTTTGACATCGTGGAGTGGCAAAAAAACAACTACTATCCTGATAAGTTATACTGAATATAAACAGTTGTGGAGATCTGTGATCACCTACGTCAGTCTGCATGACACTTGATGATGATATGACACAGGTTCACATGTAGGTCTCTGGTGTCCTACCAGACAAAAATTCCATCCAATAACAAACCACTAATAGAGAGATTTTCTTCTTGTGAAAAAGAACACACTGGTTTCTTTTTAACAAAGCAAGTCCTAAACTGGAACCAGTTTATGCTTACTCACTTCTGACATAGAGTAAACAACTAAGAGTGGGTGTTTTTTTTTGACTGAATAGATCCTTCAGGTAGCAACTTTACACATAATTATAAGAGTGGGTGTGTTTTTTTTGACTGAATAGATCCTTAGGTAGAAATTATACACATAATATTATAAGAATGTTTATAGGGAAATTCATCACTATATTTCTTTTTAACTTTCTAATAAATGTGTAATCATTTGTTCCTCAGAATTGAGAATACACATAAGGGGTCACAGTCTGTCTATCACACCGACCTCAATGCCTTGTTTTGGAGTGATGAGGAGACCACTCTGGGTTTCTCGCATATCCGTGGAAAATGTACAGTTGTTTAGAGAGAGAACTTGACAGAAGATGTTGACAGTTACTTCATTGGAGGGACTGACCGCTTCTATTTTGCGGAGTCTTACAGTGCAGACACTCGGCAATTTGATGACCCTCCAGCAAAGGCTCGGCTCATGGGCAATACTGGGAAGGTGAGATGCTCTAAAATTCTTCATATTAAATTAAATTTTGTCAGATTTTATCTTTCATATCTTCTTCTGTGTTCGTTCTCAAACTCCCTTCAGGTCAGCAGGCTGTAATCTGGAGAACGGAGTGTGTTGCATCATGGTTTAGAGCTTAGCTGCGATATTTGTACCTTTTAGTCTGGCACATCCAATTTCAGCATGGTTTTTGGGTCACTTTAACCCCATATGGGATGGGACAACCAACTCCCAAAAGCTCCAACGTCGCCTCTTACTCATGACAGAAAAAATATTGCTATTCTTTGCTCCCCTTTCAGACCTTGGCAACATGCGGGTAAAATATTTCATTTGGCTTATTTCTATTTATACTGCTTGTTAACCCTGGATTACTACAGTCCATGTGTTTCTATTTTGTCAGATTACTTCTGACATCTTGTGAATCTTACTAACTCCAGAAACAGAAGACCTAGTGCTGATATGAGAACATTTTTTTATAAACCCGGGGATGTTTACCGAACAGATTCTACATATGTACAAACTGCAGCAAAACTGAAATCCAGAAAGGAAAAAAACTTGGAACAGGGCAATGAAGTTTTGTTAGTATCACACATAAGTTAGTTACACAATGACTAGTAACACACATAAATCAACATTTTGACAAAAAGGCCTTCATCAAGAACACATTAATAACATAATATAAGTTAGAGCTGCACCATTGAAATTGATGTTATTTTGAACATCAGTGGTGCCATTCCTTGCTCGTCATATTATGTTGTGAATGTGTTTTTGTATAAAGATCTTTTATTGATTCAAATTGTCAGTTTGTATTTTATTATGTACGTTACCAGTGATTAACAAAACTTCATTAACTTGTTTAAAGTTGCGTCTGTCTGATTCTATATAGAAGAGTCCATCAATGGATACAGAATATGTGAGAAAGTTGAGAGGTGGCCTGAAAGAGTTTAAGACTGATTCCAGCCAAATAAATTATCATAATCGCCTTGTACATCCTTAGACTATAATGATTGGATCACTGGTAATTCAATGATTGGATCGGTGGTAATTCAATAATTGGATCTGTGGTAATTTAATGATTGGATCAGTGGTAATTCAATGATTGGATCACTGGTAATTCAATGATTGGATCAGTGGTAATTCAATGATTGGATCAGTGGTAATTCACTGAATGGAAAGATTGGAGAAGTGGTGCTCCAGTGTGTTCCTGGGCCCAAAAGGGGAGCAAAGAATAGCAACACTATTTATCTTCCATGCATGTCATAAGACAACTAAGGAAGTTATGGAGTGGATTTGACTGTCCTATACTACATAGGGTCAAAGTAACCCAGAAACCATACTCAAGCCGGTGTGTCAGGTCGAAAGGTGCAGATATTTGCAGTGAAACTAAATCATGACACACAACTTTGTTCTCAGGACTGCACCCTGCTAATCTGCAGGAGTTTGAGAATGAATGCAGAAGAGCAGTGGTAATTCAGTGATTGAAAAGATTTGATTACCTATTAGCGAAAGAAAGGATGAGAGCAGAAATGCCAGTCTCTAGCTGATAACCAAACTCAACTAATCGTCATAAGCTGCAAAACATAATACAACGTTCTTCAATCTCCGGACTACATCCTGCTAATTGTGGGAGCTTGGAAACGAATGCAAAAGACTACTCGTCTTCAAGATTAAGAAAGATATTGTCATAATTTCTCATGGTCGCAATAAGCAAACATAGTTATTGTTAACATTATTCTCTTTTCTTCTATTGTAGGGTAAGGGTAAAGGCAAGGGCAAAGGAAAGTCTAGTAAAGATGAGTTAGAACAGGAGAATGCTGTGAAACATTTTTCAGTACATCAGCTGCGAACACTGGATGTCTTTGCTGGTTGTGGAGGTATGTGTCTCACGTTTTCAAACATATTCATTACTTTCATATCGCAATATATGTCAACACGTAGTCTTACATCAGTCACAATATCATATGTCTGCACCTAGTCTTCCATCAATCACAATATCATGTCAGCACGTAGTCTTCCATCAATCACAATATCATGTCAACACGTAGTCTTCCATCAATCACAATATCATATGTCAACACGTAGTCTTCCATCAATCACAATATCATGTCAGAACATAGTCTTCCATCAATCACAATATCATGTCAGCGCGTAGTCTTCCATCAATCACAATATCATGTCAGCACGTAGTCTTCCATCAATCACAATATCATGTCAGCACGTAGTCTTCCATCAATCACAATATCATATGTCAACACGTAGTCTTCCATCAATCACAATATCATGTCAGAACGTAGTCTTCCATCAATCACAATATCATGTCAGCGCGTAGTCTTCCATCAATCACAATATCATGTCAACACGTAGTTTTACATCAATCACAATATCATATGTCAACACGTAGTCTTCCATCAATCACAATATCATGTCAGAACGTAGTCTTCCATCAATCACAATATCATATGTCAGCGCGTAGTCTTCCATCAATCACAATATCATGTCAGAACGTAGTCTTCCATCAATCACAATATCATGTCAGCACGTAGTCTTCCATCAATCACAATATCATGTCAGAACGTAGTCTTCCATCAATCACAATATCATGTCAACACGTAGTCTTACATCAATCACAATATCATATGTCAACACGTAGTCTTCCATCAATCACAATATCATGTCAGAACGTAGTCTTCCATCAATCACAATATCATATGTCAGCGGGTAGTCTTCCATCAATCACAATATCATGTCAGAACGTAGTCTTCCATCAATCACAATATCATATGTCAGCACACAGTCTTCCATCAATCACAATATCATATATCAGCATGTAGTCCTCCAGCAGTTTCTACCTTTGGAGATGCAGACGAGTGTGGAAAGATCTTGATTTTAGGATAGGGTTGTTTTTTGGGGTATTTTTTTAGATGGATTTATTATGGTTTTGGGTTATGATTAGGCTGTATTAGTTGTAGAATAAACTATTTGGGTTATGGTTAGTATACTTTATTTCTCTGTAACCCTACTGCTAGTAGCCCTGCCACGAGAGAGAGAGAAAGAGAGATCTGGTTCCACCAACCTCAAAGCTAACCAAAATCACACTTGCTGGACATTTTTGTCATTATCAACATAGCCACAGACTTTCCTTTTATAAAATTGGGTCCAGACACAAAAAAGTTGAGAATCTGTGCTTAGATGTGGTGTACACAGTTTAAAATATTGAGAAACCCTGATGTTCCATATAATTCCATTTGTTTTGTTTGTTTTCTCAGTTTGACTGTTAGTACTACAACATATTGCAATGGAGGCTGCAGGACCATAGCTGATACTGGCACCTCGTTGCTCGCTGGACCCAGCAGTGAGATAGAAAAGTTGAATGCTCAGATTGGAGCTATCAAGTTTGTAGAAGGAGAGGTGGGTTGATTTGTGTAGCTCATTTTTTATGTTTACCTAGAACAAGCAGAGGTATTATGAAATCTACAGGGAAAGGAGGAAAGTGAAAGACAGCACATGGGGAAAGAAGGAAATACCAAGACAACCTACAGGGAAAGAGAAAGATGGTCCACAAGGAGAAGGAAAGATACAGCCCACATGGAAAGAAGGAAAGAGAAAGACGGCCCACAAGGAAACAAAAGAATGAGAAAGACATCCCACAGGAAAAAGAGGGAAAGAAAAAAATAACCCACACGGAAAAGAAGGAAAGAGAAAGATAACCAACAAAGAAAGAAGGAAACTGCAAAATAACCGGCATGGAAAGAGGAAGATAACATTCATAGAGGAAAGAATGACACATTCAAAATGGTAAAACATGGAAAGAAATCAAAGCAATGGATTAAGATAAGCAGATATGGAAGAAATGTGTTAAGATTGTTTATTTCATTTATTTATGCTTTGTTTTGCCGGCCAATGAAAAGTACAGCAGTAGTCAGATTGGCATTCTTCAGTGATGTAAAGTTAGTGAGCACTCTGGCCTGTTATAATGAAGGTCACGGTTATATGCTACCCTTTCCTTACCAAATAAGTACCTTTCTGGTATTCACACGTATCAGAGTAATTTTCATCATGGCATACAAGGGACCCATTTTGCCTTTCCTCTTCAGCCCCAATTCACTTTGCCATACTTCAGCATATAGCCTGTTACCAGGACACATCACATAAAACAAAAGTGGATGTGGGGTTTTTCTGGATCATTTGTGGTTTAGTGATTTTCTGAATAGACTGATGGCAGCTGCGAAGACGGATGTGTCGGGCCATTGACACAAATAACACAGACAGTGTATTTCCATTCTCTGGAATACATCCAACTGGAAATCTTGTAGAACTATTGTCCTGTTACAAGAGAAATCCACGAGAGTTCGAGAACGAACGCTGAAGAAGAAGACTGATGTGCATCACCGTAGGAGTTTCATCTCTTTTATCAGATATGGAAGAGCATGTACGCTGATAGTTCCCATAACTCATTCACTGTATATCTTTCTCATTCTACTTCTCTGTCTATGAGTTGTTCGGTCCGAAAGGGGGGGGGGCAAAGAATAGTGACACTCTTTAACTTTTATGCATGTCATAAGAGGCGACTAAGAAAGTTGTAGGATGGAGTTGGCTGTCACATCCCATATAGGGTCAAAGTGACCCAAGCGCGTACTGAAGTCAGATGTTTCATGTTGAAAGGCGTAGACATCACAGCAAAGCTGTAAACCATGACACAATGCATTCCATTTGCCGGACTATAACCTGCTAATCTACAGGAATGTGAGAAATAATGCAGAAGAAGAAAAAAAATCTTTACCCTTTACTGTAACCCCAAGCAATTTCAAACTCGTTCAATCTCTTAATAATAGTCTCTTCTCTCATGGTGTTCCAACCACCTGGACCTAGACTTCTAGTTCAGAAAAAAATCACATTGCAGCAAACAGGATTTGAACCAGATCTGCTCAGATGGCATCTACTCACCTCGCAACTTGATTCAACATGTTTTCCGTCTTCTGCCACACCACACCTACCGAAGTTTTTGCAGGTGTGAAACCACAACATACTTCATCCACTCATGGGTTAGCTATCCTAAATCTTGCGGATCATGGATTGAGAGTCCTATACAGTAACTGACCTAGCCATTTGTCCAAACCAGTGGTTGTCAAGTTGGGCCATTAGGCCCCTCAGGAGACCACAGCATATTGCTGTGACCATAAATAAAAAATCGGAGATTAGGGACAGTGGATCTTTCTAGTGGGAGAAAGGGCAGAGAAAGATTTCCACAATATTTAATATAATATAATATAAACCTGGAAAAAAGTTAACAAGCTTTTATTTGAGGTTTCATTCAAACAGAAGCATAATTATACAGAAAGAGTCGACGGGGAAAAAAAAGGTTTAAGAATTGCTGGTATAAACTATAAGCAGTTTGTTATATGTTATTGTTTTCAAAATTTCCGTGAGTTGTAGATCAAATTTTGACACTTTCATCCTGCAGTATCTGGTTGTGTGTGCTAACATTCCAAAAATGCCAAATGTGACCTTTACCATTGGAGGACAGGGATTTGTGCTTACACCTCAACAATATGTTCTCCAGGTTAGTTTATTTCAATTTCATTAGTGGAAGAGTAGTATGTCGTCAAGTAGCTAATATACCACTCTCTTAAGTTTTGAGGATATTAGTTCAAATTCTCTGTAAGAAATTTTTTATTCAGGGATTAATCTATAATAAAATCTGCACTGAAATATGCCCCTTGGAAACTGCAATAGTGTAGTGTTAAGTCATCTGCCCACCAACCAGCACATCTGGGTTTCAAGTCCATTTATTATTCATAGGATGAAACAAAATTTACTCTTATGGTTCCCTCAGAAACCAGGAAGTGAGGTACCAGGGCTCATGCTTTGGGAAGGTTGAGAAATTGTACCATTACTACTTAAAAAGTGTGGTAGGAGGTGCTAGTCAGGCGGTTTATGGTTAACCACAGACTAGGCATCTCAGTACTTATGGGAAACTGTGCTATGATGCTGGCTCATAATTTACCTGTACCGTTACTTCTGCTCAATGACTCAAATCATTACTATTTCGACTTCCAGTTGCACCAAGATAACGGCGTAGTCAAGTCATTTTTGCCATTATGATACATTCGTTGTATTCCACACAAAAAAGCTAATTTGCAGGATGCCCCCTGAAAACCAGCGTTCAGGTAGGTATCATAGATAATTCCTCACCGTCGAGTCAGAAAACGTTGGCCCATGAGATGTAGAACTTGAAAGAGGAGGTTTACGCTACACAATTGAATCCATGCACCATATGAAAAGCGGTCAAATGTCGTTCAAGAGCAGAGACACAAAGTAAATTACAGGAACCAAATAACCATAACTAAATAGAACATTCTGACTATAGCAAACAGATACCAAATAAAAATTATCAACTCTGCTGCCTGCATCTGAGGAGCAGTGCAGACACCAGAATACACACTACAGAATTGTCCCAGTTTCACTGTTGACAGAGCAACAATCTGGCCCACAGGAGCTTCTCTGCAAAACAAGTTGTGGGGAATACAGGATGACCTAAAACAAATAGCTCTATACATGACAAAGAACGAACGTGTGTTGCTGGTGCCAGGGAGGGAAGTAAAGAACAGCAACACTGTTGCCTGTCATCACATACATCTTAGGAGGAGTTAGCCAGATTTCTAAATGTTAAATAAGTTAATAGTTGTCATTTACGAACCAAACAAGGCCAAAACGGAGGGTATATATGGAGTCCCGTTATACTGTGCATAAGTAGTCAAAGGGGGAGACTTTGCTACGTTAAAATGGACATACGTGGGAATTGAGTTAAAACAACTGTAGAACTTATGACCATGAATTTATGAAGAAAATTTCAGTTAAAATGATAATTTCCACCAAAAATCTACCTAAAATTGGATTTGTCTTATTCAAGATGTAGCAATCAGCCCAACATTTTGTGGTTGTAGTGGTTTCCTAGGTAATATGTATTGTCATTTGGTTGCCATTGTTTTCTGAATTGTTCAGTTACCCAACTGCTTGAAGCTGATTGCCTCAACACATTTGTAAAATGTATTAACTATCTGATACAACTTACATATTAAAGATGGACTTTGTACTGCATTTTAGCATTCAACAGTTATAAAATATTCTTGTACCGGAACCCAGACCCCGGAACACATACTTCAAGACTGCCCAACATAGAAAGAGCAGAGACAGCAGACCTGGCCAGAGGATATAGATGTGAGGCAAAAGCTATGGGGCAGCCGCTCTGACCTGGAGAAGACAGTGGACTTCTTGACGACAGGCCTGACGGTATAGCATAACACAGATGCTGAACGCAGAAGAAGAAGAAGAGTGTTGTAATATTTGTTTGGTACATCAAACAACATTTATGAAGATGATGCTAATGGTTTCCTGTAACTGCTGGTAGGATGATGATGGCCTTTTGGATCTTTACAGATTGTCAGAAAGCAGGCCAGTGTAAATTGCAGAGACAATAGTTAATACGTTTCACACGACTGCTTGCCTGGACAGGTTTCACACGACTGCTTGCCCGGGCAGGTTTCACATGACTGCTTTCCTGGACAGGTTTCATACGACTGCTTGCCTGTACAGGTTTTATGGAAAATGTGCCTTGCCATCTGCAGTGGACCTTTCCCCCCCCCCCCCCCCCTTGATTAGTTAAAAGAAAAAGCAATGTCAATAGACTTGGAAACAAGCAGGTCATGCCAGAAGATGGTTTAATACAACATTGACTGCCTTAGAGTCTCCCCTCTGTATAATAATAGTAGGGTGTGGTCGAATTATATTCATAATTACTGCAGATGTGCTGGACCATTGGCGCAAATAAAACGGTGACACCGCACATTTTCAATTTCTGGATTACATCCTGCTGGAAATCTAGTAGGACCATTGTCCTACTTCAAGATAGATCCATTGAAAGTTTGAGAATGAAAACTGAAGGAGAAGAAGAAGAAATTCATAATTCTATAAATATAAATAATTATTTTTAATGTCTTACTTCAGGTCACAACGATGGGGCAGACTGAGTGTCTCAGTGGTTTCATTGGCTTGGATGTGCCTGGACCTTTATGGATCCTGGGAGATGTGTTTATTGGACCCTACTACACTGAATTTGATATGGGAAACAATCGCGTTGGATTTGCTCGTACTAAAGATATCTCCACCAAGGCTAATGTTAAAACTCTTAAAGAGGCAGTCTATGAGAAACCCCGATGGTTTGGGATCCACGAGTCTGGAAAGAACACTTTCAAAATGGAGGTTGATGTTGAGGAAGAAATAAATATTGGAAATTTTAATCATGAATATTTTACAATACACAGTAATCTGTGTATCTATTTTTGTTTCTTGTTTTTGGTAAGTCAAAAATAAGAATTTACTGCTTCAAAAATGGGATGGTCATTTTCTTAATGATAAATTTTATTAGATTTGGTTAGTTTTAGTGAAATTTTGATCACTGGAAACTTGGGATTTTGTTGAAAATATTTTATTTTGTTATTATTGTTAACTGTTGTGCATTTTATTTGAAAAAAAAAATGTGTTTGTTGTGTATTTACATCTGAGCTGTGGGAGCTCAGTAGATTGTGCATTGGCTTCCGGGATGAGTTAGCTAAATCTTGAGACTCAATTGGAAAATTTTTTAGATCACTAATGACTCTTCAGGCAACCCATGATACAACTTAAGAAAATCCGAGAAAGTAAAGGCTTCAGGAATGGTAGTAATGACATCATCTCTAGGTATTTCATAGGAGCTGTAATAGTCAGACTCTCAGTCCATGCTTAGAAAGGTTCATAATGGGTGGCTCAGATGAGTGGATGGAGTACATTTCATATTCTTATCTGTGGATAATTCTGTAGATTTATACTCCTGGACATGAGGGAGTCTGCGGCAATGACAAAGCCGGCTCATTGTTATTTTTTGTTGTGAAGATAGTTATCTGGTCATGTTGCATGATACCGTAGTTGCTGGTGCACCTCTCAACCTGGTATCTCTGACTTCAGCACCTGTGCTTGCTTGGGCAGGACTATTCTTCTTTTTCTTCTTTCGTTCACTTGAAACATGTCTATATCTGTAATTCTGTCTCCTTAATAAAACTCACTGTCTTTTGTAGTTCATACAGTGTCCCATAGAGCTTTGATTCCAGTGTTGTTTCCTCCGGCCAATATCTGCCTAAGCATTTCATGCTCAGAACACTCTTGAAGTATATGTTTGGCACTCTGTGCTGCCTGTCCACATGGCCGTGTTGCCAATCTTGAACTTTGTATACATGTGACTGCGGAATGGGTGTTGATTTCATTGCTCCCAACATTATTCTAAGTGCCTGGTTTTGCACTTTATCTAGATCTTGTAATGTGGTGTTTGATGCAGGACACCACGCAGCTGAACCATATTCCAGGTGTGGTCTTATGCCTTGCTGGTAAACTTTACTGAGTATATTCCCACTGGCTCCCCATGTGATTCCACTTAGTTTTCTCAGGATAGCTAACTTCCTCCTGGCTTTTGTTGTTGCTTTGTTTATGTGCTGCTTCCATGTCAGCTTATCTTCAAAAGTAACTCCGAGGTATGTGGGTTGGTTGTCTTCTTTCAAGAGCTCTCCATCTATCTTGATATGACCAGCTTTTTGTTTTGGTGAGAGGGTAAAGAGTGTAGTGCTGCACTTATCTGTGTTAATGCTGACGCACCATCTATTTGCCCATAAGGTTAGGGCATCGATAGCTCTTTGTATTTGTTTAGTGGCCACTGTCGCATGTTCTTCTGTGCACCAGGTCGTCAGCATACATTGCCACTTTGATCCCGTGTGGTAGTTCAGCAACTAGGTCATTGATGTAAACCAAGAAAAGTGTGGGTGACAGGACTCCTCCCTGGGGGACTCCATGACGCAGTAGAACTTTCTTGCTCTTGCGACCATCTAATTGTACCCTGGCTCTTCTATTATGCAGGTATGCTTTTACCCATTTGTACATTCTTGAGCTAACCCTGCAATTTCGCAATTTCTTTAGGAGCCCTTCTTTCCAGATCTTATCAAATGCTTTCCTGAGGTCTATCCATGCTGCTAGTACCAGTTTCTTTTCTTGGAAGGCATCCTCAATCTCTTGGGAGAGGTAGGTTGCCTGATCTTCAGTAGAGTAGCACTGTCTGAAACCTGCTTGCTGTGATACCAGAAGGTTTTCACTTTCAAGGTACCACTGCATCCTAAGATTGATAATGCGTTCCATTGTTTTACATAGACAGCTTGTGAGGCTGATGGGCCTGTAGTTGGAGACTGTGTTGCTATCTTTTCCTGATTTGAGGAGTGGTATCATTATTGCTTCTCTCCACGCCTGTGGTACATTACCTGTGGACCAGCTTGTGTTAAAGATCTGCAGTAGCTTTGCTCTTGCTGCAATTCCCTGGTTTCTAATCATTTCATTGGACACTCCATCAGCTCCAGGGGACTTTTTCATTTTCAATTTGGATATTGCATGCTCCAGTTCTCTCATTGTGATTGGTGCCTCCATGACTTCAGGTATAGGTTCACCTTGTCCAATGTTTTGCTGGTTCTCTCGAACCTCCTGTTGTTTGTCTGGGCTGACTTTGACGTTATTGTCTTCTGCAAAGTAATCAGCTGCATGTTTACCTGTTAAAATGTTTATATCTTTATAAAGTGTGATCCTGGTATTTCTCCCTGTACCTTCATCATTTAGTTGTTTTACAAGTTTCCATAATTTCCTAGTATCTCTTTCTAGGTTCAGCGACTCTGTTTTTTCTTTCCAGCTGCTCCGTCTGGCTTGTAACTTGGCTCTTTGAAATTTAGCCTTTGTTTGCTGATATTTGTTGTGATGTTCTTGGCTAGGTCTGTTCTCAGCCTGCTGTCTAGATGTTTCCATCTCATTTTGCAGCTTTTCCAGTTTATCATTCCAGTAGGGTTTGTAGTTTTTGCGTGCCCCCCTGGATATGGTTTTACTAGCAGCATGTAGTATACATCTATTAAATTCACTCACTACTCTATTGATGTCTTTGTCCAAGTTCATGTCCTTAGCTAGAACACTAGTTAAATGCTGGTACATTTTCCAGTCTGCCCTTTTATAGTTCCACCTAGTGAGCGTGCTACTGTCCTTGGTAAATTCATTGTGGATTTCCAGAAATA
Organism: Meghimatium bilineatum; assembly: GCA_034231615.1. Lineage (NCBI taxonomy): Eukaryota > Metazoa > Mollusca > Gastropoda > Stylommatophora > Philomycidae > Meghimatium > Meghimatium bilineatum. The sequence goes on from CM067298.1 coordinate 58,741,044, forward strand.
CTGGTCTGTGGTCACTACCTCCAAGCCTGGTGAGTGGAATGCCAGGTCTGGTGTAGAGGTGGTGTGCCATGCTCTCGAGTAGAAGGTTGGCGAGTCTGCTGGCTGGTTAATAAGGATGAGATTATTTTCATCCTGCCAGCTCTCAAGTTCCTCACCTCTCTTGTCGATATGATCGTAGCCCCAGCTCTGAGAGTGGCTGTTGAAGTCACCACACTCCATAAGTCTCTCTTTGTCTGGAATTGTGTCTAGTGCCAATGGTTTATCATTTGGGCAGTAGTAGTTCAGGAGATGGAATTCTGCACTGTCTGTTTTTAGGTGGTATTCTGCCCCTTCCATGTATACTTCCAGCTGACATGCGCTGATATTGTTTTTAACAAGTGTCAGAATTCCACCCTTTCGCCTGTCCTTTCTGTCAGACCGGTAGCACTGGTAGCCTCTAATTTTGAAGGCTATGTCGCTGCTGAGGTGTGTTTCTTGGATATAGCATATACTAACTTGTTCTTCACTGAGGACATTTTCAAGTTCCAATTTTTTGCTGTATCCATCTCTTTTACTGTTGACACCCTCAGCATTCCAGTGCATTATTTTTATTGGTCGTTTGTTTGTTTGGCCAGTAGCTCTATTCCCTTGCCTCCTGGCTCCTCGGGGCAATTGAGAAGGACTTCCAGTAACTGAGGTTGGGCCCTTTCGAGGTATAGGGCCCGGCACCGTCCCTGCCTGAACGTCCGCCACAGGGCAGGCACCATAACTATTTATAGATGTAGACATGTTTCCATTGTGTTTTGTGCGTGGCATCCTGATTATCTGTGCGCCTTTTGGCTGGATGCCTCCGTCTTCAGCACTCTGCTTACTTGGGCAGGACTATGGTCCTGCTCGAGTGGGACTGCCCGACCAGTCTTAGTTTCCAGCCCATGATGGCTGAACTAAGCCCCATCACCTCTGCACAGTGCTGGTCTCGATGGAGGGGCAGAACTATGATCCTGCCTCTGTTGACGTGACTTAGCTCTATCTCCACTTCATGGAGTTAACCCCGATTGGGTGAAACATCTCTGCTTGGAGAATTAGTTATGTGCAAAAATGACATATTAAGATCTCTACATGAATATTTTATAAATGAGGACACTAGACTAGAAATAAATATTTTCTTCTGTTTTCGTGATTCTTTTGGTCTTGCTAGATCTTCATGCCACTTGCTAGGACAAAGCTCCAAGTCTTCTGCAGGCCCTCAGTTCAGTCCAGTATGTCCACAATTTTGTCTTGCTTCACAGTTTTTTTGTAATCTGGAAAATAGATATGAAATGCGATTTAAGGAATTAAGAATTACCCTCTGGGCAAGCAGAATAGGGCAGTTGACTTCAAGGTGTGTGGAACCAGTGACTTACAAGAACCACCAGCATGCATACTCTTCATCATATGCAGGAAGAGACTGAGTACCTATGGGTTTGTCTGCATCACTGTTGATTCAGAAAACTAAAATTTAACTAAATTAGGTGTGTCGTTGGTCCACGAAAAATGCAGAAATACCATATTACCCTCTACACTGAATGGTGTGTAGAGGTATTACTATAAGTTACATATATTCCTCTGGACCAAAGGTGGGCAATCTTGTTTGGGTTGGTGAGTATTCAGGATGTTTACCTGGGATAGAATCAAAAAAACTTTTTTGTTGTGATTTGAGGTTTAAAAAGATGTAGTTTTTTTTCCATTAATTGCAAAAAGTGCTTTATTGAATATTGAAAGATTTGCTATGTTTGAGGTCAAAGCTTTTGTCACATCCAGTAGCGAACATAAAAAAATTGGAGGTAGTCACTGTCTTGAGAAGTTTGTTTTGTTTTGAACAGTTTTAAACTAGCAACATCAATTGTTTGACCTAATCATTTCTTCTTTATCAGTTTAGTATCATATTATACAGTTTGGCTGAGATAGCTTGTGATTTGATATCTTCTGAACCCAACTTCCAGTGAGTAAAGTATTTTAAATCATCCTGACGGACCAGTAAAAATAGTTTTACCCGGATCTAGACATTCTTGACATTCACTTTCATTTGTGTGTCTACTTAAATGTATGTTGTTTCACAAGTGATTTTTATGTTGTTTTTTCTACTTGTATTTATGCAAGTTTATCTATTTAGATTTCTCTGTGTGATTTTAGACAGTAGAAAGTATATTGTGTTGATAGTTGCACAGTTGCCATATTGTGTTGCTAATTTACTGTTGTGATATTTGTACTATTCAGCCTAGCATGTACATCTGTCTTTAACAGTGATGTTTTTGCAGAATGGAGTGGGGTCAACCCCCACTTTCACACTTAGTTAATCTTGTAGTAGGTCACACTGTTACAAATATTTTCTTTTCAGGGTCTTCCCCTCTCCCCAAATGAAAGATTGTATCTGAGTAGCTATTAATGATTCAAAATGGGATCTGAATGTATATTAACGATGAAGGATGGGATCTGAGCAGATATCAATGGTGAAACATGGGATCAGAGTAGATCTTAATGGTGAATCATGGGTCTTATTTTTCTTTCGTTCTGTTCTTCCATGTTCATTCTCAAACTTGTACAGAATAACAGAATATACCATAGTCCAGAGAATTGACTGTTCTGTGTCACGATTGTCTGCTTAGCTGTGATATCTGCACCTTTTTGCTAGAAACATCCAATATTTAAGTATGGCCTATGGGTCATTTTTATCCTCTATAGGATGGGACAGTCAACTCCATCCCCCAAAATCTCCTTACTCCCCTCTTAGAAAATGAATGACAGGTTGTTGTTTCCTATATCCAGTTGCTGCTGAGTTGATCAACTTTTAGCAGTTCAATGTCATTCTGAAAAAGTGCAGGTCTTCTAAAGTTGACTTAACGATTCATAATGTTAGAAATTGTTAGGGTGTTTCTTCTTCAGCGTTCATTCTCAAACTTCCGCTGGATCTCTCTTGTAGCAGGACCATGGTCTTATTAGATTGCCTGCAGGATGTAGTCCAGATAATGAAAATGCGCAGTGTCTCTGTTTTATTTGTGCCAATGACCTGACACATCCGTCTTTGGCAGAGTTAGGTTGTTTGTAAAAGTTTACATGGCAGGTAACAGCTGCTATTCTTTGCTATGCTTTCAGGCCTTGCAACACACGAGTGACAACATTGTGTGATATGATATAGTATTTTGTAAATTTGGTTTCAATATTTACTTTTACTATGTAGTATTGTTACAGTTTGCCCATTTGTTGTTAGCCACAAGGTGGAAACCTACAAACCACTGGATCAACAATGAACCAACTGATATGTTGATGTGTTAAACATATTTTATCTCACCTCCACAGACTTAACAAAGTTATATATCTATCACCCATTTCTTACTATATTATTCCAGTAGGTAAGTTACCAATCACTACTCCAGAGGTTGGGGTAACAGGGTTACCAGAACTATCAACTCCACTATTTTTGATGGTTGAAAGTTCTGATATAACCAAATTGAACTCGCGTCTGAAGTTGAAAGGAGCGTACCTCACATAAGAAATATGTTTTATTTAACCAAAAAAAGGTTACTAATAAATAGTACTAGTGCAATTATATGATCCAGGTTATATGAAATCTTCAATCTGTGGACTGTGCCAGCACAGATAACATCACAAAATAGAAACTATGCTTCTGTTACTTGTTCTATGGAATACTTTACTGTATTAAATGATTTCACAATTTTAATTGCCTTTAGCTCATTCATGTAATGTTTGTATTGTCACTATAAGATATTTCTTTTGGTACTTAGGCATTACAAGCAATTAAACCAATTGTTTCCTATGTGCAATTTGGGGGGGGGGTGTATGTCCTCCAGAGTTTCTATTCATACCTAGAAGACTCCAACCCTCACCAGTATGTAATGTTATGAGATGGAGCCTACTACTCAGAAGGGGGGGGGGGGTCTATGCTTGTATATATATATGTATGTGTATGTATTTGTATATACACGCATATGTTGGTGTCTTCTATACACACGCACGGAACATGTATAGAAGTTGCATAAGAGCCTGAAACCATTTGGTAGTATCAGTGTTGGTCATTTTTTTGACCACACAGCTTATATCACAATATGGCCAATCATCATTGTGTTGTCAGGCCTGAAAAGTGAGTTACCTGTCATGTATGACATAAGAGGTGACTAATGAGGTTTAGGGATGTAGTTGGTTGTTCCATCCCATATGGCCAAATTAACTTAATACCCATGTTGAAGTTGGATGTTTCAGGCTGAAATGCGCAGATAACATAGCCAAGCTGTAAACTATAACACAGTGCATTCTGGTCTGCAGGAGTTTAAGAATTAACGCAGAATAATTCGACCACGCAGCTTACCGGTATCTTCTTCAGCGTTCACTCTCAAACTCCCGCTGGATCTCCCTTCTAGCAGGACCATGAAATTCTACTAGATTTCCAGCAGGATGTAGTCCAGAAAATGAAAATGCGTTGTCACCGTTTTATTTGCGTTAATGGTCCGACACATCCGTCTTTGGCAGGGCAGCTTATCTAAAAAGATATGATTTTACTCAAAACTTTAAATGTGTATATTGTCAAGTTGCTATGAATATATTCTGACCGATCGAAAGACATAACATCTTATGCACACTGTAAAAGTATGTAAATTCTTTGATGACCACAAACATTTAACATTTGCATATGCCATTAAGCCTAAGTACTAAAAGGGTCATTTGGTAAAGCTTGAAAAAGGGTAATGAAGTATTGTTAATCACTGGAAACACATAACACACACAAATTGACGTTTCGACCAAAAGACCTTTATCAAGACTACATACACAACAAAAAAACAAGAACAACACCATGGACATTGATTTGTGTGTGTTAGAAATGAATAAACTGAGAAATGAGTATGATATATTTCAATCTACCTGTATGTGACGTGTCCTTTACAGATGTCCTCATTTCCATTATGTAAGCCCCTCGGTTCTATGCGAGCTGCTCAACCTCTTCAAGTGTCATATTCATTATTCACACACGCATACACACATACCATATATTAATGATTAAAAAAGATGTCAGTAGATAATATTTGTCAAGAATGATGTATGAGCACATCAAGACGTGTGTGAATTGAAGAACATCTTCATTTATAGGAGGAAGCTAAGAATGTAAAATACATACAGAGGAAAACTGAAATCCAACAGGTAAGTGTGAAACTGGGTAATGAAGTTTCGCTAATAACATGAAACGCACATAAGCACACACATAAATCGGTATTTCAACCGAAAGGCCTTTCTCAAGGATTACATTCAACGTATACATCAAAAATAAGTAGGGATGACACAACTGGCATTGAGTGAGAATTGTATGTGGGTTCATCTTTATTTCTAGTCCGTTGTTGTTTCTTGATAAAAAGTCCCTATTATTATTAGGATATGGGTTCATCTTGAAATGAATAATTCGATGAGTTCTTGTTGAAATAAAAAAACGGGAAATGGGTTCATCTTGAAATGAATAATTCGATGAGTTCTTATTGAAATAAAAAAAACGGGATATGGGTTCATCTTGAAATGAATAATTCGATGAGTTCCTATTGAAATAAAAAGCGGGATATGGGTTCATCTTGAAATGAATAATTCGATGAGTTCCTATTGAAATAAAAAGTGGGATATGGGTTCATCTCTGCAATGAATCTGAATATATCATGCTCTGTATTGTGGCATATAACGTCTTGCATTGAAGGAAATGATCTGAATGTATTTTATTTTACTATTAGAGATGCGTTGTTGTTTATGTCTTGCTTAACTGAAATAATTGTCATCCCAGCAGAAATCTTCATGATATGACGAGCTGTGCTTGCACAGAAACTTAATGATATTTTTGTCACGCTTTGGATCTCAGGAACACTGCTAAAAAATCGGAAAGATGCCGTAATAGTTTACCTGTATGAAGCAAAATGAAGTAAACAGTTTTGGGTTAATTACGGGTAGATGTGTCCAACACTTTCCAACTTTTAAATATTAGGCTGATTTCACACAGCTTCTGTTACGCGGAAATAAAATACAGCGTCTACTACCGAGCATTCGATCTGCGCGCAACGGACTGAGAGCTCTCTCGACTCCCCCGCTCCCCAAAAGTTTTCCAGGAAAGTGGGGCTCTCAATGTGTTCCACGCAGATCGATAGATGAGGTTTTGTGTGCGCCTTTAGCAAAAGCTCGTTTCATTAAATAATGTGTGGTTTATTTGGTAAATAATGTAGACACATCTTCAGTAATGAACCCAGTTCTGTTATAACCACATAGAAATAGTTTTGTTATCCAAAGCTGGAAAAATATTGGCTCGTGTAATGCTCAACTAAATTACACATAAAATCGCAGATGATCTTCTGCCAGAAAGTCAGTGGGGATTCCATGTGTGTAGAAAAATAATGGACATGCTATTTGCTGCAAGTCAGCTACAAGAAGTAAAGTATATGGTGCATATGTATTTATGATGTGTAAAGTATATGGATGAATGTGTATTTATATGTAAGGTATATGGGTGCATATGTAATTATGATATGTAAAGCATATATGTGAATAGGTATGTATGATATGTAAAGTATATGGGTACATGGGTTTTTCTTGATATGTAAAGTATATGGGTGCATGTGTATTTTTTCATATGTAAAGTATATGGGTGCATGTATATATGTATGACTGAGTGTGTAAGAACCCATTGCTTAATGGAAAAATACTATATATGTATATAAGCAGTGAAGTCGTTTTTTAATTTACATTTATTGAATATTTAAAAAAAAAGGAAAATAAAAATAAAATCCTCCACAGAGTCTACAAGACCATCCAAACCTTAGGATGCCAACAAAAGATCTACAACCATCTATTTCTAGAAGGAGAACCAAGACCCACGAGCCTAACCCCAAACGCACCAAGTACAACAAACAAGTCCTTCTTAGGACTACATCCCAATCCCCCAATATTTTTTTCATAAGGACACGCAGACCAGACCCCAGGTCACATCACCAGTCCCTAACAGGACAACCCAGGCCATTGGGCCACGATATACGCCCCGATATAACCAAAGGAAAACCATTTCATGGTTGAAAGGGGCGTGTCTGACTCTAGACAGACAAATCCACCAACTAACAAACAAACATTTTTACAGCTGATGAAAAAACCAAGTAGATTATGAACTTACTCCAATTTTGAAACAGGAAACCAAAAGACACATAAAAAATTCAATATTCATCCCAACATTATGTTTTCAATGTCAAACATGGACACTAAATAAAGAATAAGCGAGAAAGTTTCATCAACATCTGGAACAACAATCGTGGTCAAAATATATTGAAAAACAGAGATTGAAATGGATCGGCCACTTAATGAGAAAGAACCCTTGACCAGCGGCACGAGCATATAACATGAAAATGGAAACAGCAAGATACAGAAGACAAAGAAACAGTTGGATTGAATGAGTTACCAACATTCTAACGAGGCAAAGTATTACTTCATATCAAGCGACCAGACTTGCAATAGCCTGAAAACCAATCATCATTCAATTCTGCGACTCCTCACAGCAGTGGCGTAGCGTGGGTCAATGGCGCCCGGGGCGGAATCATAATTTTCCGCCCTTGTGACATTAAAAAAATATGGCAGTGATTGTGAAAGCCTGGAAGAAAATACATTTTCCGCCCTACCGATGGTGCCGCCCAGGGCGGTCCACACCTCCGCCCCCTCTCGTTACGCCACTGGTTGTGGGGCATCAACTTTGGCATGACAAAGGCACTTAAATCCAATTTCAATGTTTTCATTATTTTGAGGGGTATTTTGATGCCCGGTGCTACCGCAACCCCCTCGGCACGCCCATCACTCAAGGCACGGGGAAGAATATGCTAACAAAGATGGCGGAAATCCCCAGTGAATTATAGCTTGTTTCATGATATAGCCTAATTGGACTTTGTCCGCTGGTTGAAAGGGGCACGCCTCTCCAAAAGAGAGGCAAACTCATTAACCTACCTACATGTGAATTATAGCAATTTTAGCTTAAAGCTGCATAATTATGTGCTATGAATGATACTCTCGGCTGGCGCGGATCGCTTTGTTGAGAAGGATGGAATACATATGGGATAATCCAACTACAATTAAATAAATCCTCTATGTGTTGTCAACACTTTCCTCTATATAACCACATCACTGTTGCCTCTAATTTTTCCACTATCCTGTTTATTTATTGCCAAACTTAGCATAAATATTTTAGAAGCAGTGGTAGGTCCCTATATAGGCCTGAGAAGATTACAGGTTTTCGAGTACAAATGCTACAGACAAATTCTACGAATTTCCTATAGAACATAAGACCAATGTGTACGTAAGAAATAAAGTAGAGATGTGTGCAGGAGTCCAGGAACCATTTCTTTCAATAGTGAAACTACGAAAACTAGCATGGTTCGGACATGTATGCAGACATGATTCCTTGTCAAAAACAATACTACAGAGAACTGTCGAAGGAGGGAGAAACAGGGGAGGGAAAATAAAGGCATGGACAGACAACATATTCCCACACTCATCCACATCGATGAGGATATAATTCGCTGGAGGACTCTGTGTGCTGAAGCAACCAATGTGACACCCCTACGACCGTGAAAGGTTACGGTTTATTGATTAATTGATATAGGCCTAGCCATGAAACTCTCTTCAGCGCTTCTAATGACAGTGACACATTATATAGCATATTCTTCTCATCTTAAATAGAAATCTGTGTACCCATACAAATAGAAAATGTATTTCTTTTTAGATTTATAGGTCTATATTGGTACATATGGTATGCATGGCCTATTCTTCTTCTGTGTTCATTCTCTTATAACCACAACGAATAAATCGTGAGATTTCCGCCGGCGAGAGCAAAGTACGTTGTGCCACAAGTTCCACAGTTGAACTGTGTTATCTGTACCTCGATTGGCTCACTTTGTGGTCTAGACATCCGAGGCTCAGCATATCCGTTTTTGTCATGCCTTTAATTTGGGTAGTAGGCTTCCCTAGCCCGTGACAGCCTGCCTATCTGTCGCCAGTCACGTGGGTGCGTAGTGACTCTTCGCCAAGACGATTGTCATTCACGTCTATCTCGCACGAGGTGTTCCGCCGTCTGTGAACCTGCCTCGTGTAATTCGACGTTCTGTGCCTATGCCCATCGGATGCTGAACCTTTTCTCATCCGCGAGAAGAGTTGGACCATGGTTCTTTCGTCTTCTTAGCCGAAGTGTCGTTTACCGACAGCGTGAACCCCTCGCCCAATTCTGAGTCTCACACCACGACATGACCTATAATGGTACACATGGCATACAATAGTATCCAGGCGTATCTTCACTGATGTACTTATTCTGCTCTCCCATATGGTATTTAATCTGGGCATTGCAGTCGTGGCTATTTCAAGTCTAATTTTCAAGCGTTGACTGCAACGGATCTCCATCTTCTATCTCTTTCACGAGGTTTCTATCTCTTCCACAGGGTTTCTATCTCTTTCATGAGGTTTCTATCTCTTTCACAGGGTTTCTATCTATTTCATATGGTTGCCATCTTTCACGTGGTTTCTATCTCTTTCACAGGGTTTCTATCTCTTTCATGAGGTTTCTATCTCTTTCATGAGGTTTCTATCTCTTTCACAGGGTTTCTATCTCGTTCATGAGGTTTCTATCTCTTTCACAGGGTTTCTATCTCTTTCATGAGGTTTCTATCTCTTTCACAGGGTTTCTATCTCTTTCACTGGGTTTCTATCTCTTTCATGGGGTTTCCATCTTTCACGAGGTTTTCATCTCTTTCACAAGGTTTCTATCTCTTTCACGAGGTTTCTATTTCTTCCACAGGGTTTCTATCTCTTTCATGAGGTTTCTATCTCTTTCACGAGGTTTCCATCTCTTTCACAGGGTTTCTATCTCTTTCACGAGGTTTCTATCTCTTTCACAGGGTTGCCATCTCTTTCACAGGGTTTCTATCTCTTTCACAGGGTTGCCATTTTAAATATCTGGCTCATGATTAAGTTGAATATGACAGGCCAAATGGTGCAGATATCTCAACAAGGCTCTAGACTATGACACATGCATACCGTTCTCTAGACTACATTCTACCAATTGATTTTGAGAAAGAATGCAAAAAACGAAATATTTTGCAATTTTTTGCCTATTTTCAAAGCATATCTACTTTCACATATAATCTTGTTTAAATTTATCTAAAAATGTACTTACGTAAAACACATGTTTTTAGAATGGTCCACTTAGACATGACGAACTATCACTAAAACTAGGGTGTTATGATGTAAACAAGAAAACCTACAAATTACAATACACAAAACATTTCCAACATTTATATCAAAAGGCTGATCATGTTTTCTTGTTTAAACTATCATTCAAAGCCTCCAAGTAAAAATTGATAAAGCAGCATCTTAATAAAACTGGCTTGTTTATTTGGGTGGTCTTTGTTCATTTTTTTACTTCTTTCATAAGCCTCCATTGAAGCCATATCTCTCCACATCTCAAGGGGTTCTACATTTGTAGAAACAACTTGTAGAAAACTGGCAACCAAACCACAGATTAAAACAAAAGTCAATCCTGAGCCATGTCGATGAAATAAAAGGCAGATATCACCTCCCAGACAAGAGACAAGAACTGCAAAGAGTAGAAAATTGTTTATCACCACATGCAGGTTTTAAATTACCGGAAATCAAGACACAATTAAGAAATAATGCACCAAAAGTTCCGATCCAGTAAGTCTTATGAAAGCAACACAGAAAACAATAGACACCTACCCAGAGCAATGGATTCATGTCTATACTGATGGGTCTACTTTCAAAACTACCATTAAGCAGGTTATGGTGTCTATATAGAATATCCAGACAAAACATCTGATGAGTTGTTTGATGTCTGTGGGGAGATATGTTCTATCTATGAAGCCGAAATAACAGCACTAGAAGTTGCATTGTACCACCTGAAGACCATATTTGATGCCTTTCTATCAAAAGTTCAAAACATTGTTATTTTCACAGATTCTATGTTCGCTCTTCAAGCACTAGAATGTGATGGACATTGTAAGACTGAGCTGGTGGAAATATATCACCATGCCAACCAGCTACTTACATTGTTATGCAGTGAATAACTGGCCACTCAAACACACCTGGCAATGACAAGGCAGACAGACTAGCAAAGATGGGAGCTCAACAAGAACAGCCATATACATAAACAACCATGCACAAAGTTAAAATGATGCTGAAATCTGTAACTAAAGAAAATTGGGTGAACAGATGGGCTATGGGAAACACTGGGAGGGAAATATATGACCAGCCCAAATCCTGAAGATAACATCAACCTCCTGGGAAGAAAAGACCAGAGTATCATCTTCCGACTGCACACCACACAACATGTACAGCTTAACAATCACCTGAACAGAATACAACACACAATCCAGAGTGCTGACTGTGCACTCATCCCTATGAAAATGTTAGCCGCAACCTTTTTAAATGCACAGCACTGGATGACATCAGGAAAATGCTTCTCTCTCCAGGGCTAGATAAATGGAATACATTATTTGGAACAAAACAATAGCTCACAAACACATGCATATATCACACAATGGCATTGGGTCAAAGGGCATGAGCCCATGGACCGCTGGATCAGCAACCAACCAACCAACCAATAAAACTTGCCTAGGAAAGAAATCGTGTGAAACATAGACACTATGCATTTTGGCAATTTAATTAATTTAAGGGTCTCCTTGTTCATATGAAATTTTGCACTGGCCAGCTTTTCAACCATCTGTAAAGACGCAAAAAGCTGTAAATTTGTATGTTTTCTTCTAACTATATCAAGACCTTGTTTTAATGTATTCGGGTAGAGGGTAACTTTGTTTCATAAAATGGAGTCGCAGATCAGATTGTTTCTATAAAATGGGGTCATGACTCAAAAATATTTCAGAATCAGAGCGATTGATGTAGAAGAAAAATCTTATTTCTGAGACATGTCTCTAAATCTGGACAATCATTCTTTGATATAATTCTGTCATTCATTGTGGTTAAAAAAAAATGACAACGTACTTCATATAATCTTCAACAATTTTATCTAAATTAAATTACATTAAATATCTATTCTATTTATAAACCTGCACCCATCAAGGTCATAAGGGTACCACATTTAAATCTTTAGCACACAGTCCCCCAAGGGGTGAAAATTCTTGAGACTAATGGGAATTGAACCAGGTCCATTCCAGTGGCACCAAATCACCTTGCAAGGTATGGTTTTAACAATACATTTGCGAGAAATGAGGATATCAGAGAAGAAATAAAAACCATCTCAAGACTACATTGAGAGACAGCAAACAAGGTGGTTTAGTCACATCATTAGAATAGAACCAAAGCAACCAGCACCTTGTGCATACAACAGCTGAAGATCGGGCTACAGGGAACAAGGAAGACCAAGAATTAGATGGATGGAGACAATCAAAGAAACCTTAAAGAGACACGTGCTGACAATAGCCAAAGTTTGACAACTCCCACTTCACCCACAACATTTAACAACACAATTGGATGACCCATGTAATAGGACAGCAAAGTACACCCCATAAGCTTCCTCTTTGGGCACCCCAATCATGAAGCCCTGATTGTTTCCATTCATGGGCAGTAAGGTTAGTAAAGCATCGAGAGGTTTCAGCAGATCTAGCTAATATTTTTCTTTTCCACTCTTCATATTCCACTGTGTCATGTGACGTATTCCTTCCAGAACGTTGTCTTCCCAATGAACTCTCTGAACCTCTCTCTGTCTTGGGCGATGTGGCTTGCATTTTCTAGCGATGTATTCATGTTTTCTTTAATGTCATCAGTCCATCGTCTTCTTGGTCTGCCCCTTCTCCTCTGCCCAGGTACTCTTCCCTCCATTATTTGTCTTTCTAAACAGTTATGTCTCTTTATATGACCAAACAGCCGTAGTTTTCTTTTTGTTATTGTGTTTAGTAACCAACACTCTGGAATATTCAGTGTGTTTATAATATCAGAGTTTCTGATCTTATCCTTCCATGATATTCTAAGTATCTTTCTGTAGCATTTCAGCTCGAAGGCGTTGATCTTCTTTGCCGCTGTTTTACTTAGAGTCCATGTTTCACAGCCGTATGTTGCAACCGGAAAAATAAAAGTTCGTAACATTAGCACTTTCGTTTCTATTTTGTTGTTTTTCCATATGTTTTTCAGCCGTGTTATTTTGCAATATGCCATTGCCAATCTCTTCCTTATTTCTGCCATGCAGTCTCCTGCACCGTTGATGTTTGCTCCTAAGTATTCAAATTTATCCACACATTCTATCTCGGTATTGTCAATTCTGATTTTTGGTTGTTGTGTTGTTATATCTGTTGACATGATTTTTGTTTTCTGCGTGTTTAAATACAAATTTTGTGCTTCGCTATATTTCTTTGTGTTCTTGATTAGTTGTTCCAATCCCTTTATATCGTTTGAAAGAAGTACTGTGTCGTCTGCGTAGCGTAGTTCCGGGATTAGGAATCCACCTATGTTTAAAGCGTGGTAGTCAGTGTTGTGAATGTCTTCTCTCACGTTCCTCATTATACTTTCAGCGTAGATGTTGAACAGGTATGGGGAGAGTGTGCACCCTTGCCTTACTCCACTCTGTACCTCAAACCATTCTGAGAGATCGTCCTCTAACTTCACTGCAGCCTTTTGATCTTGGTAAAGTTCCTCTATTAGATGAATCAGATGTCTTGGGAAACCCATGCTGTTCATTATCTCCCATAGTTGCTGGTGTTGGACGCAGTCGAACGCTTTTGAGTAATCTATGAAACATATGTGCAGGTCAGTTGAAAATTCCCTACACTTTTCTATGATCAATCTCATGTTAAGAATGTGATCTCTTGTTCCTCTGCCCGATCTGAAACCAGCCTGTGTTTCGTTTATCTCCATTTCTAATTTCTGTTTGATTCTTTGCATTATGATGTTTAACATTATTTTACTTGCTTGACTTATAAGTGCTATAGTTCGGTAGTTAGAGCAAATCTGAAGGTCGCCTTTTTTTGGGAGGGGTAAATATAATGATTTTTTCCATTCATCCGGCCATGTACCGCTTTCCCATATTTTGCAGCAGAGTTTGTGGTAAATCTTAATTCCGGCCTCGCCGCCTGCGTGTATCATTTCAGTTGTTAAGCCATCATTGCCTGGGGCTTTACCTTTCTTTAAACTTTCTATTGCGTATCTTACTTCTTCCTTTGTGGGTTCTGGCTCCTTTTCATATTCATTTATTGTTCTGTTTTTGGTTTTTCTTGGGTCATTATACATCTCACTGCAGTATTCCTTCCATCTATGTAAGATATGCTTCCCTTCTGTTAGTATGTTTCCTTGTTTATCTTTCAGCACTTTTAATGATGGTTGAGGTTTGCTGCCTCTTAGTTGTCGTACATTTTCGAACATCGTTTTACTGTTACCTTGGCTTTTCTGCCCTTCTATTTCCAGGCATATTCTGTTTATGTAGTTTTGCTTGTCTTGTCTAATTCTTCTTTGTATATCTCTTGACAGGATTCTATAATTTGTTCTGTTTTTACAACTATTTTTGATGTGTCTTCTTTCTTGGATAATGCGCAAAGTTTCTTCTGATATATACTCTTTCTTCTTCCTGTTCTTTTTGTGTAGCATGATTTTTGCAGTCATTGAAAATGTCACTTATTTTGTTTTCAAGTTCATTTGGAGAGTATTCTTCTTGTATTTCTAGTAATTTTTCGAATTTGTTTTGAATTTCGATGTTGTATTCTTTCGGTATTGACGTCATATCGTATCTGGTAATCATTGAAGTTTTTGTTGTCTTTTTTATCTTTACCTTGAACTTTGCGATGAGTAACTCATGATCAGTGTCGCAGTCTGCGCCTGGTAGTGTCTTGCATTGCAGAATGTTTGTTTTCCATCTTTGATCTATTAGTATGTAATCTATTTGGTTTCTGGTCTTTCCGTCTGGCGACGTCCAGGTGTATAGTCTTCTAGGGTGTTGTCTGAAAAATGTATTCATTACAGCTAGGCTGTTCTCTGCACAAAAGGTTAGCAGACGCTCTCCACTATTGTTCCTAAGGCCTAAGCCGTGTGTACCTTGACACGGGTCATGTTTATCTCTGACCTGACCTACTTTTGCGTTGAAGTCGCCCAAAACTATTTTTATGTCGTGTTTGTTTATTTTTCAAGCGCGAATTGTAGTTGCTCATAAAAATTATCAATTTCTGTTTCGTCTGCCGCTGATGTTGGGGCATATATCTGTGTAATAGAGATGTTTCTTGTTGCTCCCTTTATTCTGATGGTGATTATACGCTCGTTTATTGGGTAATATCCCAATAAAGATGATTTGATGTTTTTGGAGAGGTAGAATCCAACACCGCTAAGCCCGCCATTTTCTGATCCTGAGAAAATACACAGTTCTCCATTTGTTAATGTGAAATGACCTTTCTTTGCCCATCTATGTTCTGCTATGCCTAGTATGTCTACTTGTGTTCTTTTCATCTCTTCTATTACTACATGTTGTTTCCCATGTTTTAAACTTCTAACGTTCCATGTTCCTAATTTAATGTGTTTGACCTTTCTGTTTACATTGATATCCATGATGTTGAATAAAGCCTATTACTGTTCACCACAATTTTCTATGAATATTATGCTAATTGCTACACCACAAGATCACAATCCTAGAGAAAAAGTTCGGTTAATCCATTGGAAATTTCTAGGCACAATATTCCCGTAGGTTGCCATTACTTTCGGGAAGGAACAACCGTTAATCGAGCACCGTAAAGAGAACACATTCGTTCTAGTCGGCCATTTTGGCGGAAGCCAAAATATATATTCCACTAGAAGTCATTTGTTGATACTTATCTGCAGTCTGTTCTACTTTCTGTCTTTTTTATCTCTCATCATCTGAAAATTAGAAAAGTTTTAAAAAAAGGGTTCAAAAGTTGTAGAGGATTGACTTCACTGTACTCTGTTTCCCATATATACTCATCACTCTCAACAAAGTGGCATGCCGCCTGCCAAGAGTACTACTCATAGCACGTAACTCCATAGCTTCAAGTGATAACCCACAGGGATCTATGAAAAAATCCACTTTATACACAAAATGACATGAGTCAGATTCGAACTCATGACCTCTTGAACTCAAGGCGAACAGCTTAACCCCATTACACTAGGGAGATCCCCCTGAAAATTAGAAAGTTGTGACATCTTCAAATTAATAATATTGACTTTAATTCATGTTTTATTTGGGTCAGTACACATTACAGCCAGCCCCTTGTCATGGATATGAAGATTTAGTTGCCCCCAGTATGTTGACGGGATCTTAAAGTGTTGCGCTGAATAGCAAAACTATGACCTGTCATGTATGTTGTTAAAGATGAATAAGGAAATTTGGGGTTGTCTTGACCCATCCCATAGAATACTAAAGTAACCCAGAAGTAATTCTGAAGTTGGAATGTGTCGCAGAAAGACGAGATATCGCAGATAAGCTGTAAACCACACATAATGAACTCAGTTCTCTAGACTCATTCTTTGACATGGCTTTATGGTCACTTTGACCCATGTGATAGGATAGAAAAGTACACCCCTAAAGCTCCTTAGCTGTCTCTTACGAGGGGGAGTCAATAAGTAAGTCACAAATTGATGTTGGATGGCAGGAAAATGCAGTAGGTGGTTTCTAAAGCTGTTTATAGTTGATATCATCATAGAACTTTATGTTTATGTTCGCTAGATGGCGCTAGCTGTACCTTGCGCATGCGCAGCACAAAAAACAAAATGGCTACTGTACTTACAGAGTGTACAATCAATGAACAACGTGCTGTTGTGCGTTTTTTATGGGCAAAAGGACTGCCTGCAAAAGACATTCATAAAGAAATGCTTCCTGTTTATGCTGACAATTGTTTGTCCCGTAAAGCGGTGCACAGCTGGGTAAAAAAATTTTCTCAAGGACGCTCTAAAATTGTTGACAAAATCTGATCTGGTCGTGCTGTTGAAATTGCAACAGACGCATCTGTGCAGCGGGTTGAGGAGATGATTCGAGGTGACAGACGAGTAACGATAGACGCTGTAGCAGCTGCAATAGGGTGCTCACATGGTTCAGCATACAGCATCATGCATGACCGATTGAAATTTAAGAAAGTGTGTTCAAGGTGGGTGCCCAGACAATTGACGGACGAACACAAAATGAACCGATTAGGCTTGTCATTGGAGCATCTCTGTCAATACGCAAATGAAGGAGAAGACATGATGAACAGGATTATTACTGGGGACGAATCATGGGTGCATCACTACCAGCCTGAATCAAAGCGTGCTTCAATGCAATGGAAACATCCTTCTTCGCCTTGTGTCCAAAAATTCAAGGTTACACCATCAGCAGGGAAGGTTATGCTGACAGTGTTCTGGGATTGTCAAGGAGTGCTTTTAACCAATTTCAAAAAGAAAGGTGACAATGTGAATTCTGAATCATACTGTGAAGTTCTATCAGTGCTTCGGGATGCAATTCGAAGAAAACGTCCAGGGCTGCTGACTAGAGGAGTGCTACTCCTTCATGACAATGCTAGACCACATACGGCTCGATTAACTCAGGAGAAAATAAAAAATCTTGGTTGGAAAATTCTGGAACATCCTCCTTACAGCCCCGATTTAGCCCCTAGTGATTTTCACCTTTTTGGTCCACTAAAAACCCACCTTGGCGGGAAGCATTTCGCGACTGACGCAGAAGTTGAATGTGAAGTGAAAATGTGGCTTAAAAAGCAGAGCACGCAGTTCTACGCAGCAGGTTTGGGAGGACTCATAAAACGATGGGATAAATGCATCAATGTTGGTGGAAATTATGTTGAGAAGTAAAGGGATAATGTATGTGTAAAAATAAACAGTTTTCAGGTTTTTATCGTCTTCAGTTTTTTTCTAAAGAGCCATTTGTGACTTACTTATTGACTCCCCCTCGTACAACATGCATAGCAGGTCACAAGGTTGCTATACTTTGATCCCCTTTTGGGCATCAGCAGATCAATAGAATAATGTCACGTCTGTCCTTGTCTGGAACACGTGCCTATGTAATAGTTCATCTATAAGCAGAAAATAGAACGAACTCAGAAATTATGTACAGGTTCATTGAAAGTTTGTTATGGTTTACACAGTTTTCATGTAGTCAATAATTTTACATCACTTGCAGAGCATGTCGCCACAAATTACAAAAATGGCTAATGTTAGTGAAATTATGCCATGATTTAATGAGAAGGGATAATGCTAGAGTTTGGAGGGGAGAGGTATTAGGCGCAGTGTTAAAACTAATTCTGAGGAGCACAGTAGCCTAATTGATAGTGAGCTTGCTTGCTATCTCTGGATTACAGCATACCAGGTTCGAAACCTTGTCCGGACAAACAAAAATTCCCGTTGTGATTTCTCGCTGGACACGACCACTCCTCCTGTCGACTCAGCTGTAATAGGGTACCTGACACATGAGTTAGGGGAGGTAAAGACAGTAAGAAAGGGAACTGGCCACCACAATTAATAGCTGCTGTGGCTTAGTGCATGAAGTTATATTCATCAGTGACATCAGGTGGCTGCCATGGGGCCTACCTTTACCTACAACTAATTCTAATTCTATCCCTACCCCCTCCTGCTGTGTTTCAAAAACTGTGTTCTTCCTATTTTCGTTAATTATTTCCCTGGCTTCAAACTACTAAACAATTGCATTCTGCAATGTCACAAAATATTAAAAAATTATGACCAGACAATTCTTTAAAAACTATGAGCGCTGTAAACATTGGTAGGCACATGTTCCAGGCATGAACCATTACTTCTTCTTCTGCATTCATTCTCAAACTCTTGTAAACTAGCAGGATGTATTCTGGAGAACATAATCTGCCAAATCTAGGTTTACAGCTGTCTGAGATATCTGCTCCTTTCAGTACAACAAACCAAATTTAGTACAGCTTTGTGGGTCACTGACGTCACGTGGGTCCATTCATTATTCATTGTTTAAATACAAATTACTCCCATGGTTAAACCAGACATGAGAAAGTTGGATACCAGGGCTCAAACTCTGAGAAGGTGCCATATTAATTTAGTAAGTGTTGTCAAAGACCCTCTTCAGGTGGTTTCTGGTCTTTTTCTTCATTCCAAAACTTCCAATGGATATCTCTTGCAGCAGAACAATGGTCCTACTAAATTTCCAGCAGAATTTAGTCCAGAGAATGGAAATTCCCTGCGTTGAGTCGCCGTTTTATTTACACCAATAATATGACACATCCATCTTCGATGGGGGTTTCTGGTCAACCACTGACTAGACAGATGAGTACTTATGGGAAACCATGTGTTATGACACTGGTTCATAACTCATATTACCTTTACCTTTTACAGTTGATTCCAAATCATCATTATCGACTATGACGGACGAACTTGACAGGATGATCATGCAGTCTCCGGATTACATCCTGCTAATATGCAGGAGTTTAAGAACGAACACAGAAGAAGAGTGCCCAAAGAGCACTAGAAAACACTTCAAGCGAATGGATTCATCAAACTCTGTGGTCTGTATCAAAAGGTGTAAAAAAAAACATCTGCCAACTGGGTCAGATGGTCTGCCAAAATTAATTAACATCTTTCTGTAGATATCCGTCTCTATAGGCCAGCGTTCCTCCTTTAACTGGTTTAGTGAAATGCAGTCTTGCAGGATATGCTCCATTGTCTGCCCACATGGACACAGATGTAATGTTACCAGTCTTGGATGAATATATAGTATAAGAAATATAACAAAATAGAGGACAACAAATACACTGATATTGTTACTACCTTGAATTTGAGCTTCTACGACCTCCATAAACTCCTCTTTGTACTTTTTACTTGTGGACTTTTGTCTGTGGATTAATGATTTATTCATTGCAGACATTTAATATTTACTTTAATGATACAAAAAGGGTCATAGAATAGAAGAGATCAAACATTTCAAAAGATGTAGAGTTTCAGTTTTACTTACCTCAAATATTGACAGACAGTTAATCCGTAGTAATAAATGAATAGGCAAAAAAGATTCTGGCAAGGACCTTCTTCGCCCTGTTGCCCAGCCTGAAAGGGGAGAAAATAATAGTGAAACTTTTACATGTCATGCATGTTGTAAGAGGTGACTCAGGCTTTTAGGGGGTTGAGTTGGCTGTCACATCCCTTACAGGGTCAAATGACACAGAAACTATGCTAAAGTCAAATGTGTCAGGACCAATGGCCAAGATATCACAGCCAAGCTGCAAGCCATGACACGGTGCATTTAATTCTCCAGACTACATCCTGTTAATCTGAAGGAGTTTGAAAAAGAACGCAGAAGAAAAGGGCCTCCTTAATATGACACTGGAGAAATTATGATGGTTGCACAGGACAGAGAGTAGCAGTGCTTGATGATGGTTGCACAGAACAAAGAGTAGCAGTGCTTAATGATGGTTGCACAGAACAGAGAGTAGCAGTGCTTAATGATGGTTGCACAGAACAGAGAGTAGCAGTGCTTGATGATGTTCTGCTAAAGAAATATCACATTAAAGAAGCTATTGGTTAATCCATGTTATTGTACTTCAAGGCAAACCCACAATTCTACATCTCCCTGAGAAGATGTCAAAGAATATGCATGATGATAGTCCCCATGGCTAGCTAGCTGGATAAACACTCTTAATTCTACTCGACGTGTTCTCAGTTCTATTTATACCATAAATAATATTGAATTGCCACCCATATGTTACCAAGGTCTGAGAGGAAAGTAAAGAACAGCAACATTGTTTACCTTTCATGCATGTTGTAAGAGGCGACTAAGGAGGTTATGGGATGGAGTTGGCTGTCCCATTCCATATAGGGTCAACATGACTCAAAGCTATGCTAAAGTCATATGTGTCAGACCGAAAGGTGCAGATATTGCATCATTGCTGTAAACCATGACACAAGACATTCCATTCTCTCGACTACATCCTGCTAATTTGGAGGAGTTTGAGAATGAACGAAGAAGATACTGAATTGCCGTGGATGCAGCATGGATACCTCCTGGATACCTCAACTATCCCAGTGTCCACTCCAGCAAGTGATCACAAACTTCAGTACATCACCAGTGTTTATCTTAAATTCACAGATACAAGTCTGTCTGCTCTCTTATTACTATGAATATCAGCACACCCAGGCAATAGATCAATGTGATACCCAGAAGTTTAGAAATAGTTATAGTTTTGACAATGGATGTTCTGAATATTTTGTTCATTTGCAAATTGTCAAAAGAAGCAGCTATCACAAACAAGTTGTAAACCATGAAGCATTAAAGACTTATAGTATTGACTTTAACCCCAATCATCATAATTGAAGCAATTATTCTGTATTTCCCATTGTGCTACATGAGAACTCTTAATATAAATAGTTATAATAAACCTCAAGCCAGATTTTTCTCATATTTTCAGATAAATCAAAAATCACGGGACTTACCAGTTCAACAAATAACATATCAGTAAACAACCAAATACTGGAAAAAGTTCCAACTTTAATTACTTGGGTAGCCAAATGTTTGTTGATGGAGACTCAATGAAAGAAATAAATACACACATAGCAGTTGCAGCTAGCACATTTACCAAACTAATATCTGAAAGTCAAAAGATCTAGGAAGAAACACCAAGCTAAAGCTATTCAACTCCTATATTGTCTCAGTATTAACATATGAAAGAGAAAGCTGGAAATCAACTCAAACAACAGATCAAAAATTAAACAGCTTCGAAAACAAATGTCTCCAGAAACTGATGAACATAAAATGGAGTGATTTCGTCACAAATAGTGATTTAAGAAAGAAAGCACACCAAGAATATGTTTCAAACGTCATAAGAAAACGCAGATGGAAATACCTCGGTTATGTTTTAAGACTAGATGAAAAGAGAATAAACCAACAAGCCCTTACATGGACGCCTGAGGGTAAAATAAAATGAGAAAGGAGTAAAGCAAACCTAAAAAACACCATGCTTAAAGAAGAGGAAATAACAGGCTGCAGGACCATACAAGAACTAAAACTGCAGGCAGAGGATCGCAACACATGGAGAATCAAAACCTCTGTCCTATGTGCTGACTGTGGTATGAAAGGAACATATTTCTCACGACCACGGAGAGATCTATCTGGATACACAATATCATCGTTCCCGTCTTTATTTGATATCAGTTGATTCATTTAAAGGTCTGCTTTTCCATTGTTCCATTTTCTCCATTATTTGTCAAGATTCTGTCTGTATTCATCAATCATGTATGTGTAGTACAACATTACCACATATGGATAAGATCGATAATATGTACTGACTGCAGTAAAAATGAAATCCATCAGGCAAAGCTTGGAACAGTGCAATGAAGTTTTGCTAATCACTGGAAACACATATAAAAACACACAAACTGATGTTTCAACCAAAAAGCCTTTATCAAGACACACATCAAAAAACCATGGGTAAGAACGGCACTATTGTATATACACATGGATAAGCATGGCAACCAATTCCTCCACTCCACAAAGAAAGTCTGCAACCTCTCCAATATCAATTGACTGACTGTTTTCTATATCGGTGGCCGTTCCATAGACTGTCTTGTTGAGTTACAATGTTCTGTTTACACTTGACCCATACCATCAGAACAATCGGCAATCTACATATAGTGGGTACAATGATAGGTCTGCCAACTAGGTCAGATGGTCTGCCAAATTAATTAACAGCTTTCTGTGAATATCCATCTCTGTGGGCCAGTGTTCCTCCTTTAACTGGTTTAATGAAATGTAGTCTTGCAGGATATGTTCTGCTGTCTGTCCACATAGACACAGTGGTAATGTTACCAGTCTTGGATAAATATATAGTATATGAAATATAATTGTTGTAGTGTGACAAGTATGTCAACAACAATATATTCACGTGATCAAATAAA
The DNA here is from genome assembly GCA_034231615.1 of Meghimatium bilineatum. Lineage (NCBI taxonomy): Eukaryota > Metazoa > Mollusca > Gastropoda > Stylommatophora > Philomycidae > Meghimatium > Meghimatium bilineatum. Next base: position 58,763,937 of record CM067298.1, read on the forward strand.
CATGAAAAGCGAGACAACATCATTACCAAGTGTTTGAGGTACATGTTTATTCAACTGGATAATCATTCTGTCTATAGTTGCTTTCCTGACTCCACTTTGTTCTTTAAGTTTGAATAAGTCAATTTTAAGCTTCAGTGTCCTGTTTTGAGAAAGAACACAACTTTGTTAGCTAGTAGATAGTCATGTGAACTAGAAAACAGATGTGAGAGCTTACATGATATGTGTGAACTAGAAGACATGTGTGAGCTAGAAGACATATGTGTGAACAAGAAGACAGATGTGTGTGCTAGAAGACAGTTGTGTGCGCTAAGACAGATGTGTGAACTAGAAGACATATGTGTGAGCTAGAAGACATGTGTGTGAACTAGAAAACAGATGTGTGAGCTAGAAAACAGATGTGTGAGCTAGAAGACAGATGTGTGAACTAGAAAACAGATGTGTGAGCTAGAAGACAGATGTGTGAGCTAGAAAACAGATGTGTGAGCTAGAAGACAGATGTGTGAACTAGAAAACAGATGTGTGAGCTAGAAAACAGATGTGTGAGCTAGAAGACAGATGTGTGAACTAGAAAACAGATGTGTGAGCTAGAAGACAGATGTGTGAGCTAGAAAACAGATGTGTTAGCTAGAAGACAGATGTGTGAACTAGAAAACAGATGTGTGAGCTAGAAAACAGATGTGTGAGCTAGAAGACAGATGTGTGAACTAGAAAACAGATGTGTGAGCTAGAAATCAGATGTGTGAGCTAGAAGACAGAATTTGTGAGCTAGAAGAAAGTCATGTATGCTAAGACAAACGTTGATCTAGAAGGCAGATGAGTGAATTTTTAAAATACATAATTAAGCACGACTGTAGTTTCCTAAATATTTGGGGTTACGGGTGGGTGGGGAGAGAAGGGTAAAACCTATTGATGAATCTATGGACAACACTTTAGCAGCAATATCTCATCATATCAAACTCTAGCAGCAATATGCTAACTTGCTGCCATTTTTCATATTAATTAGTTCTGCACGCACCTAAAAATTGTAGAAGTAGGATCTTACCTTTACCAACACAAATATATATACTTTCTGTGGTATTTAATTATTTTCAATAGTTTGATAATTTATTTTCATTTTTATTATGCTAATTTGCTTCAATTTTTAATATTAATTAGTTCGGTGCGCACCTAAAATTTATAGAAATAGAATCAACAGATGCGTCTTGCCTATGCCAATAAAAATATAGGTACAATACAAGAACCATTGAACATGTTTCTATGGAATAAACAGCTAACATAAATAGACGGAATGAAATTCCTAAATGTTGCATATACAGACGCGTCCACTATTCGACACATTGCACGATGAGAGCCCCTGACCACTTGACATGCGCGCTGCACACTGAGTGGGAGGTGGATAGCCAGTTCATTGCGCGCAAATTGCTAGATCTGTAATTTATGTTACGACTTTCTAAGTTTCTGAGATAGTGCAATAGCACATGAAATTAAAAAGTGGTATCTTGCCACGTGATTTGTCCACGGATTCTTGTATTGAACCCAAATATATATATAATTTCTGTGGTATTTAATTATATTCAATAGTTTGATAATTTATTTTCATTTTAATTATGCTAATTTTCTGCAATTTTAATATTAATTAGTTAACGCAACTAAAAATTATATAAATAGGATCAACAGATACGTCTTGCCTTTGCCAATACAAATATAGGTACAATGCAAGAATCAGTGGACAGCTTTTTACGGAACACATATCTAACATAATTAGATGGAACAAAATTCCTAAAAGTCGCATATACAGACTATTCGACACGTTGCACGATGCGCACTGAGTGAGAGGTGGATGGCCAGTTCATTGCACAAAAATCGTTCGATCGGTAATTTAAGTTACGACTTTTTAAGTTTCAGAGATAGTGAAATAGCACATGAAATTAAAAAGTTGGTATGTTGTCACATGATTTGTTCACGGATTCTTGTATTGAACCCAAATATATATCATTTCTGTAGTATTTAATTATACTTAATAGTTTGATAATTTATTTTCATTTTAACTATGCTAATTTGCTGCCATTTTTAAGATTAGTTCTTCGCACACCTAAAAATTATAGAAATAGGATTAACAGATGCGTCTTGCCTTTGCCAACACAAATATATATAATTTATGTGGTATTTAATTATATTCAATAGTTTGATTATTTATGTTCATTTCAATTATGCTAATTTGCTGCCATTTTTAATATTAATTAATTCTGTGCGCACCTAAAAATTATAGAAATAAGATCAACAGATGCGTCTTGCCTTTGCCAACACAAATATATATAATTTCTGTGGTATTTAATTATATTCAATAGTTTGATTATTTATGTTCATTTCAATTATGCTAATTTGCTGCCATTATAAATATTAATTAGTTCGGGGTGCACCTAAAAATTATAGAAATAGGATCAACAGATGCGTCTTGTCTTCACGAACAAAAAAATGTAGTTTGTGGCGTGTATTATTGAAAATAACAAAGATAAGTTAGAAATTATCAGCTTGGCTACATTTTGTGGTCACAAGTTTTATTTATATTTTCCTATGTTTCATGTAAATTATTTTGATGTCAAATTACTTAGAAAAATAATAACTTTTTTCAGGATTGACGTACATATTTGGTTGAGGTATCGTTGAATTTCATTTTTAAGGGCTATCTATCTATATTGTAATTATGGGAACAATTTTGTCTGAGATTGTTCTCGAAGTACCTACTACAAAACATAGTTACATATAGATCTTAGATTTACCCCATTGATTTCGGAATTTCTATGTTGATGTCTCACGTTTCATTGCAATTTACTTTAGATCTTCATTATCAAATTAAATAAGGTTGAACGAACCATGATGTAAATATTGAAATCATTAAATCCGTTTCAGTAAGACAGATATTTAATTTCTACGATATTAATGTGTTAAATTAATGATCAACCAGTTCTTGATTCAGCAAAACAAAAACATTATTTAAACCGGAAGTTAAAGATAGTAGAATTTATTTACCAAGGGACATAGCCGGGCATACACTCCAAAATCAAGGGTGGTAATAAGTATGAGATATTAATAAATCATCAAAACACAAATATTCTGATCTGACAATTGGCAATATTTCTTCTTCTTCTTTCGTTCACTTGAAACATGTCTATATCTGTAATTCTGTCTCCTTAATAAAACTCACTGTCCTCTGTAGTTCATACAGTGTCCCATAGAGCTTTGATTCCAGTGTTGTTTCCTCTGGCCAATATGTCTGCCTCAGCGTTTCATGCTCAGAACACTCTTGAAGTATATGTTTGGCACTCTGTGTTGTCTGTACACATGGCCGTGTTGCCAATCTTGAACTTTGTATACATGTGACTGCGGAGTCGGTTGTGTCCTGTTCTGAGACGTAGAATTATAACATTTTTTTTTATCTGTTCATAATGTGATAGTCATCTTGTGTTGGTGTTTGTGGCTTTCTTATTGACTTGATCATCTGTTTTTTCTGATGGTAGGTGATTGGTATATCTGATTGGTCTTCGGCAGCACCTTCCTTAGCCAGTTGGTCTGCTTTTTCATTTCCTGGTATTCCACAGTGTGAGGGTATCCACTGCATGATTACCCTATACTGGTAAGACAATTCGCTAAGTAGTTTTTCCAAGTCTTAGTTTTCCAGACTGGAGAGCTTGAAGCACTGACCTTGCATCTGTCAGGAATACCACAGGCTGTAGGCCAGAGTTGGAGTTCAGCTGTTATTTAGCTGCCACACTAACTGCCTGGATTTCTGCATCATAATTATTGCAGAATTTTCCTGTCAGTGTTCTGATTGTATCTCTAGGCTTGTGTGGATATTCTATATATACACCTGCACCTCCATTCCTCACAGCATTCTGTGCTGACCCATCTGTGTATACTCTGACCCATATATCTTGTGGATATTTCTCATCCAGAAAACTGAGGGTGACTGTCCTTCGCTGCACACTGTTCTGTTCATCCTCGCTTAGTATTCCTTTCACATGGGTCTGAATGTATATTGGCATTCCATGGCTTTCACTCCACGGGGTTTGTTCTGGTACAGACCTTAAGGTGCTGTCAACTTCAGGTAGGTCTGTAAGTTGTCTGCGGAGTCGTTTAGCTTGATGGATAAAGCTGCTTCTTTTCAGTCGTCCCATTGCTAGATTTTGGAATCTTTCCTTCATTGGATGACTTGGCATCGAGGCCAGCACCGTGAAGTGGTGATGGGGCTTAGTTCAGCCATCAGGGGCTGGAAACTAAGACTGGTCAGGCAGTCCCACTCGAGCAGGACCAAAGTCCTGCCCAAGTAAGCAGAGTGCTGAAGACGGAGGCATCCAGCAAAAAGGCGCACAGATAATCAGGATGCCACGCACAAAACACAATATCGCAGCTAAGATGTACGCTATAACATAATGAACTTCGTTCTCCGAACTACATAAAGCTGATCAGGAGTCTGAGAACGAACGCAGAAGAACAAGAGCGAAATTGGATCATGTCCGCGGATGAAAGAAGAGCACCATTACCATAAGAGTACCACCAATGCAACAAAAAAAACCTTAGTAGATGACATGCCGTTATATTGAGACTCTCTTATGGAAGCTTTGTAGCATGTCATCTATACAATTATAGACCCTCTCTGAGTAGGTCTCTTTAAATAGTCACTGCACTAAGCCGAAAGCTGAAATCTCCTTGGTATGAAAGAAAGCTCAGAAAAACCATCCCACTGCACATAGGAAGCAAGAAATTTGGTTTGAAATGTGGTGTCGCTAGAAAGGAGCAGTTTTCGTGGGCAAGAAAGAATGATGGTCAATCAACTGCGTACTGGGACCATCAACCAGCGTGTAATGGCGGCTACACTCATGGAGAGATCTGAGCATCTATAGACTTGTCCGGAGTGCAGTGATGATGATCCAACGACTAACTAACTAACTATAGGAAGCAAGAGTTCTCACGATTCCTGGGGATCTCAAAAACACAAACCAATAATGTTACTTAAAAAAATTATTATAATAATAAAATATTGTGATACAAACAAGGTAATAATGAAACATGAAGATCACAAAACACAGATTTATTACACATACATATTTTGATCAAAATTATTCCTTGATGACCCATATATATATATATGCTTACATATGGGACTGTCTGACCATCATGTAATAATGAACATGCGCACGCACGCACACACACACACGCATGTGTGTATGTATGTGTGTGTATGTATGCGTGTGTATATGTATGTATGTATGTATATATGAGAATAGGGGGAACTTCCTGGAAAGATAAGAAAACGAACAAAAAACTTTTAATACTTTGTATGAAAAAAAAATTATTAAAGAAATAAAGATAAAATAAATAATGTAGTTTGAACATATTAAAAGACATGACACCTTATTGCAGACCTTACTGGATTGATGGGAGGCGAGCAAGGGTATGCAGAAATACAAGTGGGAGAGAAATATCACGAGATGGACAGGTTACAGTCTGGCAGAGTGCATAACCAAGGCAAAAGAAAGGGGATGTTGGAGGTCCGTTGCAGCCAACTTTCGTCGCGAAGATGGCACATCATGATGAAGAACGATGACTGACATGCACATAGGTGCCCAGTCTCTCCCAGCAAATGTCGAAGGGTATGCATGTTAATTGTTCCTGTGTTTCGCTGGGTAAGTACGCTCCCCATTTTACCCTGTGTGGTTCCAGCGGTACTATCTATGTTTCTTCAACGCAGAATGAAGTACAAAGGGCAGAAACCAGAGCTCATTTTTTCAGAATACTCTGGGAGTATGTTAGAATCACCATTACCAACGCATATCAATCAAAGAGTAAAGAAATATGCAAGAAAAGTGATTTTGATTTTATGGGACGTCAAATGTGTCATAATGAAAAGTTACCTGCCTCAATGTAAGACGACTAAAGGCCAGTGGTACGTTGATCTCCATACCAAACTTACCAAACTTTAAAAGACTGACCAGAAAACGAGGGATAACTCGCACTCAAATTATGCTCTTGCTTCAAAACAATGCACCTTCCCATAAAGCATGGCTTGCGTTCCAAACAGTCAACGATTTGAATATTTAAATTATTCCACACCCATCATATTCTCTAGATTTGAATATTGAAATTATTCCACACCCATCATATTCTCCAGATTTGGCTCTATATGTCTTTTTCCTTTTAGAAAATCTTACCGGTGAAAGAAAATAATTTTGATAGTTAAGATGTGTACTGGCTTGTCTTCTTCTTCTTCTCGTTCGGAGTTTGACATGTCTACACAGCAAGTCCTGTTTTCTTAATAAATTCTGCTGTATGTGAAAACTCCTCAGTGCTCCCATACATTTTTCTGTGGATACCCATCTCTGTAAGCCAGTGTTCTTCCTTTAACTGGTTTAGTGTATTGCAGTCTTGCAGGATATGTTCAGCTGTCTGTTCTGCCTGCCCACAAAGGCACAGTGGTGATTGGATCAATCTTAGTCTATTTAAGTGGCTGTTTAATCTGCTGTGTCCTGTTCTGATGCGGAAGATAATAACCTGCTCTGCTCTGTTGAGATAGTGGTAATTGTCTTTTGGGTGGTAGACTTTCCTGATGGCTTTGATGAGGGTCTTCTTTTCTTGGTAGGTGATTTCTTGGTCTTTTTGTTCATGTGTTGTTCCATCCTTTGCCAGTTTTTGCCATGCCTGGAGAAGAAGCCGCAGATGCCGGGTTAAGCTACAGAAATGAACTTTGGTTGGAAATATGCGCTTCCATGGACAGAGTGAATCAGGAGAGTTCAACAAGAATTGTACAAATGCATGAGGTTGCTGACAAGTTTGGCTTTCTTTCTCCAAAGCAACTGTTAGACGATCGAGTCGACATTGATCTTCATAACGCTCCTTTACGATGACATCGACAAGGATGAATTTTTACTCGAGAGAAAGTGACTAATGAATTTTGTCGCAGCACCTTCGGTCTTGAACTTAAAGGACCAAGGGCCTCTGGAATTACTTGTCTTTATTCACAAACATCAGCTTTCCCATTCAGTACCCAACATTGTCTTTTACTGTGTATGTTCCTAACTCTAGGAGTTAGTATAGCTACACGTGAAAGTAGTTTCCCCAAACTCAAATTAATCAAAAACTATCGCAGGTCAACTATGAACAACTTGAGATTAAACAACCTCGCAATTATATCAATCGAACATGAGCTGGTCAATGATGTGAGCTTCGACACCGTCATTAATAACTTCTTTAGTCAAAAAGCTCGCAAAGTGAATTTGTAATTTTAAATTTATATTTTAAAATTTATTTATATCTTTGTTAAATGTGGATAAAATCGATAATATTAATAAACTTGTAAAATTTTATTCGGAATTTTTAAAATCAATTTCAGGCAGGTGGGGGGTCAAAATATTCATCGCACCGGGCTGCAATTACCCTATGCACGCCGCTGTCAGGGCTGAGAGAAGGAAAAGTAAATGTTTTGGAAAGTAACGAAGAACACACAATCAACATCTGACCGGGACTCTGAGTCTACATACACTGGGATGTCTACTGGAGCGGAGGGCGGAGCACTTATGGGAATGTCCCGCCTGCTGTGAAGCCAATTTCTAATCAAGAACTAAATACGACTGGTTCACAGAAATGCATAGACTTGTACATCCCTTGAGACATGAAAAAAAATGTCAGTGATTGTGAAAGACTGGACGAAAATAAATTTGCCGCCCTCCCGGTGATGCCGCCCGGGGCGGTCCGCACCTCCGCCACTGCTATGTGCTATGTTCCTCCAGGGCCATAGGCGGCGCATAGGGCAGAAACCATAGCTTTCCATTTCTGTCTTTGTGTTGCCAGGTCTTTCAATTGTTGCGTGTTGTTTAGGTTCATTGACATGCCTTCTCTATTAATGGTTCTTCGTAGAGTTTCTCTAGGTCTCCCTCTTCTTCTTACTCCAGGTGGCACCCAATATAGTGATTGCTGGGGAATTCTTAGGCTGTTCATTCTGAGAACATGGCCGATGTAAGTCCAACGCCTTTGTCTAATGAAGGAAGATATATAGGTTTGTTTGCTTTCCTCTCTTATAGTAGTGTTAGATTTAAAGTCACTCCACTTAACGTTCATATCTCCGCCACTGCCCGAGATATAATAATGGAAGACTTGCGGAGCTTTGATATGCTCCCCATAGTTGTGTTTCTTGATCAAGATGGTGCCCGAATAGTGATCACGAATTACAATAAAAGAGTAATACTCCTGTAAAGATGTATAACATTGACACTATTGTATTGATATCATGAATTCCATGATTTTCCATGTGTGTTTCATTTGCATAAGCTGCCCTACTTCGCTCTTTAGGGGTACAAGTTACATATGGTGTTCATTTTGACGTCAATAATGGATTTCTTGATCAAGAATAATGTGCTGTGGCAAATGATATACATTTGTATTTGTCCTAATAATTTTCTAAAGAAATGGTACTATTTTCTAGGTAAAAACTAAGCTAAAATATGTGAAATTATACAAATTACAAGATTACTTATAAGTTAGAGATTTTTCTGTGGACCTAGCTCATTATCATAATGATTATGTAATAAAGTAAGAACACAATTTAGTAAAAAAAATCATGTTTCATAATCATCATCAGAAACTCATGTAGGAAAGGTTTAACGATTTTTAACTAAGTATATACGCAGGAAATTTGAGACTTTGCATTAATTATTAAATTTTTTGCTATATTTATGGACTTTAATAAACTTTACTACCCTATACTTCAGAAATGAAATCTTCTGCATGTCGAACCCGAAAGGTCATTTGCATATCATTTATCATATTGAGGTGACCTCCACGGCAGTTCCGTCCACCTGTTTCATCACGTTCTGTCTTTTAGCATTCGTGTGACCAGATAAAATGCCCGAGGCTAAAGCAAAGTCAGATGTAAGTTTTATTATTTATTTGTAATTTTTTATGTTATTTCCAAGAGATTGTTTAACCTTTCTTAAGTATTTTAGTACTTCCTTGGTGAAAAGATCCTGAAAAACAGAAAGTCCTTCACGGACCCGGATAATCATGACTTCACCACTAGAGTGGAATTCTCGCAAATTAGTTTAATAATTAATTAGGCCCCTATTATTGAATTTAAAAAGTAGCCTAGGCGTATTTCCATGTCATAAGCAGTAATCTACATGTGAGTCGGTAGTTTTGTTTTTTGTTTGTAAGTTGATTGATACCCTTTAATTTTAACTCGATTCAATGATGATTGGAGTGAATGTCAGAATGAGAATCATTCACTTATTCATTTCATAGGTCCTAAGTAATGCCAGTAAAGTAATGGTAATAAAATAAAGTAGATCCTATTAAATTATATTTTATATTAAATTTATTAAATATCCCAATATCTCTTCTAGCCTACAATTTGTATATTTTATTTATAACAACCCAAGTTCTGTTAGTGTACATACGACCAATGTCAGACAGACAACTGAGATATCACATGGTCTCGCAGCAAAGGAACATCCTCATGTGATTGTGAAATGTAGTGTCCAAGAAAAGCTGCAATGGTCAAAACTAGATAAAATGAAGGTAAATGAAAATTTAGGAAAAGAGTAGGGGACCTAGGCATAGGTCTAATTCTTAATATATATTGAAAATATCAAAAGACAGCAGCGGTTCAGGGTCAATTCTTCACTGTGACCTTTGTTTTAGTTTTGAGGTATTACCTAACCTTTGCAGTTTGATTGGGCATGCGCAACGTGTGATTGAAGTAAGGTTACGGTTTGAATTAGGGGTTAGGATTATAATTATTTAATTAAGGAAAATTTTACCATAACGTCTGAATTGGGGTGCTTTATCTGTGTTGTAGCATGCAGAAATAATCTTATGAGCACGCAGTACAAATTATTGGAAAAGAAAAAAATTAGAGCAATTACAGTGTAAGCCTTCACTGTTACCTTTGCTCTTTTTTGAAGTATTATCTAACCTTTGGGTGTGCTAAAGTTAGGATAACTACAAATAGTATTTACAATTAAGACAAATTTTATCTTAGCTGGTCAATCGCGGGTAGTGTGTAGCGGGCAGAAATAATGAGCGCGCAGTACAAATCTTTTGAAAAGGAAAACAAAATCTTTAAAATCTTGTCTCTGATGAATGTGTCTTGTGTTATGTAAGTAGCTGACGATGTGCATAATTGTTGTTGCGCATGAGGCATAAGTTTTACAGAAATCCATGATGTTGGCTAGTTAAAAGTGTAAATAGTGTGCAATTATACATCTGCCCTTTCAGTGTTCCTGACCAACACTTTTAGGCTCGTGGATGTGGAGACTAGATAGAATGAGAATTGCCTGCAAAGAGACCAGCAATACCTCCAAGGTCTTTACACCAACATCTTCAGCAGCAATGCTGGCACACAATGACACAAGGCATTTATTCATTTCATCTCGGTCAGCCAAAACGCAGAGCATTGAATACTGTCAACTTCCCGATATAGATTTCACTAGAATATGGTGATTCTAAGAGTACATATTGAATCAGGAAAAGGCAACACTTGCTAGAGGGCAGCGTTGTGTATATGAAACAATATGGTGGCCGCGAAGCTACAACTGTCCAGCTTCAAGCATGCCCTGAATATGAAATGCGGAGCTAAATCCAACTGGAAGAAGTGCTGTGCGAGAACACAGAAGCCCGCATGTCACACCACAACTAACCTCATTCAAAGTATGGGGGCATGACCCAAGTATTGGAAACGCCAACTTGAACATGTACTTCTGGGTATGAAAAAAGCTTTGAATGCAGCTTCCCATTGCAAAAAGCATTGAGCAAATGTAGACAACGTAGATGAGCAAATCCTTGTCTTTGAGGACATTGCAAAACGTGACTGTTGTTGTTGCCCAACACGGCTCATCAGGAAGAATTGGGTTCAGTAGCCAAGGGCACTAGAGAGGAATGATGTTATTATTATACGCATCTATGTTCGCAGACTGCGAAGCTTCTCGTCCAAGATAGTTGCAATCTACCTACTTTAGGGTGATAAATGCAATGGTGAAGTCACCCCACAGGCATCAAACAACTGATTAGATGTTTTATCTGGATATTCTATATAGACAGCATAACCTGCTTTTACAGTGGCTTTGAAAGCAAACTCATTAGTATGGACATGAATCCAATATTCTGAGTAGGTGACTATTGGTTTCTGTGTTGCTTTCATAAGTCTTACTGGGCCAGAACTTTTCGTTGCATTATCTCTATGTGTCTTGATTTCTGGAATTTTAAAAAGTGTATGTGGTGGTAAATATTTTTCTACTCTTTGCAATTCTTGTCTGGGAGATTATTCTTCTTCTTCATCGTTCTTCAGTCAGATGTAAGGTTACAGCACCAATAGCTTCAATGAATTGTGATTCGCTTCAGGTCATCCATGCAACCCCTCAAGTCTGGAAGCAGTGCCGTCTCAGTAGGCCATATTTTCTCCCTCTCTTCTTGTAGAGTTGACAGGCATGAATAATGTGTTCTGCAGTCTCTGGGCTCAGTCCACAGTTGCACAGGTCTCACCAATCTTCAGCTTCCGGAACATGTGACTTCTGTCTGTTGTGACCAGTTCGTAGTCTGAAAATGATGGTTTGTTCCTTGCGTGACATTTGGTCGTAGAGGTCATTTGGTTCTGCAGTTGGGTGCATTTGCTTCCACTTTTTCTTATATTCTGCTTTTAACATGGTCTTACTTTCATAGTACGTATTATCATTTTCTATTTGTTCCAGTGATCCCCCTTTCCTTGCCATATCAGCTTTTTCATTTCCAGGTATGCCACAGTGACCTGGGATCCACTGCAGTACTGTTTCTTTGGTGGTACTGCTGAGGTGTAGTAAGCAGGCCGTAAGTTCATTCATGCTCATGTTCTTTGGATCTTTCAATGCCTGCAATACTGACTTTGCATCTGTTAGAAAGACTACATGCCTGTTGTGACTCGGCAAGCAATTCACGAGCATTTTGGCTGCCTCTATTATGGCTTCCATTTCTGCTTTGAAATTTGTGGAATGTTTGCCTGTGGGTATGGATTTCTCTATTTCTTTTCCATCTGGTGTTACTATATATATTCCTGATCCTCCATCTAATACTGCCTCTTTCGCTGATCCATCTGTATATACGTGTCCATATATCCTTTGGGTATGCTTTCTGTATGTGATTCTTAGTTGTCTCCTTTAGTACTTGTATAGTAGTTTCTGTTTTCAAAATAATGCTTGGTATATTGTCCATAATTCTTTGGAAGTTTTTCCTGTCCCATGTTGGGTATGTGTTAAAGGTGTTTAGTGGTTTTAGGTTTTGTAGGTCTGTATCTGTGAGTGATTTCTGGAGCTGTTTAACGGAGTGTAGAAAGCTACCTCTTTTGAGTCCATTGATGGCAAACCTGTGCATGTTTCCATTTCTGTGATTGGGGTAGTATTCATACCTCCTGTTATAATTCTGAGATTGTGGTTTTGTATCTTTGAGATCTTTTGAGTGTTACCCTTGGCTGCAGTCCCCCATGCTGACATTCCATATTTTCACCCCAATCAGTTCCAGCCAATTTTTTAAGGAGTGCTGTCCTCATTGTACCTTTTGTTTGGCACTTGTCTATGTGCTGTTTCCATGTAAGTATTGGATCAAAAGTGACTCCAAGGTATGTAGGTGTCTCATCTTTTGGCAATGTTTGACCATTTATGGTTAGTAGGATTTTCTGTGGTTTGGTGGACATGCTGAAGATGGTATAGGTAGTTTTTTGGGCATTGATAGACATGGCCCATTGGTCTGTCCACTTGGCCAAATTGTCCATAGTTTCTTGCAACCTTATTTTTGTTGTTCCTACGCTCTCTTCACTGCACCATATCGCCAGATCGTCTGCATACATTGCAGCATTTACTTTACGCGAGAGAATTTGGTCAATGTCATTCATAAATATAAGGAATAGAGTGGGGGATAGAACACCTCCCTGTGGTACTCCATGCTTAAAGAGTTTCTCTCTGCTGTGCTTAATTTCAAGCTTTACTGCTGCTTTTCGGTTGTGCAGGTAGTGTTTTATCCAGTAATACATGCGCCCTGTCACTTTGTTTTGTTGTAGTTTAAGGAGGAGTCCATCTTTCCATACACAATCAAAGGCTTTTTCCATATCTACCCACACCACTGATGTCTGCTTTTTTTCCTGGAAAGCATCCTCTACTTCCTGGGCAATTAGTGTAATCTGGTCTTCAGTTGATCTACACTTTCTGAAGCCAGCTTGCTGATTTAGCAGGATTTTATTTTTTTCTAGGAACCACATCATTCTTTTGTTTACCAGGCGCTCCATTAATTTGCAAACACAGCTGGTCAGACTTATTGGGCGATAGCTGTCCACCTTATTTTTTGGCTTGCCTTTCTTGTGGATGGGTATCATTATGGCGGTTTTCCACACCTGTGGCACTAGACCTCTATCCCAACAGTTATTAAAATTTTTTATTAATTTCTTTTTTGCTGATGGTCCGATGTGAATTAGCAGTTCATTTGGTATGTCATCAGGGCCAGGTGATTTCCTAAGTTTTAATACTGCTAGTTCTTCATTTAGTTCATTGATCGTGAATGGAATATTCATGACATCTTGCTTATCTTTGCTGATCCCTTTTTCGATCTACCGTAGTTCTTTTCTTACTTCTCTTCTCCTATTTTCATCGACTTTGTGGCAGGCAGTAATTTGGTAATGCTGTATAAAGTGATTTGCAGCCTTCTTTCCTGTGAGTACATCTCCACCATTCTCTATAGCTACTGGTGCTGTTTTGTTATCTTCGTTGTTGAGCATTTTTGTTGTTTTCCATAGTTTTCTTCCCTCTTTGTCGAAGTTTAAATTTTCTGTTTTTTCATGCCAGCTTTTCCTTGTGTTTGTAATTGTCGTTTTTCTTAGTTTGGCTACAGCAGCTTTTAGTGATACATTGTTTTCTGTGGATGGGCTTTTTTCTGCTGTGTCTCTGACCTTTGACACTTCTTTCTCCAACTCATCGAGTTCATCAGACAAGTACGGTTTGTAATTTTTCCTAGCACCTCTTGGTATGGTTTGCTTGGCTGCTTGAAGAAGTGCAGAAGCCAGGAGTTGTGCAGTTTTGTTCACATTTTTAATCCTTGGATTTAAGGTTTTTGTGAATTTGTCTGTCAGGTCAGCATACTTACTCCAGTTTGCTTTCTTGAAGTTCCATCTGGGTGTGGTTGTAGGGCCAGCAGGGGTATGGTTAATGTCAATGGTGAGTTTGATGGGGCGATGGTCACTTCCACCAAGCTGCTCCAGCACTTCCCTGTATGTTATTTTCGCTAAGGCGTCTGTTGCAAAGGCTAGGTCAGGGGTTGAGGTGGTGTGCCATCTTCTAGAGTAGAAAGTTGGGTGGTCTTCAGGTTCATTAAGCAGTTGAAGTTTCACCTCACACTGCCAGTCTTCTACTTCTTCTCCTCTAGTATCTTGTTCTGTATATCCCCAACTCTGTGAGTGGCTATTGAAGTCACCAATCACAAGACAGTTATCTTTTTCTGTGTTAATTGTGTGTAGAGATAGGCTCGTCTTGTGGACAGTAATAGTTATATACTGTGACCTCTTTAGTTGGAAGGGTTAGACAGGTTCCAATGATTTCAGCCTGTTCTTCTGTGTCTACTCGAATTTCAGAGGGAACAATATTGTTTTTCACAAGTATAAGAACCCCTCCTTTGTCTTTTTTCTCTATCGTTCCGAAATGTTTGGTATCCTCGGATGTTGAATCTTTGCAGTTTCTGTGGATCTAACCATGAACTTCATTGGCTACTTTATGACTCTTGGTAAAGATGCAACAGTCACAGATATTGCAGCAATTCTGTAAACCATAAAAACAAATTCTGTTATTCAGACTTATCCTGCTCATCCACAGGAGTTTGAGAACAAGCGCAGACAAATTTTGAGTTATGCTCAAGTCTCCGTTCACGTAAGGGTAGCCTATTGAGTAGAATGGGAGGGCAGTGTCACATGCAAATATAATGGAGAAAACATTACATTGAAATCAAAACTAAAGCACTGTTTAACTCGAGACAAACTTCTAGTCCTTGATGCTCCTAAATATGTGTAGAGGCTCAGATCTGGACGGAGGGGTTCACGATGTCGGTAATGATATTTTGGCTAAGAGGGAGAATGAAACCGAGCCAACTCCACCCTATAATTTTTCTTATACCAGAATCATGCTCACAGATGAAAAAAGATTTAATACTTACTAGCAGCGGAACACCTTATATATGGTAGATGTAGTTGACCGTAGCTTAAATCCGTGATTACCGCCTCCTCTGAGACTGTCACCCAGGAACATGTTTTGGCTTGTAAAGTCCAAGGGCACAGTAGGTGATAAACTGTCACAGCGTAGAGTCACTAGACATCCATCGTATAGTGACAGGTAGGTGTTGGTTTTCAGAGAGGGAAAGCAGGAAATGGCTTGGCCTACATCAAAGTTGTCATTATAGATTTTGACTTTGTTATAAAAATAAATAAATGTACCAGTTTAAGAGTTAATTCATCTGACATGTCCAACATTAGCATAGCTTCAGGTCATTTTGACCTTATATTGATTGGACAGCAAGCCACCCCTGATATTTTATAATGTGTATGACAGGTGTCACTATTCTTTTCTCCCCTTTCAATTCCTTGAAACACACTGGCGAGTTTTGTTTATATTTATAATGATACAATTTCTTCTAACAACAGTGCTTACTTAGAATTTTAAAAACATTCTCAGCAGAAACACCATTTATGAAAAACTTTTAGTCACTTGTTCTCCCAAACTTGTTCTCCACAGTAACCTAAAAATGGCTGGCCAAAGAAGTAGTTAAAACATCATAATTTCTCAATGCTGAAAGCATTGAAGACCCCAATACTCATCCATGAACGTTTTAAGAATGTTTATGGAGATTCAACAGTGGATGTTGTGCACTGTAAGATGTTGGGTACATCATGTCATTGGAATGGCCAAAAAGAAAAAAGTTCGCTATCTGTAGGGAAGGTTATGGCCTCCACGTTTTGGAATGAGAAGAGTATGATTCTTCTCGACTACTTGGAACACAGTGAATGCAGACCGTTATATTGAAACTTTAAAGAAGTCTAGAGGTTGTATTCAGCAAATTTACCTTTTAAAAGATCAGAGAACATCACTACTGTTGCACGATTATGCCACACCACACCATTGATGCTATTAAATGTAACTGGACAGTATTACTACATCCCGCTTACAGTTTCAATATAGGACCTCCAGACTTACATCTGTTTGGACCACTTAAAGATCTAGTAGTAGATATCACTTTAAGGACATCCAGCAAACTTGAATGTGCTGTACGCAATTGGATTAGGAAAAAAGACACATTGCTGAAATACATGCCCTTGTGCGAAGATGGACAAAAAACAAAATAATTTAAATAAATATCGGAGACTGCATTGAGAAATAAATTTTAGGACTTCAGACTACATTTTAATGAGTTTTATATATTTTCTTGTCTGTTTAATTAAATTATAAATTGAGAAGTATTACTTTTTGACCATCCCTCATATCTGCCTGCTTTTTTTATGGGGCCTGAAAGAAGAGCAAAGAAAAGTAACATATTTACCTACCATGCATGCTATACGAGGTGGTAAATAAAGGAGGTTTGGGATGGAGTTGTCCATCCTCATCCCATATTCTTCTTCAGCGTTCATTCTCAAACTCATGCTGAATCTCTCTAGTAGCAGGACCATGATCCATTCTAGATTTCCAGCAGGATGTAGTCCAGAGAATGGAAATGCGTTCTGTCGCTGTTTAATTTGCGTCAATGGCCTGACACATCCATCTTCGGCGGGATCCCATATAAAGTCAAAGTGATGACCCAGAAGTCATGATGAAGTCTGATGTGTCAGGCTGAAAGAAGCAGATATTGCAGCTGAGTTGAAAACAAGAACGTAAAGCATTCGCTCTTAGTAATTTTTAAAAGTTTGAGAAAGATCGCAGAAGATTACAAATTCCTAGTATTAGGCTATAACTGAGAGAGAAGTTCAGACATATGGCTTTATATATCCACACTCTAATGATAGCATCACCATCTTGTAAGAAATGACCAAAATTCTTTCATAGACTCCAAACCCAGCACTTATCACTTAACACATGAATAGAACACAACCACAACACAGTCCATAGTGTTGTAAATGCCATAATGAAACTGTTGACCACCACCTCTTCAAATGTAAAGTGCCCAGGCACACTATATGGAACAAAACAACTGACAACACGCTTACAGAATTAATGCTGAAGACAGCCAATACTCATTCTAAATGTTGTACTATATTTTATATTTATGACGTCTCTATTTGGGACTCTTCTCCAGGAGTGTTCTGTCATTAAGAAAAGCCATCATTTAAAAAAATTAATTTATATTGTCATTGAAATAATGATTGTCTTTTTATTTCTCTTATAGAAGAAACCAATAGACATCAATGGTGGTGACATTGAGAAGGGCAAGAAAGTTTTTGTGTTAAGATGTGCCCAATGCCATACTGTTGAGGCTGGTGAAAAACACAAAACTGGACCAAATCTCCATGGCCTTTTTGGCCGTAAGACTGGGCAGGCACCTGGATTTTCTTATACTGAAGCAAATAAGAGCAAAGGTACATTTTTCTGACATTCATGTTTGCTAATTTAAAGAGATTTTTATTATGTCCAGTGTGTTGCAATAGCCTGCAAAGAATAGCAACAGTTACCTGCAAAGCATGTCCTAAGATGTGACTAAGGTTTTGGGGTGGAGACTTCTGTACCTTCTCATATAGGGAGGATCCAGAAGCCATGCTAAAGGTGGATGTGTCAGTCCGAAAAGTGCAAATATCGCAGCTAATATGTAAATCATGACAAATCATTACATTCTCTGAACTGTATTATACCAGTCTAGAGAAGTTTGAAAATTAACGCAGAAGAATATATTTAAGGCAGTGACGCTTACAAATGATTCCATAAGTAACCTTCCTGGTTACTTCTGCTTCAGCATTTCTTTTTCAAACTCCAGTTGGTTCTCTCTTGTAGCAGGACAATGATTCTACTAGATTTCCTGCAGGATATAGTCCAGATAGTGGAATTGCATTGTATCGTCATTGTATTTGTGCCAATGGCCTGACACATCCGTCTTGGGTGGATTCAAATGTGAAGCTCCCACGGATGGTAGAGGTGGCTCTAGGAAAGCAAACTGTTGGTTTGGATTACAAACTTGCAGTATTATATGGTCTGAGCAGCGTGTATTATATCAACATTATGTACAAGTCAACTATGAACAGGGAGATCACCAAGGTTATGATCACATTTAATGGTTACAAAGTTACCCCCTCAGATACCTCTTCTCAAAACATTGTACATTGCTGCGAATTAATCTTCTGTGTATGCACTGTAGAAAGCACCTCCGAAACCAGCATATATATTGTATATATATAGTTATATTTATTTTCGATTGTTTATACTGTGTACAGGAGATTTTTGTTATGTTTCGTTGATGTATGTTTTGATCATGTATAGTTGATAATTAGTGTAACATGGGTAGCATTGCTTCTGCTGTGTGCAGACCTCAAACTGTATTCTGCATGTTGGGATTGTGAGACTGACTAAACTCACTTGGAATGTACCCATATCTGCAGTTTTCTCTTTTTGTAACTCGTGCATAGTTACCGGGTAGTCTTCAATTGTTTCTCTGTTCCAGTGGATTTAGTTCAGCATTTCATGTTCTGGGCATGCTTGAAGCATATACTCTGCAGTTTGTGATTGCCGAATTTTGATCTATTCTGAGGCATAGAATGAGAACTTTTTTTCTGGTCAGTTCATAATTTGGTAGTTATCTTGTGTTGTTGGCTTTCTTGTTGCATGGATCATCTGTCGTGTTTATGCCTTATTGCATTTTATGTATGAGAATGTGTCTGGCTCTGTGGCAGAGTGGTACATAGCTCATCTGTAATGGCCAAGGTACTGAGTTCGATCCCCGCCACAGGCAATTGTGCATCCGGACCGTTCAGAAAGCAATGACAAACTAATGAACATATTTATATTGTCTAGAAAATCACTACAGTCATAAAATGCTGGGTTGATGGCCATGTCTTGAATAGGATACACTACCAATTTTTTTTGTTTCATGACAATGTGAATCTAGTTTTTTTTCTTTGTAAAAATGTGTTTAATAGATCGTTTATTGACATACAAAATTACATTATTTCAGGTATTACTTGGACACGAGAGACACTCTTTGCTTATTTGGAAAACCCAAAGAAATACATCCCCGGAACTAAGATGGTCTTTGCGGGTTTGAAGAGTGAAAGGGATAGGGTGGACCTTTTAGCATATCTAGAGAGTGCTACTAAATAATAACACTCAGGCAGACATAGAACAACTTTTATGTAACATGTATATTACTTTGAATAATTATTGTATAGAATAACTTTGTGTAATGACTGGATACTAGATGTTATTGGAATCTTTGTGTTTCTGCCTTTAGATTTAGATTTACAAAAAATATACATCAGATTAGATTATGTACCTATTATGTAGAACATACATACACTTTAATTTATTCAGACATTGTTTTATTTGAGTTGCTAGATCTCTCTGATCTAAGAATGAAATGACAAGTTTCTACTTTTTGTGGAGATTAGTGTTGAAAATACATCCATTTTTACAATAGTTTAAAAATGAAGACTTAATAAATTAAATTTGAAATAATTTAGACTTGTTTGTTTTTATTTAAGCTTTGCTTGTCACGTTTGTGTTGCCGAAGCCAGAAAGGGGAGAAAAGAATAGCTATACTGTTACCTGCCATGCTTGTTGTAAGAGGTGAAAAAGAGGTTCTGGGGATGGAGTAAGCTGTTCTATCTTATAAATTGTCAGTGAACCAGAAGTCGTGATGAAGTTGGATATATCAGGCAGAAAAGTGCAGATATTGTAGCCAAGCTGTAATCCTTGACAGAACATATTCTCTTATCTAGACTACATCCAGCTAATCTGCAGAAGTTGGAGAATGTAAACATTAGTTGTGTGTTTCGATCACCAGAAGACAAATTTGGTACTTGATCCAGTCTTTTGCCCTGGTGGTTTTTCACTGCACCCTTCAGATATTAAACCCAATTTGTTTGTGCTGCCAACTGTAGGGTAACAGTTGTCCGGTTGGTTGTTTGCTGGTTCAGTGGTCCATGGGCACATGTCCTATGACCCAGTGTCATTGTGTGATAATCATGTGTTTGTGAGCTTTTTTTTTTTTTTTTTTTGGCTCCATATAGGGTGTTCCAATTACCTTGCATTAGAGGGAGAAATTTTTTGATGTCATCTAACTCTGGACATGCAAAAAAGTGGTCACGTCAGTTGAGTTGAACTTGGGATGTGTATGACTGCTAAGGTGGTAATCTGTGAGATCTAAACCTTTTGCATTTATTACACACTTGCCTTGCCCACCTGTGATTTTATCTTGCATTTTGTCAAGTGTTTTGTACCGTTACATAATCGTCTACTAAGTTGGATATTGAACCCAAATCTCTGTATTGCTATGTTAGAAAATTTGTCGATTACATCTCTCTCAGGCATGGTATCCCGCTGCAAGTGAAATATTCTCTGAGAATGAATTATTCCATTGCCAACATGTACCGAACCTTTCCTAATCTGAGAGCCAGATTCTGTTGTAGGAAATGCTTAAGAGTAGAGTTGAAGTTGGTTGCTTCACCAAAACAATGAGGTTCTGTAGGTTCTGTTCACTGGCAATATGTGCACTTCTTCCAGGTCTTGTCTCAACACTGGGGTTTTGTGATTTGAGCAAGTGTGCTCGGCCAATTGTTCTATACTTTTACCCTTGCAGTGGTGTTTATTCAAAGCTTTCTTCATACCCAGAAGGGTTGACTCTCAGGGGCACAATACCTAAAGCAAGTCTCATATGAGAGAGTGGTCTCCTGCAGTGAGATGTTTTCCTCTTGTGATGGTTTACAGATGAGATGTTTCATATTGGCTTTTTGAATGTTTGAACATCATAGTTGTTATTGCACTAGACCAGACGGTAGCCAACCTTTTTTGGGTCAGTGGGCCAATTTCAGGAATGTTTGTCTGGGATAGTGCCATATTTGTCAGAACAAAAAGGATTTTTTTAGCCCTTTGAAGTTTCATTTATTTATGTAGGAATGAAAGACACCAAGATGCAGTATTAATGTGAATGATGCAAAAATTAATGTGAATAAAGTCTGTCTTGGCACCATTTTAACATTGGGTGCTTCACTGAGAAAGGGAGCAGTATAGCACAAGCAAAATTAGCATTTTGAAGAATGAGAAATTCTATGCAATGGAGTACACTAACAATTCATATGCAAATTTGAGTGCTAGTGTGTTATATTAAACCAATTAAGTACTAAGCATTGCTGCAGAAATAGTTAAAAACACAATACAATGTCAGCAGTTGGTATTTCTTAGTGATGCAATAAGAAGTGTAATATCAATGGATATCATCCAACTGTTGCATCCCAGAAAATGAGACAAATGCTGGGGGGAAAAATGGAGCAACACAGGAATGAAAAAGACCAAGGAAAGAGAACCTCATCAAAGCTACCAGTAAAGTAGACCACACAAAAGACAACAATATTTATCATAACAGCTGAGCAGGTTATTTATCTTCAGCATCAGGACAGGACACAGCAGACTAAACAGCAACTTAAATATAAAAAATTACACTAAACTAGTTAAGGGAGGAACTCTGGCCCACAAAGACATTCACAGAAAGATGTATGGGAGCACAGAGGAGCTCTCAAATCAGCATCCATTCATTAAGAAAACTGGACTTGCTGTGTAGACATGTCAAACAGTGAACAAGAAAAAGATATTAAACCAATTAGTTTTATGGATGATAAGTAAACAAAGAAACTCAAAGTGAGCTAGAGACTACTGAGATGTGGTTTGTGAGTATGATGAAAATACTATGGACAGCTAAAGCTAAGAAAATTAATGTGGAAGTCCTTTGTAGTTGTTGAAGTAAAAGGAAAATTAGAAACAGATCATTCAAATCAACACATACAAACGAAGAAGAACCTGAAATCCTGGATAAAGAAGTCAGAGAAGTTATCAAGAACAACCCAAAGAATAAAGTTGCGGGAATTGATGGAATGATAACCGAAACAATACAGACTTGAGGAGAGACTGGATAAGTTTGTTACTTCACATCTTCAGAAAGTCTTGGAAAGAAAGAACTGTACCAACAGATTGACAAAGAGCCATCTTGGTACCAATATAGAAGAAACAGTTCAGGAAAGGAAGAGGATGTACAGATGCAATATTTTTGATACAACAAATTGGTGAAAAGACACACCCGTGTGTTGTCAGGGCCTGAATGGGGAGCAAAGAATAGCAACACTGTTTACTTTCCACACATGTCGTAAAAGGCGACTAAGGAGGTTATGGGATGGAGTTGGCTGTCCCATCCCATATAGGGTCAGTGACCCAAAGCCATGCCGAAGTCGGATGTGTCAGGCCGAAAGGCGCAGATATCGCAGCAGTGCTGTAAACCATGACACAATGCATTCCGTTCTCCAGACTACATCCTTATAATCTGCAGGAGTTTAAGAACGAAAGAAGAAGTGAAAAGACAATAGAATACAAAAACCAAATGAGTATTGCTTTTATAGATCAGGAGAAAGTTTTCGACAAAATAAATAGAGAACTACTCTGGAGTATTCTAGAAAATTATGAAATAATAGGAACATTTTTAGACTGTGTAAGAGCCATATACAAAGATAGTGAAAGTACAGTTTGAACAAATGCAGGACTTATTAAGTGGGTTTCAGTAACATCAGGAGTTAGACACGGGTGTGTCTTATCACCATTATTGTTTATCATTAATGTGGATAAAATTACCAGAAACATACCATCCAAATGACTTAACTGAATTACTCTTTGCTGACGATTGAGCTGTAAGATCGCATAACCATAGTCAACAAAAGTTGCCTCAATCACAAGAAGATCAACACAAAAAACAGGTCCACCAATTCAAATATTTAGGTACAACGATTACAGAAGATGGGAAAGTTCAACAGAAATAAGATGCAGAATAGGGTAGGCAAAAACGACATTCAGAAAAATGAAAAATATATTGTGTAATATGACCTAGAGATGAGAGTTCTTCAGTGCTTCATAACTCCTATACTTACATATGGATGCGAGTATTGGAATAAACAGGAAAATATAAAATTAGAGGCAACAGAGATGTGGTACTACAGAAAATGCTGATAATACCATGGGTTGCCAGAAAAACTAATGTGGAAGTGTTGAGTCAAATGTGAAATGGACCTTAATCAATAAAAATCAAATCAATCAACAACAAAAATATAAGAAAAAGACATCTTCATTTTATGTTCACTTCATGAGACAGGGAGATTTGGAGAATATGGTCACAACTGGCAAGATCGAAGGCAACAGAGACAGGGCGACAACGTGAGAAAATAGACATTTTGACAATCTGGCACGGCAGAGAAACAACAACGAACTTGATACATAATGCTGGAGATAGAGAGCCGGGAAGAACCACGATCGCCTACGCCAGCCGTCATGGCCTGATGATGATACTCCGATATAATTTTCCCTATACTCTGTGTTGCCATCCAATTAAAAGCACAGGAAAAGTCATATTAGCATTAGACAGCGACGTGAATGGGGATAGCACTTAAACCTGTCTACTGAAGGTTACGTTTAATACTAAAGGTGAATCATGTTATCACTACGTTCTCATTTATTCAAACACACTGATATTATTTTTTTAACTGATGGATAAATATATCCTATTTATCCGTAATTATATAGCATCAAGAAGATCGCAAGTAATATTTAAGTCTCTTTTGGGGAGAAAATGACTGCTCAAAACTAAATAGCACAACTTGAAAACAACAGAAAGGAACAATATACATGAAATAATTTATATTTAGTCTGTGGCGAGTGCGAGACTAAACATCTTGATTGCAAATCCGAAATAAAGTAAGCACATACTTCTTTTGCGTTCATTCTCAAACTCCCGCTGGATCTCCCTTGTAGCAGGACCATGGTCTTACTAGATTTCCAGCAGGATGTAGTCCAGAGAATAAAATGCGCCGTGTCGCCGTTTTATGAGCACCAATGGCCCGATACACCCGTCTTCGGCGGGATAAGCACATACAAATTATAATCCTCTTTGGTGTTACAAATACAGTATATGACATTTCTCCCTTTTTCTGAACCATTTATTCTTCTGCGTTCATTCTCAAACTCCTTTGGATTTGCAGGATGTAGTTCGGAGAACGGAATGCATTGTGTCATGATTTAAAGCTTGTTGCGATTTCTGCGCCTTGCAGCCTGACATGGCTGTGATCCTATGTGGGATGGAACATCCAACTACACCCCATAACTTTCTTAGTTGGCTCTTACGACTGACATGCTTTGAAGGTAAACTTATTATTTTCTCCCCTCTCGGGCGTCTGAATCACTTAAGTCAAAGTACGTAACGAACGTCATACTTACCTTTAGCTGTTAGATAATTTAATCTACTAACATACATTTTTATTATCTCACGCGCTGGTTTGCACCTGATTCGTGTCGATTTGACCCAGATACCATAGTATATCGGTTATCCACCTTTGCGCTAAACACGCGGATTTCATAAATGATAAATTATGAATTAAGCACAATCTATTTACATATCAGCTGTTTGCAAGACCAAAGAAAAATGTTTCACAACTCATTATAATGTGTCACACCCAGTGGAGCTGATGATTTGTTAAGTTTACCATATTTCCATCTTGTAAAAAGAGGATAAAAAGGAATTTTTAATACGAACAGGGATGATATATTTTTATATGTACAAAATATACAATATATATATATATATATATATATTACACATTCTAGCAGGAATCAATACAAATATGGTCTATTGTTTTTCCTAATTAAAATATATACATACTGTTTTAAAAAAAAGGAACGAAATATTTTTGGAGTTACTTTTATAAAAGATATTTGCTGATTTGACATCGTCATGAAAGAGGTCAATATCAAAACAACATTGTTGGCAATAATTCTATCTGCAGGTTCATGAGAATCATGTGAAACTTACTAGACACAAAACTATCTGACCATATTATTAAATGCATATAAAAGATTGAAAGCTTTCGAATAAATTCATCCACCGAAGAAGGATATGCCGGGCCATTGACGCAAATAAAACGGCAACACAACACATTTCCATTCGGTGTACTTTATTCTGTAAGTTCTTCATTGTTCTTCAGTTAGATATCATGCCCGTGTGTTGCCGAGGTCCTGAAAGGGGAGTAAAGAATAGTAACACTGTTTACCTTCCACGCATGTCGTAAAAGGCGACTAAGGAGGTTATGGGATGGAGTTGGCTGTCCCATCCCATATAAGGTCAGTTACCCAAAGCCATGCTGAAGTCGGAGGTGTCAGGCCGAGGGCGCAGATATCGCAGCAATTCTGTAAACCATGACACAACGCATTCCGTTCTTTGGATTACATCCTGTTAATCTGCAGGAGTTTGAGAACGAACACAGAAGAAGAAGAAGTTAGATATCAGGTTAAAGCGCCAATAGCTTCAATGAATTGTGTGATTTGCTTCAGGTCATTCCTGGAACCCCCTCAAGTGTGGAAGTAGTGCCGTCTCAGTAGGCCATATTTCTCCCTCTCTTCTTGGTAGCGTTGACAGGCATGATGAATGCGTTTTGCAGTATCTGGGCACAGTCCACAGTTGCACAGGTCTGTCTCGATAATCTTCAGCTTTCGGAACATGTGATTTCTCAGTCTGTAGTGGCCAGTTCGTAGTCTGAAGATGATGGTTTGTTCCTTGCGTGTCATTTGATGGCAGGGGTCATTTTGATTCTGCAGTTGGGTGCACATGCTTTCACTTTTTCTTATATTCTTCTATCATTTCAGATCAAACCGTCATTAACCGGCTGCACGACATTGGTGTTTGGACTAGAAGACCCTACAGAGGTCCTGTTCGTACGGTCCGACATCGCCAGAAATGACTGCAGTGGGCGAACCAGTATCGTCAATGGGTTTCGTTTAGTTTAAGTGTGAAAGTTTCTTCATGCCAAGGTTGAAACATTGATTCAGTAAAACAAAATTTTGGTACACGTTTGAAATAATGTTGCGTTTCTTTTTTGAACAGTATATACACGCCTACATTTCTGAAAACTTCAATTCGTTTGTTTAAAACGAATAAGCTCCACCGAATACGAATGTGTCGGGTAGTTTGATTTGCGTCAATGGTCCGATACATCCGTCATCGGCGGAGTTGATATAGACTTGATCTCAAATATTTCCCTCATCAACAAGAATTCAGATCGTATCTAACATAGTATGAAGTTATTCATTTACTAAATATATGATTTCAAATCTGTGCTTTTGTGTGTTCTTTTTCTCCCTTTTATTAAAATAACGTTATCATATTTTTATATGGGTTTCATTATTAAAATAATTTTCTTGAGTGAGAATTTTCAGAAACAGCAGCCGCTTGTCGCAAAAAGCTCAAAGAACAATACTTTTTGTCTACATAATATCTATTAAACAACAATAGAAAAGCAAACAATAAACACAAAATGGCCGTCTCGCCAACTAAAAAATAACAAAACCACATGTTAGTTAATTCTTCCATCATAAACCCAAGAAGTAATGGATTAAAAATCTTGCCCGTTGATGCGACTATGCTTATACTGGAAGATACTCGGGCTGTGACTTTAAGTAGCTCAGACTCCGCCCAAGAAAAGGCTGTAGCGAAGATACCTGACATGCCGAGGCCAGCAGTAGCAGTGAACACGGACAGGGCTGTGATGGACCCAAATACTGCGCTAATAATGAAGCCGGTGTAAGCTATGACCATCAGAGTTAAACATAGAAATAACAAACAAACAACCGATAGCAGCTGTGACACAAAGATCATAAGAAATCTTGACACTGCAAATGATACCCAGTATATAGTAGTTATATAGACACTTGTTGCCTTTGTCATAAAACTGTATTCGTTTACTAGAAATGGCATGATAAAATTTGAAAAAGTAAGCTCAATGCAGCAATAAAACATGAAAAAAGTACAAATAAGTGTTTGTATGAATACATGCAAAGACCATGGAAGTTTTCTTTGAATAATATTGTCACCAACGATCTGACGCTCTTCCTGTTCTGTCTGTCGTACATTCTTAATAAACATGACAATAAACGGTACACTTGAGATAAACATAAACACACCAGTTACAATAAAAGCGTAATGTACGTTTGTTGTCTGAGAATCAACGGTCAGGAGTTCAGAGGATCCATTTCCATTTGTGGAATTGGTCGTGTTCACTTCAATCATTGAGGGTCTTTTTGCGAGAAATGGTTCTGAATACACGGGAGCGAAAACTCCTCCAATAGCGAAAGAGAAATGTATTATTTGCATGAGAACTTTTCCTTCGTTTCCCCAAATCCACATATGGCCAGCGTTACCAGCTGAAATATAAAGTAATAGTAATATAAGCAACCATTATCTTATATATACATTATTCCCAGAGTTCGTAACTATAAATGTTCTTGAAGGTCGACATGGCAGGACTACATGAATTTCGACTCCAATATTTTGTATGAACATTCGTACTGATTTATCTAAGGTGAGCTTGCTTCCATGGTTGAAAGAGGGTGTCTCACTAAAAAAATCTTTAATTCATTATCTACCAACCAACTTATGAAATCAGGATTCAGCTTGTTATGTAAAGTTATATAGAAAATTTCATGTTGTCAAACATGATATGTATAATGATAAAACATGATGTGATCAAGGTGGAATCACGGCCATGGTTTAAAGATAAATGACATCTCCACAGAAAGCCATAGAAACCGACATGTCTATAAAAAAATACCACCTTGTCGCTGGTGGTGGGTTCTGCAGCACTGCCATAATCCCATCCATGGAGGTTTTCTTCTCACTAAAAATGTTAGCCTTAATTTGTCTTACCTCTTATTCACAATTTCTTCTCCTTTTTCTTCGACAATCTCGAACAGAAATTTATTGAAAATAAAATTTAGCAGGTTTTATATTTAAAGTAATGAAGAGGAGGCTGAAAGAGATCACGTGCATGTTCAGATGATGATAGAAATGTTAGTGATCAGGGAAAGAAAAAGAAAGTGCGTAATCTCTGGAAAGATGCGAAGAATCCACAATCAATTGATTGCGACACTCAGAGTATAGACTTTTAAAAGGATGATGAATCGTGAAATCATGCTTAATCAAGGATCAATCTTTGCGATTCCTCTTCTATCCATATTCATTACGCCAGTCTTCAGAGATATAGTTTGTTTCATGGCTGCTGCCACTAGAAGATAGTGTAGGGGTTTGACTCGTTTACTCCGTCATCTACTTCTGCAGATTAGCAGGACGTAGTCCAGAACATGGAATGCGTTGTGTCCTGGTTTACAGTTTGACTACGATAACTGCGCATTTCTGTAGAGAACATCCGACGCCAGCATGGCTTCTGGATCAATTTGCCATTTTATGGGATAGGAGAGTCAATTCCACCCCAAACCTCCTTAGTAGCCTCTTGTGACATGTATGGCAGGTAACAGCGTCGCTATTCTTGCCTCCCCTTTCGGCTCGATGGTCAACACTTATCTTATCGCCTGTGTCTTAGTTTCTGTCCTCATTATATGAAAGTCAAGTAAATAATTCACTTTTTCTTCTTCTTATTCCTTTTTTCCATTTCATGTCATTGGTCCTGCTAAATCTGTAACAGGATTGCGGAAATATCGTCATGCAGGCATCATGCATATCTTCATACAGTGCAGACCAGACATATCGTCACATAGGTGTGACAGTTCCATCCGTTTGAGTGGCTCTCTCAACAATAGGAACCCTGAATTGCTCACGTTTTTCCACCGAAGATGGATGTGTCAGGTCATTGGGGCAAAAAACGGCGATACAATACATTTCTATTCCCTGGACTACATCCTGCTGGAAGTCTAGTAGGACCATGGTCCTTTTACAAGGGAAATCCAGCGGGAGTTGAGAATGAACGCTGAAGAAGAAGCTCATGTCTTCTGATGTAAAAATAAACGGAAATAAGTACGCATGCTATCAATAATTGTAAACAAAACAAACTAGCAACGAGCGAGACTGTCAGCAGTTATAGAAGATCTGTTAGCTAAATTAAGTTGGAGGACCCCATTCGTTACGCGCATTGATCACTGTTTCCCACTCAGTTACCATATTCTTGGAATCGCTTTGGCTATTTTTGGCATGCTATTCCAAGTATTTAAATATTAACCACCTGAAAGATAAACAATAATCTGTGCACGTAGCGAATGGCGTTTAACTTAATTTAGCGCACAGATCTTCTATTATACTGTCGCTCGGTTACGCAACGAGACACAGTGATAGACGAAGTTTGGACTAAAGGCCTATTAAACGAAACAACACTCTTGTTATGTTCTCTGATATGTTCTTGAAGAGGAAACAGATCAACCGAGACTCGTAAGCAGAGAATACAGCTCGACACAATAAGTGTTGGGGAACGACAGTTGTAAACGTAATGTTCTACACGGAACAGTAATCAATAAGAAAAAAATACTTTGTAAAGGTTGCTCCACTATCCACACATGTTTATATGTCTACCATAAAACGATATACTGCATTGCTCATTTCCAAACGAATCTCTGATTCAATAGCTTCAAGCATATAGGTACGAAAAAACAACAACCTTTATCTGCACCACATTTCAGTATCTATGTTTCTTCAGCGCAGAATACGGTGCATATGGTACCAACCAGGGCTCTCTGCTTTGATGCTAATTTGTGTAATTATGGCATGTTGTTGATACCCTCTTTGATGGTTGTTTTGCGAAGAGTCTCTCTTGGTCTTCCTCTTTTTCTTTTGCCATCTGGTACCAATTTTAATGCTTGTAGTGGCAGTCTATTTTAATTCATTATAAGTACATGTCCGATATATGTCCATCTTTTTCTTCTTATTGTTGTAGAAACATATTGCTGTTTGTGTCTTCTCTTACTTTCTTGTTTGATTTGAATTATGTATTAGGTATGTTGATTATCCTCTTCGCACACCGGACAAGTCCATAGGTGCTCAGATCTCCGCTTCAGTAAATCTCTCAGGGTATACCGGCTGATGGTTCCGGTTCTATGTTGGTTCACTGCTCTTT
This sequence comes from Meghimatium bilineatum, assembly GCA_034231615.1. Classification (NCBI taxonomy): domain Eukaryota; kingdom Metazoa; phylum Mollusca; class Gastropoda; order Stylommatophora; family Philomycidae; genus Meghimatium; species Meghimatium bilineatum. The sequence continues at coordinate 58,794,097 of CM067298.1, forward strand.
TTGAAGTCTTTGTCAGGGGTTCTCTACGGGCCACGCCCATCCTCACTCCCTATTCGCGCATTCTCGATATTGACGCATGCTTATTCATCGCAAAATCCTCTGATCGTGAGGATTCACGAAGAGCAATGAGTATGTCTGCTCAGTCCATAGGCTGACCGTCTGTTGTGGTGGCGAGGCTAGCTAATTGATCGGCTCGTTCGTTTCCCTCCACGCCCGCGTGTCCGTGGACAAAAATAAGCGTGAGTCTTCGTAGTGATGCCAGCATTCCTTCTCTCTCAAATGACTCCGCCTATTCACTACGTACATCACCTATTTTGACTTTCTGAATCATATTCAGAAAGTCACTTAGTATGCACGCATGGGAATAGGCTTGCGATTCCAGCCAGTTAAGTGCCTCTGCGTTACTGCGAATACTTCCATCGTTAGGCTGCTTGTTGTTGCGGTAAAGGCACCACTGGCTTCATGTACTGTTCTTCCTTTTGATTTGGCAGTAAAGGCCCATGCGCATCGGTGGTGACGGATCACCGACCCATCCGTGTAGATCACAACATCTGTGTCATCGGTATTCTCGCAGATTAGTGCCTTGACCTCAGCATCCACGCTCACTGGGCTGAGTTCCCTGCACTCTCTATTGAGTGTAATGACGGTCTTGACTGCCTCTTGAAAGACCGTAGGAATAGGTATCCATTCCTCGCCAGGAGTTATGTCTTTTGGGGCACAGATATGTTTAACGGTATCCTCGGCCCGACCAATCCACGATTTGCCTCTCTTGAGCCTGCTTCCCTTCACACGTGAGAGCTCGTTGTGTAGTGGGTGATCTATGTCGGAACTCATTCTGAGGTATGCGCGGGCCCGCCACATATCAATTCTATGAGATATGCTCGGAAAATCAAGGAGAAATCTCATAGCCGCACAGGGTGTATCCCTTGTGCAACCAAGGATGATCCGCATCGCTTCGTTTTGAATTCTTTCCAGCCTCTCAATCTGTGTTTGACTGGCGGTGATAATGGCGCCTGCATATTTAATGAAAGGGAGAACAAGAGCCTCATATAAGATTACGAGCTGTGGTTGTTTAGTGTCAGCCGCTCCCATCGCTCTCAGAGCTGAAAGTCCTTTACGGGCCTTTGCGATAACATGACCAACGTGTTCCCGGAAATACAGACTACGATCAAATCGCACCCCCAGGTATTGTAAGGATGAGGTCCTGATTACATCGTACCCTCTCATCTCTATCGTCGGTGTCGTAGACTTAATGATTTTAATTATTCCCAAGCAATATTTAATAGTTTTCTAAGACATTTATTTTCAAATGAATTTTATTTTTTCTCCAGTGCTTTTGTTATTTTCCAAATTTTATAACCGTACGTTAATACGAATAATACATTGGAGTTGAACAGTTTTGATTTACATATCCGTGGCAACCAATGTGTTACTGCTTTAAACTACTGACAATATAATAGTCTTCCCAAAACATATCCCACTAAAAGAAGCGTAACACGTTTTCAAAGGACATCTTTTCTCATCCCACTCTACTTTTTAAAAGTTAAGTTGTATGTAGGTAATTGGATAGCTTATTCTTTTTTTCTAACTCATCAGATCAGGTAACACTTTATATGATTGACTGAAATATAACACCGAAAACAAATCTATAAGTAAGACATCAATTAAGAAGATATACCCACATGTGTCAATGCTCCCAGCAAAGAAACCACTTATTACACGAACGAAGATCATCAGAGGATAATTGCTGCAGTATGGAGTAGCTATCAACACAGCTCCCAATCCAAACATGGCCATGAATAGCAGAAGATTCATACTTACCTAAAGACAAAATACAGTTTAAATTGACAGATAAGTGTCACTGACGCGACAGTAAGGATAACTACGATGATTATGCTGATAAAGATATCTTGACAGGAAAATGTGTTAGAGTTGTTGGGTATACACTTAAATCTCACGCTCTGCGTACACAGTACATTGCAGCTGTTTGAAAATGTCAGATGTAGAGTACTTCACTTGCTGAGTTTTTTTTTTTTTACAAACTCATCATTTTCACCTGAGTTTGTTTGTTCATCTATCATTGGTAATATTTATTTAGGGACTGTCCATAAATTACAACAATTGTTTGCCGATTTTGGTACCCCGACCTTGTTAATAACTATCAAGAATTCAGACCCCCTACATAAGTAGGCTATGTAAAAAAAAATGTAACTTAACCCACATCTCCTAAAATGTTTGTAATGGGTAAGAAAAAAAACCCAACTTTATCTAGCACCCCATATCAGTTGTAACCATGAAAAGTGTGACTTCCGGGACCCGCGTTCTAGGAAAGAACCAAAAAATTGTACTCTTACACAAACAGAAGCTGCTTCGCATGTCAAATTATCCAATGCACTCCAAATGCAACAGTTACACCAAACACGGTTTGAATTGAACCAGCATCTGGCATATATCAAAACAATTGCATCATTAACAAGAAGATATACTTTCCAGATGTCCCCACCAATCCCAAATGGAAATGCTTTGTGCGAATTTACAGTCCAAAAACATTTAAATTCTTAAAGAAGTTCCCCAGATAAGCAACAGAGAATAGCTGGAACCACCTCAGATAGTCATTGGGACAGGAAATAACAACACAAATATAATCCCAACATATGGATACATGTTTACACAGTTGATCGACAGAGGGAGCTCTAGAAATGGAGGATACTTCCTTATAAAAATTGAAAAGAGTCACAGTAAAGAATTTCCAACAGGAAGTGCATGCTCAAACTTCAAAGAATAAGCCCAAGCACACATGCAGGCACTGAGAGCTCTCGCTAGCACATAATAGTCAACACCAACTAACATAGTAATATTCATAGACCTCAGATCTTTGTTGAAAACATTACAAAGCAGTAAAAATGAAAACACAATACATACCATTGGACTAGAACTTTAAAACATAAAAAAGTCCAAATATCATTTTTCAATGGCCACTTTTTCATTATGGTATCACTGGAAATGACAGAGCAGATGCCCTGGACACTGTCCATATATTAGTCAATAATCTTACACATTTATCACAAATTCTTATTCTCTCTAAAATTTTCTTTTTTTCTTCCCTGGACATATATATAAATATATGTACCTGTGGCATCCATTGATCTATGTAAAAACCCAATTGATAATATTAAGAGCATTATGCATTATTTCCCTGTAACTTGTGCAAAGTTGGTATGTGTTCATTGTTAGTGTTTGTTCATTGTTAGTATTTGCTCCATGTAAGTGTTTGTTTAATGTTGGTGTTTGTTCAATGCAAGTGTTTATTCAATGTTGGTGTCTTTTCAATCCTGTAAAGATTTTTTCGATGATAAATATGGTCACTATTTTTTGGGGCCAATGTTTGAATAACTTATGTAAAAAAAAATTACCCCCACCCCCTTTACCCCTTAAGGTTTTTATTAACAAAAGAGAGTACGAAGAAATAATATAGTATGTTTAATATTTAAATAAAAATATTTCCAATTCAAACAATTTAATTGTTTACATCAACATTTATCAACCCCTCACCTTTTGTTAACAAATGTCAAACGTTTTCCTACCCCTCCCCCCAATTATTGACGTAATATATAGACAGCCCTTATATAAAACACTCTTTTCGAACTGTTGTTGAATATTCTACATGGACTAAATGCAACAACGGCGACAGATCTGGTCTTGGAACGACAGCTTAAGCTCCCACTGCTACGCTTAACGGCAAGTGTGAATACGGTCAACCATCATTCACCTGGGGACAGACAATAGTTGAATAGTTGATAAAGAATAGTTGAATATTCAAACCTCGAAAGTTCACGACATTTGGCACTATTTAGCTCTCTCATGAGCCCACATGCCACAGAGGTTGGCACGGGCTAAAATAATTACATTAATTAGTTATTATGATTCTTTTACTTTGTTGAATATGGCACCAATAACAAGACATCCAACCATATAGCCACTTGTTAGTCCAGTAACAAATGCAGATGCTCTTTCAAGATCAGTGCTAGTAATAATTTGAAGGTCAAGCAACGTCACTCCATTTAATCCCCCATACAAGCCCTGCAACAAAATGTAAGTATCACTCACTGAATGTTATCTTGAAATAGGAATTTATTTTATTCATTCATACTATAGTATTTTTAATCTCTAATATCACCTTAACGCACGCACTCACGCGCTCGCACACACCCATGTATTCTCCTGATCTGCATACTTTTCTTTCATGCTTCCTCTATCTCTCACTCTCTTAGACACATTCTCATGATCTCATATTCTTCATAATTTCATACCACATTTCTCACACATTCTTATTTTCTCTAAAATTTTCTTTCATGCTCAATAGACTAGAATTAACGGTGTGCAAAAACAGACCGCTTTAACACTAGTAACATAGCTATAGGCTACTTAGAGACTTATTATAGAGGTATAGGTCTTACACTTAGGTTGCCATGGCCATCGTTTGTTGTTTGGTGTTTCTACTTATTCTGAAATTCCAAGAACCAAATCTAGAAGTTTTCTTACATGAGTATTAAAGGTACACAGACATCCCCGGCTACTTGACATTTTCAAGTGTGATTCACTATAGAACTATCTTTTTTCTCTCCTTGTGTTGCCGGACCACGAAAGGGAAGCAAAGAATAGCGACACTGTTAGCTACCATGCATGTGTCAAAGAAGGCTCGCGGGTGGAATTATTGGTCCTATCCCACAGAGGGTCAAAATGATACAGAAGCTATGCTGAAATCTCATGTGTCAGATTTCTGCACAAATATCGTAGTCGTGATGTAAACAATGACATAACTAATTCTGTTCTCTGGACTACATTTTGTTGATCTGTAGGAGTTTGAGAACTTGCGCAGAAGAATAATAACTGCCTTTTATAATTGTAAATGAATCTGATATGTTGCTTCTTATATTCATAATCTACATAATGATTTGGCTTTTTTTAAAGGAAGACGAAACCAACTTCAACCATTGTCTATTAGTCCACTCTTACGACATTCACATCAGGTCAAGGTTATCCCCACAAACACACTTCATGACATATCCATACAAGGCATTGTATGTATATTTCAACTTTAACAGTATGGTCAGGAACTTACCAAACTAAAAAAAGCCAGAACTATCAACCACGATTGCACTAATTTATTTCGGTATGTCGGGTCCTTGAGGCGCTGCCGCATATTTAGTGGTTGCTTTCCCACAATAATACCGTCTGCTTTTTGTGGCTCGTCTCCAAGGAGACTGTCATTTTGTTGTTTCTGTATCTCTGTATTGGAACTTGTCTTCAATTCTGTGTCATTCATTTTTCTTTAAATTAAAAATGTCAGCATATCATCAGTTATTACAAGTTGCTATAGAAACTGTAGTTTTGAGTTTATTAAAGATTTAAGAATTGTGTGGAAATTATACGTGAAATGAAAGTAGAAAACTTAAATTGCCTCATAATGTAGTAACAGATATTTTAAAATGTTCTATATCAGAGGTGTACGGCCTTTTTGTGTCCGCATAATTGCCCTTCTGTGGCATTGAGCAATTTTTTAATTTTTAAAAACGTCATTCTTAGTTCTGAGTAGTGTTTTATGAGATTCGAGGTCAGTTCATCTAGTACTTGTAAAGCGGCTTATCTAGCTATTAAACATGGCATTGCAGACAAGTTTTTGGCCGATTGCAGTATCTTACTTATTCCTGTTATATGCGAACACCTGTATACAGGACTAGACTACCATATGATATGTTTTATTTTTTTTAAATTAAGTAATTCAGAACCGAGTATTAAGTGGATATCAAGACTGTATGAAAAAATATCAATATTCCCACTCATAGTCATCAAGACACATCCATCATTAATATCACGCGTGTCAACAGTATAAATACAAGATTGACATCATTGTTTTGTATTGCAATGTCTTCAAAATATGTATGTGGTTCTATCCTGCAATGAGTGCTTACTCGAGCTGACTTCACGTTGTTGATGCTATGTCTGCGGACGCTTCAGTTCAGTTAGTTTCAAAAGCGTTCAATTATGCTTATTCCTGAGGAGTATGGAGACCAACACAGTACAAGAAAAAGTTATTACCAAATTAACAGTTTCTAGTTAGATTTGATGTATGCGATCTAGCGTAATCGTGCTAAAAGATTCTTAGATCCGATGGCGTCTAGTAAAGATAGGGTCAATGTTGAGACTTGTTATTTAAGCATGAGACATGAAGCCTTCGTTGCATAGAGTATGTGTTAACAGATTCTGGCAAAGTATGGATGTCCACAGACATTTATCTCAATGGTGCAGCAATTTCATGATGGAATGCAAGCTAGAGTTCAGGATGATGGAGAGTTATCTGAAACCTTTCCTGTCTCAAATGGAGTAAAACAAGGATGTGTATTAGCACCTACCCTATTTAGCATTATGTTCTCTGCTATGTTGGATGATGCTTTCAGAGATCTAGACCTGGGAGTAAACATCACCTATCGCATAGACGGAAAATTGTTCAACTTTCGGCGGCTTCGAGCAAAAACCAAAGTAAAATCACACACAATCAGGGATCTTCTATTTGCTGATGACTGTGCCCTAAATGCCAACTCTGAGGCTGATCTACAATGTATTATAGACAGATTCTCCAAAGCCTGTACCAACTTTGGGCTTACCATTAACACAGAGAAAACAGAAGTCATGTTACAACCAGCACTTGGCAAAAGCTATCTCGAGCCCTGCATAAAGGTAAATGGTGTAGCACTGAAAGTTGTGAGTAGATTCACATATCTAGGCAGTACGTTATCACAAAATGCCAACGTTGATGATGAAGTGTATACAAGGATCGCCAAAGCAAGCAGTACTTTCGGCAGATTGTACGCAAATGTTTGGCGTAGAAATGGCATTAAACTACAGACTAAGCTGAAAGTTTACAGAGCAGTGGTACTTCCAGTGCTGCTTTACGCTAGTGAAACATGGACTGTGTATAGACGTCATGTGAAAAAAACTCAATCATTTTCATACAAATTGTCTCAGAAAAGTTATTAACATCAGATGGCAAGACAAGATTCCAGATACCACTGTCCTTGATAGAGCTGGTATCCCAAGCATTGACACGATCCTGATGCAGACACAGATTCGTTGGGCAGGTCATTTGGTGCGTATGCAAGACCATCGTCTGCCAAAGATACTTCTCTATGGTAAGCTAGAGAAGGGTATACGATCTCAAGGTGGCCAAAGGAAGCGCTACAAGGACTCGTTAAAGGACTCACTGAAAGCCTTTGAAATAGACCACGATACATGGGAAGAACTTGCACAAAATAGATCTACATGGCGTTCTAAAATAAAAAAAGAGCGCATCATCTTGTGAAAAGAAGAGAAATGCAGCAGCTCAACAGCGGAGAGCAGCTAGAAAGTCACGGATAGACCAAGATCCGTCTACAGTCGTTATTCCATGTCCAAACTGTCCAAGGACATTTACAGCTTGAATAGGGCTCATTAGCCATCAACGAACTCATAATCAAGGACATAACTAAAATTGAATTTTCAAAAGTGGATGTAACAAATGCTCATCATCACTTGTGATGGACGAACAACAATGTGTTAACAAATATGCAGGTGTCATGGCTATGAGCTGCTGTAATATTTTTTTTGGAAGCGGTATACTAAGATGTATCAGCAGTATATTAATTCTTACCGCCGAAGTAGGATGTGTAGGGTCATGTGTGCACATAAAATGGTGACACAACGCATTTTCGTTCTTTGGACTATATCCTGCTTGAAATTTGGTAGGATCATTGTCCTGCTACAAGAGAGATATAGCGGGAGTTTGAGAATAAACTCTGAAGAAGAAGAAGAATATGACATTCTTGAGCTAGTTTTGTTGCACTAGAGATTAAGCACCAGTGTTGGGAAGCAATCCGATAGTTGAAATACGATGGTTGGAGTAACACATTGACAATTTGGTGGGGATGATGCTTGCCAGGGTGACGAACAATAGGCAGACCAAGAAGAAGATGGACGCAAGACATCAAAGACCACCTCAACATGACAACAACAGAAGCAGGGAGACTGGCTCAAGATCGACAGAAGTTTCGAAAGGCTGTCATGACTGCTACATCCTGTTCAGGATATGCTACATGATGATGGAGTAACACAAAACAAAAAACGAGAAGAACGGAAACATGATCAAGTATTATCAATATTTATAAATAAAATATATCAGCGAGACACTGTGACAGCACTATTGGCAAATAGATTAGAGAGACAAATAGATTTCATACCGAGTACAATGAAACAATGAAAGGGCAGAACAGCGCTAGAGGGCAGCGCGAACTGCAAATAGAAAGTGAAAAGTCCCCAGGAAAGGGGAACTACAAGCTCCGTCAGCTCGAGACGAGCTTCTAGTTACATGATTTCTCTATAGGCAGAGACCCATACCCAATATTTGGCGTCTAGCAAAGCAAAAAGACCTGGCCTAACTCTAAAGTCGAGTCTTCCTATACCGGAAACATGCTCGCAAAGAGAAAGGGTGCCGTAACCGATATGCTCAGGCAAGAAAGGACGAAAGATGGCAGTGTTGGACCAACTCTACTGTCAAGCTTTCCTATACCGGAAATACACTTGCAGAGAGAAAGGGTTCAGTACCTGATGGGCTCAGGCGCTATTGGGACAAGGTCGCTCAGCTCGAGAACGCCTTGCTCTCAAACGCGTGGTGTGAGACTCGAACTTGGGCAAGGGGTTCACGATTTCGGTGAATTACACCTCGGCTAAAAGGGCGAAAGAGCCAGGGTCAAACTCTTCTGTTGAGTTCTTTCTCTTAAGGAACCAGGCTTACAGATGAGAAACGGTTCAGTACCCGATGGGCACAGTACGTCCAATTACACGAGGCAAGTTTATAGACAGTGGAACACCTCGTGCGAGACAGACGTGAGCAAAAACCGTCTGGGCGAAGAGTCACCACACACATGCGTGCCTGGCGACAGATAGGGAGGCTGTCACAGGCTAGGGTAGCCCACCCAAAATGTCAAGGCATACCGAAATCGGATGTGCTAGGCCTACAAGGCGCATACCGGTGGCACAACGTAATCACGTTCCCGGCGGAAATCACACGGATGTCCGTGCTGGTTACAATGGAGCGAACGGAAAAAAAAAAATAACCACCTGGGCGGAAAATTTCCTTTTTTGCATTTCCTGATTTGTGCATTCCTTTCTCTGAACATTTAAGTTTAGTTTAAGTCACAATTAATCAATTTACTGATTTTCATACGAAGAACTAACCCATTTGAAGTAAATATCACAAATACCACACAATAGAAATGCATGAACTTCCTCACTTGCACGCAAACATGGTTGAATATAGCGCAAGAACATAAAAATTTCATGCGTTAAACAATATATCATTTTATTGCGTATTAAAAAAAAAAAAATAATATTTATATTTCCTCTACCTTTAAGTTGAATGTTAATTTTAGCGGAAATATTAGACACATTAATCGTGCATTTAATCGTACGATAATGATAACAGTAAATCTATGTCTATAACTTTAGTATATAGCCGTGTTTTATCATGAGGTATGTAGATGCACACACACACAAATAAACAACATAAAACACATGATCTTCCGGTAAGGTTCAACCATCAGAAATTAACACGATGTCTTGAAGACAGCGAAGACACACTGGAAATCCACACTAATAATACGCCCGTTATCTGGAAGATCTAGGTTTAAGTTCATATATTATTTGAATATTGCTTACTATCTTTGGGATAGTTTTTAGACCCAATTTTATACGTTCACATGTGTGTAAACGGGGACAATTCAGAAAAGAGGGATTAGGGATCGATTATTGATTTTAAAAAAATATAAAATGACAGTATTTGAGTGATAGTGGACTAAGGGAAACAAATCGCTAAAGAATTTGTTATACAATCAAGTACAAGTTATCTATCGCTTGGTGGAAAAACACACAGAGATTGCACGGGAAGCTTGTGAACGGGTTGAAGACGTATGTTGATACGATTTGATTCTAAACGAGTAAACTCTTGAGTAGAGTGAGCAATAAATATGTTTAGTGAGCAGTAAATATGTTTTCTAAATTCACACAGGTGGTTAATTTAAAGTAACAATTTTGAACCTGGTAAAATAAATATTGGAGACAAACATAAGTTTGCAGGTCAGTAGAAAAATAACGAGAAATTATATTAGTGCCGTGTGTGAAAGATGATTTGTAGAAAAAAATATTACTGAGAGATAATGAGTTTTTCCGAAGTACCTTCAGCTGGTAGGATCTCAAAACTGAGAGCCCAAAAATGTAGAAGGAAGAATTGCAACGGACTGCCTTCGTGGCTAGGTCTGTTTAGTTTTGTTGTGGAATAGAAGATGTGTAAAGTCATTATAGGAACAAAAGTGTGATTTCATAGTTGGACATTTTTAATGAAAGGGAGTAGTCATCACCATTATCATGTTAGGAAGGAACTGCAATTGGCAGATATTGTAATTTTGGTCGAAGTGGAATTTCGTAATGATGTCGTAGCCAGTACTTTATGTGTGAGAACGTTCACTCAACTGTTTCTGTGAGTCTGTTATGTGGTTGATTGGTTGCTGATCCAGCGGTCCATGGGCTCATGCCCTTTGACCCAATGCCATTGTGTGATATATGCATGTGTTTGTGAGTTGTTGTTTTGATCCATATAATGTGTTCCATTTATCTGGCCCTGGAGGGAGAAGCATTTTCCTGATGTCATCCAGCGCTGGGCATTCAAAAAGGTGGTGGTCAACAGTTTCATATGTGTGAGTGCACAGCCGGCACCCTGGAGTGTGTTGTGGTTGTATTCTGTTCAGGTGATTATTAAACCGTACATGTTGTGTGCTCAGTCGGAAGATGATACTCTGGTCTTTTCTTTCCAGGAGGTTGATATTGTCTTTAGGATTTGAGCTGGACATATATTTATAGATTTCCCTCCCAGTGTTTCCCATGGACCATCTGTTCATCCAATTTTCTTTGTTCACATATTTCAACATCATTTTAACTGTGTGCATGGTTGTTTGTGTATATGGCTGTTCTTGTTGTGCTCCCTTCTTTGCTAGTCTGTCTACCTTATCATTGCCAGGTGTGTTTGAGTGGCCTGGAATCCACTGCATAACAATGTTGACATCATAATATGTGAGCAGCTGGTTGGCATGGTGATATATTTCAACTAGCTCAGGTTTACAATGTCCATCACATTCTAGTGCTTAAAGAGCAGACATAAAATCTGTAAAAATAACAATGTTTTGGACTTTTGATGGAAATGCATCAAATATGGTCTTAGGTGGTACAAGGCAACTTCTAATGCTGTTATTTCTGCTTCATAGCTAGACCATATCTCCCCACAGGCATCACACAACTCATCAGATGTTTTGTCTGGATATTCTATATAGACACCATAACTTGCTTTGATGGTGGCTTTAAAAGCAGACCCATCTGTATATATATATATATATATATATATATGTATCCATTGTTCTGGTTAGGTGACTATTGTTTTCTGTGTTGCTTTCATAAGACTTACTGGATCAGAACTTTTCATTGCATTACCTCCTAATTGTGTCTTTATTTCCGGCAATTTAAAATTTGCGTGTGGTGGTAAAGTTTTTATACTCTTTTGCAGTTCTTGTCTCTTGTCTGGGAGGTGATAGCTGTCTTTTATTTCATTGACACGGATGAAGATTGACTTTTGTTTCAATCTGTCGTTTTGTTGCCAGTTTTCTACAAGTTGTTTATTTGGGTGGTCTTTGTTCAATCTTTTGCTTCTTTCATAAGCTTCTATTGCAGCCATATCTCTCCGTATCTCAAGGGGTTCTAAATTTGTATGTATTTCACATGCAGCCGATGGCGTAGATCTGCTCATTGCTCCACTAATAAGGCGTAGGGCATTGTTCTGCACTCTGTCTAGATATTCTACATTTGTCTTGGAACATGTGAGGAGTGCACTTTTGTATTCTAAAGCAGAACGTATGCAATCAAGATATAATCCTATAAGGGTATCTTTGTCTGATGCCCAAGATGTGCCAGTGAGTCTTTTCAGTAGTTCTAATTGTTTAAGTGCGTTATTTTTGATATTTTCTACATGCTTCTTGAGAGTGAGCTGCCGATCAAGCGTGATTCCAAGATATGTGGGATGTTCTTCTCTTGGCAATTTCTGTGTGTCCAACCATAGACTGATAATTTCTTTGTCTACTTTATGACTTTTGGTAGAGATGGTATAGACAGTTTTCCCACAGTTTACTTTCAACTTCCATGTTTCACAATACTCGTGTAGTGTTCTTAAATTTCCATTTAGTCGTTTGGCTGCACTTTCAACATTCTCATGACTCTGCCATATTGTTAAGTCATTAGCATAGAGGGCTTTTTCAGCTTTACTACGTGTCTGTTATGTCAAGAAAGATGTTTGTTATTGAAGATTTGCTTCTCTTATGACGTTATCAATCAAGAACTAAATTGTTGAAGTAAACCACACCTTTTGGAATTATCATGTGTATAAAGAAACGGATCAATGCCTGAATTAGTTGGACTATCGCAATTTGTTTTTGAAACCTAGTAGGCGGTGTAGTTACTCAAGTCATATTACTTAAATAATGTTCTTGGAAATAAACGTTTAGAAGGGGCTGAAAGCTCCAGTCGATGATATTTCGACAAGATGGAATATGTAAAAGGAGTAAAGTTAGTGACAATGACATTTTATTTATATAGACTGGTCCAGTGAAATAGAAGAATCTCCAAGGCAGGATTTGAGAAATTATTGATTGACGAACAAGAATATAAGAGAAATTTTGAAGCTTTGAGCACCTTTATCGATTGAGGATCTCATACACAGATGAATGTCCATGTGGATCCGGAACCCAGACCCAGGAACACATACTTCAGGACTGCCCAACATACAAAAAGCGGAGACAGCAGACCTGGCCGGAGGATACAGACTTGAGGCAAAAGCTATGGGGCAACCACTCTGACCTGGAGAAGACGGTGAACTTCGTCTTGACGACAGGCCTGACAATATAGCATGACCACAAATGCTGAACGCAGAAGAAGAAGAATGAAGCTTCGAAGAAATCTTATGATTGTAGACTTTATTGTTGTTTTGTTAGAATATGAAATTGTGAGTGATGACATTGTTCATCAAAGAATATTTACTGTCAGTGTCTAATTATAACTGGTGAAGTTGAGAAGAAATGAACATTGAATCAAGATAATTATTGTTGACAACGTCAGCTGTTAGTGAGGAAGTTTTGAATTTGTCTCTATAACGAAATTTGATATTGGCAGTTAATGAGTAACGAATAAGAATTGACAAATAAGGGCGAGACAAATTGCATTAATCAAGTACCATTGAGGGTCAATGAAGGTTTGTTGCAGTGTTTATACTTAACGAACACCTCCTGTTTTGTTTATCTTGGATGGACCTTTACTGCATTGTTTACATTTGTCAACCAATGTTTGCACTGTTGATCATCGTTGGAAATTTGCTGCAGTGTTTACACTTAATGAAACCGCCTATTTTGTTTATCACTGCTGGAGATTTACTGCTGTGCTGTGTTTACATCAAACACCCACAGACTGCATTGCAATTTTTATACTTCCCGAACACCGTCTATTTTTGTTCTCATCATGGAATCGTTGTTACTGGAATTGAGCTGGTCAACCATCATCTGAGCTGAATCTTAGTCTTTGCTAAATCTGCATGTATGAATGTTTCCCGGAGAGAGAGAATCGGAGAGATATTCCTGTAGAAGGTTCGACTTTATAACTTAAGAGATTGACACTTGTCGGGAACGTTCAATGACAGCAATGTTTAGTATTTAACGAGAACTCGTATTTGATAACTGAAAAAAAATGACTGTCACTCAAGAGATATTCACAAGAGGAAAGACTATTTTCTTGAAATCATTGACAATAGAATAGTTATAGATCAATTTTGATAGGGAGTTAGACTCAAGGAGTGATTTGTGACCGCTACTCTTGTTTTCCAAATTGGTTTAATGCCAATCATTGTTTCATAAACTGTGAGTAATCAGTGTCAATGGCGTCTTATGTCTGAGGTTGTCTTGTTGATATCAATAATATACAAACTTTTCATGTCAGAGTGAATGAATAAATAACACAAAAAAAAAAAAAAACGGTATTGAATATTGATTTCAGTTGTTAGGAATTTGCTTTGCTCTCAGCTTCTCTATTTTCTTAGATCACATAAGAAGAAGTACTTTTTATAAAAGGGGATGCTCATGGTCAATTGAAGCAAAAATACTGTGTAAGTCTACAAGTACTAAAACTAATACTAAGACAAGTGAGACGTCACAGCCACTTTAGCTGTCTCCTTACACAACGATGTCGGTTGGTTGGTTGCTGATCCAGCGGTCCATGGGCACATGCCCTTTGACCCAACACAACGATGTCCTCTGGCGTGTTTTGCTTTCTCCAGTGGTCTACATGTGCACTGTAGACACTACTCTATACCTTAACATCATCTGATCATATCGGGATATCTAGAATGTCACTGTGTGGCGAAAGTGCCACTGGCTGTGTAGGCTGAGGTATCGGAGATATTTCTTGTCATTTTGCAATAAATTCTGATTCCACCTTTTTTTCTCCAGTGTAAGCATACAAACCATAAAAGTGTTATTTAGATATACGAGATATGTTATTATACTAAACTGGCTATGGTATATCTGTTTCCAAAGTGCATCACGTTGAGTTAGTTTTAGGGTATATCTATCTGCCAACTCTGGAAATATCGAAAAATCAATCTTAATATTTTTATATCCCTACATATTTAGTTGGCGACAACAGAGCAAAAAATCGCAAACTCTCCACGCCAGCTAAGTAGAGTGTGGCAATTATGTTGTGATAGAAACAATCTTATATATTGTTGTCAAGTACAACGATAGTTGCATATAAACTAAACTAAACAACATTTTACTATAAATAGAAATTAAACTAAACAATATTTTACTATAATCTTTATTAAATCTGAAGCACTTTCAAATTTTCTTCATGAAGTAAATTTTTAATTCCATGTTAAAAACAGAGCAACTTGGTAGGAAATTTATCTTGGTCATCAGAAAATCCGGAAGCCAAAACCCACACAACAACAAACTATGGTGAAACAACAACAGTAACACACACACACACACACTCACACACCTATAGATATAATACTTTCTCACATTCCTGTTGATTTTCATCCAAATTTATTATGTGCAATGTTTGAGATATAAACAATTGTACATGATAAATTAAGTGTTAGCAACTGTGATAGAAACAGGGGAGAATGCAAATATGCCGGGACGTTGGGACTTCCTCTACAAACCGGGACAATCTAGGACGTATGATGACCGTATTCATGTACATTTCATCAGTGATCATGTGTTGTCAGGGCCTGAAAAAGTGTGGGGAGGGGGGAGACAAAGAATAGCAATACGTAAATGCCATTCGTGTCGTAAGAGGTGCCTAGGATGCTTTGGCTTGGAGCTGGCAGTCCCATCCCACAAAGGACCAAAGCGACTCAGAAACATGCTGCAGTCAAATGTTCTAGGCAAAATACCGCAGATATAGCAATCAAGCTGTAAACCATGACGCAACTCATTCCGTTCTCTGGACTAAACTTCTTTTATGTGGGGCTGTCCATAAATTACGTCAAAAAGTTTTTGCCACGTTTTGACTTCGTCCCTTCTCTAGCAACACTTGACACGAATACAGAACCCCTATTTATTAATGTCAGAACCCAACCCACTCCAGAAATAATGATCAGAAAATGGATGCTATATTCGTTAAGTGACTTGATTTTCATTGTGCATTGTTCTACCTAAAAAAAATATATCATGTTTATGACTATATTAACAACCATAATAACTTCGGACACAGATAAAACAGCAGTGTAAATAACACAAAGGAAATAATATAAAAAAAGATACGGGTTGCTGACTAACTAAATGAGTTGATCATTTTAGAATATGGACAGTAATTTCTACAAAGATAAGAGTACAACAAGATGTAAATGTTGATTAGAAAATCCATATTTATTTTCAACTCTCAACACTATCAGTAAACGACATATCATTTCCATATGAAATATATTTAATGTAGTCAGCAGAAATGTAAGATCTGTTGGTGAATAACTGCAGTTTGGATATTTTTTATTGAAGGATTGAGGCAGCGGTAGTGTAATGTTAACTCACTCTACCACTGATCGTCACACTAGGGTTTCGATCTCAATCGTTATTCTTGGTTTGAAATAAAAATTTCTCATGTGGTTCACCCAGCCATAAGGAAGTATGGTACCAAGGCTCATGCTCTGGAAAGGGCGACGAATGTCACATTAGCTACTGAGTAAGTGCGAAAGGAGACATTGGTCAGAGGTTTTTGGTAGACACTGACTAGGCAGCTGAGTACTTATAAACTTCTCCGTACAGGAAGATGCCTCTATTGCCCCATTGGTTCTAGGTCCTAGACCTAATTTCTTATAAAAGAACTGTGTTGGGAACAGCGACAGTCGAATTAGACTAGGTTTGATAAGTCTTCGTAAACGAGGCTATAAAGTAGCCAAACCTGTCTGGAATTTTAACGGTGAATTTCACACGCACTTGTCTCGTCCACTTTTGATGGCTTCCAATACATCACCAAACACTGTGTTTTGACTTTCGCCATTGCGTTTGATATATACTGTCTAAAATTTTTATATCAACACTCTGCCACCAATGTCAAACATGGTCCGTAACAGCTTCGCAACAGAGGAAATTCGTTACAAGTTGAGATGAAGTATCTTAGAAAAGCAGCAATGGTTACTAAACTAGATAAAATAAATAATGAAGAAATTAGAAAAATTGTTTGTACAATATCATGTATTAAGCATATCAAAAGACAGTAAGTAAAACGGTTCGGTCACCTTATGAAAATGAACCCAAAGCACTTACCAATAAGAGCATATAACAAAAGAATATCCGGACATAAGGCCAAAGTTAGACCAAGAAAAGGGTGGATAGAAAACATCAAGATAGTTGTGAACAAATATGGACTTATTGCAACCAAGGCGACACATCTGGCCTTGGACCGACAGCTGAAACTCTTACCTCTACGCTTAACGGCAAGTGTGAATACGATCAACCATTGTTCACCCTGGGACATACAATAGAAAATAGCCATTGCGTTTATCATAAAAGAAGTGTGTTAATTACGCCAAATTCGGACGAGTAGCTTCGCAGTCGACAAACAATTCTCGTACAAGAAAGACGGCATACTTTTTCCTGTGTCCTTGGGTACTGATCACAATTCTTTCTATATAAGCCATGTTGGGCTACATCAACAGTAAAGTTAGACTAGGGTAAGCTCGTCCTCAAAGACAAGGAATTACCCACCGTTTACGTAGTTCACAGAGTCATGAATCTGAGTCTCTACACCGCTTTGTCAGAGAGTTTGAACAATATGTGCCCTATGGCGACACCTTTGTTAGAAACTTTTTACTAGTGCAATGGGGAGCTGTATTCTAAGCTCTTTTCCATACTCAGAGTACATGTTCTAATTGGCGTGACCAATGAATGAATAATGTCTCCTACTTTGGTCCATTGTGGTGAGACGTTCGCTATTGGACACATCGTTTTGGCTATTGTGTGTTCTCAACCATGAACACTTCAGTCGATCTGTCTCGTGTTGAACAATTAGGACTTCGTTGGCACTATAACTTTTCCCTAACACGACGCCGCTATTTAGCGTGTGTTGCCTTCTCCAGGAGGCATTCAATGTGTGCTCTTGGCGTCACTACACCATAGTGTGTCATCTATCCACATCAGGCGATCGACATTGGCCGCGCCTCCAATGTACCTGCGTCACTGTGTGGCGACAGTGCTGCTGACAGTCCCGACTGATAGGTGCCAGAGATTTGTCTTTTGTAATTAATTCTCATTCAATTTACAGCCTTCACATCTACGTACACGATCCCTGAAATGTTATTCAGAAACTCAGCACGGGCCGCGGTATGTCTGTTTCTAGTGTGCACCATAAGGAGGTATTTTTATCATCTTGGTTAATTTCTAACCTTGGAAATAACGCTAGAGCAATGTGAAACCCTCTGCACCCCAACGCTGCTGACTAATGGCTTAACTTTCCCTTCCCGTTACCTCTCACTTTAGGGATTATTGTGTAAAACAGATCTTATATTTCTGCAATTGTTCTAATGTAAAGGCATCTACACCTTTGCAGTAGCTAATGGTAATTTTGTATCTCCATTGGCTGCTACATAATTTTCAAAGGCATAGTGCTTGTTTATGAAATATTTTGTCGTTATAAACAGAATGACAAACACTATACACATCAGGATAATCTCGATCACCATTAGATAACAGAACCACATGTTACCGACACGTTCCATCATGTAACCAAGAAGAAGAGGACTCACCATCCCTCCTATGGAGGAAGACACGAGAATACATGCTGATATTCGAGACGTAACTCTCATTAATTGTGATTCTGTCCAGGAGAAACCAGCCGGAAACACAGCACAGACACTCAACCCAAAAAGAGCTGTGAATACCACAATAGCATCAATTGCCGAGAACATAGCACTAACAGTGAAACAAATGGATGTTATCACCATAAGAAAACATGATATATACAACAGTTGCACAGCAGTGAGAATTTGTGAGATAAATATCATTAAAAATCTAGAAGCTGCAAACATAGCCCAAAACACAGCTGTGAAATGAGCACCTCTTGATTTCGATTCATTGTATCCTTCCACAAGAAAAGTCATCAAAAACGAGGAAAATGACACTTCTGCGCAGACGTAAAATAAATACAAAGCACAAATCATGAAAATCATATACAATAATATAGGCAGCGGTAGATTTCGTTGAGTTACTGCTCCGTCTGGTTTGATGCCAACTTTAGAAGTACCTATTTTGTCTTGCATATAGAGAATAAGCCAGGGTATTCCTGATAGTATACAGAAGATACCTGTTATTATGTAAGCATACTGGACATTTGTTGTCGTTGGCTGCAGCGCTGGAAGAATCGTTGTTTGGTCAGATGAATTGGTCAGATTTACCAGAGAAGTGTTCTCGGCACTGTTCTGGGCAAGGAATGGTTCCGAGTACAAAGGTGAGAGAACACCCCCGATAGCGAAGCAAAAGTGTAGTAATTGCATGAGTTCTTCCCCTTCGTTTCCCCAGACTCTCATTTGTTCTGCATTGCCAGCTGCATAAAAAAAGTAAATATTAAAATTGAAAATAACAGTAGAATGTGTTTATCCAAGATTACGTTTAGCTTCTAGATGTTAATTAACTATAACGACATTCATCTATGTGACTAGAGCAACAACAACATCAACCAACACTGCCACCGCCAATAATAAAAACAAACACCAACAACAAATACTACTACAACAACACAACAACTACTATTGCTGCTGCTACTATTGCCCCTACTCCTGCTGCTGATCCTACTACTACTACTACTACTGATGTTCGTCCGTCGTGATCGACAATGACCAAAAACTCAACCATAATAATAAAAATAATAAAAGTTAATAGTGCGTTTTTAAATGACTAGCAAGTCCAATGCGCGCACAAAATGTTCTTTTAAAGAATTGACAACAATAGAGTGTATCTATGTGAGGTTGAGATGTTTTTTTCTTTTCTACGTGTCCGCTTCTGTCTTGCAGTATCTTGTCTGAATTCTTCCGCCGCTAGAGCTCCCGTTCTAATGCTGTAACGCCATGCTGTTCTATCCTGAGCGAGGCTCTCCCAAGCGCCTACGTCAATGTTAAGATGTTTCAAGGATGACTTGAGCGTGTCTTTGAAGCGCTTTTTCTGTCCACCAGCTTTTCGAAATCCGGCCTTGAGGGCTCCATAATATATTTGTTTTGGCAAACGCAAGTTCTCCATACGCAAAAGATGGCCTGCCCAGCGTGCTTGCGCCTTCATAAGTATTGTGTGGATGCTTATTGAGGTTGATTTTTCCAAGACCTCGTAGTCTGGTACTTTGTCCCACCAATGGATGTTTAGTAATTTACGTAGGCAGGTAAGATGGAAATGATTTAATTTTCTTGCATGTCTAGCATACACTGTCCACGTTTCGCAGGCGTATAGTAGGGTTGGTATAACAGCAGCATGATATACTTGTAGTTTGGTGGTTGTTCTTATACCTCTTCTGTCCCATACATTTTTGCGTAATCTGCCAAATACAGCACTAACTTTTGCCAGTCTATTGTTAATTTCCACATCAATGTTGACATCGAGAGAGAGAGTGCATCCAAGGTAAGTAAAATTGTCGACTACTACTACTACTACTACTACTACTACTACTACTACTACTACTACTACTACTACTACTACTACTACTACTATTACTACTACTACTATTACTACTACTACTGCATGTACCAATATGTCAAACAGCAAGAACTGCTATAAGGTCACTTCCCTGTCGCTTCCACAGGAGAGGGGAAACCGATAGTGATAGGGATATCACTATATAGAATGACTGACTTCATCCAGGAGAGCCCACGGAATGAAGTGGGTATACCCACGGAATGAAGTAAAAATTGTCTACATTTGTCATCAAATTGTCATCAATGTTGACAATCCAGCCAGCTATATACAACCGACTACTCGTCCATCCATCCATGTATTTAGTTTCACACCCTGCGGTGCATAGACCCTCTATACTTCCCTTCCATCTTGTTCTATCATTAGCTATTGTTTACACTTCTCTCCAAGTCCCACACACCCTTTTTTAACCCCGTAGCTGCGGAGGCATTCTTAAGGATATGATGACATGTCACCGCTATTTTGTCGAGATCCTCTTCTTCTTAGTTTCCCAGGGGGAAATCTGTCTGGATGCTTATAATAAAGCATTTAGAAGAATTGTTTACCTGAGAAACTAAGAAGAAGATCTTGGCAAAATGGCAGCAACTCCTCATCGTATCCTCGAGGATACCCCCGCAGTTAACTTTATAGAAATTGTTCCTCCATATATTTCTTAGTTTCCCCCCCTTGCATGTGAATGCCAGAACACTATACCCTACGTTGGTTGTCTTAATGTATCATATCCATCTGTAGTGCTGTTCGTGCAGTGTTATCTCTGCTAGTGCTTATTTAGTTCTTTGCATGAGTTCCTCATTTGTGTTCTTATTATGCTACTTTAAACCTCATATTCTACGGTATACAACAATATTTGCAAGTTTGTAGTTTTCTGGTAGTTTTGTAGTTTTCGTTGTACTCCGTGTTTCTAAGCCCATCCAACAGCAATGATTTAACATTTAAGTTGAATATTCTTAGCTCTGTGTTTTCTGTAATTTCTTTTTAGTTGCATATATTTCCAGATCTAATCAAGTTTTCTCTTTCTATAATCTGATCGTTACATTCACCATTCGTGTCCCCTTCTCTCTCTCTCTCTCTCTCTCTCTCTCTCTCTCTGTCAAGGCTGCTGCCCTAGTAAGCGTATGATTCTACCTCATGTAGGACTCGTTCACCTAGCGCAACTCTTAGAAAACCATATTCAATATAAGGTAATACTGCGTGAAACGTAGCAACAATAGAGCTTACGTAAAACACAGGTTTTTAGAATGCTCCACTTAGACACGACCGACTATCACTAAAACTAGGGGGTTATGATGTGCAAACAAGAAAACATACAAATTACAATACACTAAACATTTTCAATGTTCGACCAAAAGGCCTTTATCAAGATACGCACAAAACATCAAAAGACAACAAACAGAATTGATCGCAACACATAAAACGTGTCCAACCGAACATAATTCTATATTTCGGTTGGACACGTTTGAATCTTTCGGCCTGACACATCCAACTTCAGCATGGCTTTGGCTCACTGACCCTATATGGGATGGGACAGCCAACTCCATCCTATAACCTCCTTAGTCGCCTTTTACGACATGCGTGGAAGGTAAACAGTGTTGCTATTTATTTGCTCCCCTTTCGGGCCCCGGCAACACACGGGCGAGACTGCGTATACTAAAAGAGAATATGGTTTAGTTAACTGCATTCAATATCATAAACCTTGCATTTCTTCTTCCCATTCAATATCATAAACCTTGCATTTCTTCTTCCCATTCAATATCATAAACCTTGCATTTCTTCTTCCCATTCAATATCATAAACCTTGCATTTCTTCTTCCCATTCAATATCATAAACCTTGCATTTCTTCTTCCCATTCAATATCATAAACCTTGCATTTCTTCTTCCCATTCAATATCATAAACCTTGCATTTCTTCTTCCCATTCAATATCATAAACCTTGCATTTCTTCTTCCCATTCAATATCATAAACCTTGCATTTCTTCTTCCCATTCAATATCATAAACCTTGCATTTCTTCTTCCCATTCAATATCATAAACCTTGCATTTCTTCTTCCCATTCAATATCATAAACCTTGCATTTCTTCTTCCCATACAATATCATAAACCTTGCATTTCTTCTTCCCATTCAATATCATAAACCTTGCATTTCTTCTTCCCATTCAATATCATAAACCTTGCATTTCTTCTTCCCATTCAATATCATAAACCTTGCATTTCTTCTTCCCATTCAATATCATAAACCTTGCATTTCTTCTTCCCATTCAATATCATAAACCTTGCATTTCTTCTTCCCATTCAATATCATAAACCTTGCATTTCTTCTTCCCATTCAATATCATAAACCTTGCATTTCTTCTTCCCATTCAATATCATAAACCTTGCATTTCTTCTTCCCATTCAATATCATAAACCTTGCATTTCTTCTTCCCATTCAATATCATAAACCTTGCATTTCTTCTTCCCATTCAATATCATAAACCTTGCATTTCTTCTTCCCATTCAATATCATAAACCTTGCATTTCTTCTTCCCATACAATATGTAAAATGTTCATTTTACCATAAAATACTTATACCTGCATCTACGACTCCAATGAAAATGCCAACAAGAGCTCGTATAAAAATCATGGCAATAAAGTTGAAACAGTATGGGGTTGCTATGTTAAACAGTCCAAGTCCTAGCACGCCGATCAGGAGGAACAAATTCTTGTTAACCTAAGAATTCCCAACAGATAACAAACATCAGCTTTTACTAATACTACAAAAAAATGATGAATTTTACGACCACAAATTAAAATATTGACATTTATTCTTGTTAGATAATTTGATATATCCTATCTTATCGATCTATCCTAAATTATCTATCCTATCTTATCTATCCTATCTTATCTATCCTAAATTATCTATCCTATCTTATCTATCCTAAATTATCTATCCTATCTTATCTATCCTAAATTATCTATCCTATCTTATCTATCCTATCCTATCTTATCTATCCTATCTTATCTATCCTAAATTATCTATCCTATCTTATCTATCCTAAATTATCTATCCTATCTTATCTATCCTATCTTATCTATCCTATCTTATCTTATCTATCCTATCTTATCTATCCTATCTTATCTATCCTATCTTATCTATCCTATCTAATCTATCCTAACTTATCTATCCTATCTTATCTATCCTATCCTAACTTATCTATCCCATCTTATCTATCCTATCTTATCTATCCTATCTTATCTATCCTATCCTAACTTATCAATCCCATCTTATCTATCCTATCTTATCTATCCTATCTTATCTATCATATCTTATCTATCCTATCTTATCTATCCTATCTTATCTATCCTATCCTAACTTAACTATCCCATCTTATATATCCTATCTTATCTATCCTATCTTATCTATCCTATCTTATCTATCCTATCCTAACTTATCCATCCCATCTTATCTATCCTATCTTATCTATCATATCTTATCTATCCTATCTTATCTATCCTATCTTATCTATCCTATCTTATCTATCATATCTTATCTATCCTATCTTATCTATCTTATCTTATCTATCCTAACTTATCTATCCTATCTTATCTATCCTATCTTATCTATCCTATTTTATCTATCCTAATTTATCTATCCTTTCTTATCTATCCTATCTTATCTATCCTATCTTATCTATCCTATCTTATCTATCCTATCTTATCTATCCTACTTATCTATGTTATCTTATCTATCCTAACTTATCTATCCTATCTTATCTATCCTACTTATCTATCTTATCTTATCTATCCTAACTTATCTATCCTATCTTATCTATCCTATCTTATCTATCCTAACTTATCTATCCTATCTTATCTATCCTATCTTATCTATCCTATCTTATCTATCCTATCCTATCTTATCTATCCTATCTTATCTATCCTAACTTATCTATCCTATCTTATCTATCCTATCCTATCTTATCTATCCTATCTTATCTTTCCTATCTTATCTATCCTATCTTATCTATCCTATCTTATCTATCCTATCTTATCTTATCTATCCTATCTTATCTATCCTATCTTATCTATCCTATCTTATCTATCCTACTTATTTATCTTATCTTATCTATCCTAACTTATCTATCCTATCTTATCTTATCTATCCTATCTTACCTATCATAACTTATCTATCCTATCTTATCTATCCTATCTTATCTATCCTATCTTATCCATCCCATCTTATCTATCCTATCTTATCTATCATATCTTATCTATCCTATTTTATCTATCATATCTTATCTTATCTATCCTAACTTATCTATCCTATCTTATCTATCCTATCTTATCTATCCTATTTTATCTATCCTAATTTATCTATCCTATTTTATCTATCCTATCTTATCTATCCTATCTTATCTATCCTATCTTATTTATCCTACTTATCTATGTTATCTTATCTATCCTAACTTATCTATCCTATCTTATCTATCCTATCTTATCTATCCTATCTTATCTATCCTACTTATCTATCTTATCTTATCTATCCTAACTTATCTATCCTATCTTATCTATCCTATCTTATCTATCCTAACTTATCTATCCTATCTTATCTATCCTATCTTATCTATCCTATCTTATCTATCCTATCCTATCTTATCTATCCTATCTTATCTATCCTATCTTATCTATCCTAACTTATCTATCCTATCCTATCTTATCTATCCCATCTTATCTATCCTATCTTATCTATCCTATCTTATCTATCTTATCTTATGTCCTACGTATCTATCTTATCTTATCTATCCTAACTTATCTATCATATCTTATCTATCCTATCTTATCTATCCTAACTTATCTATCCTATCTTATCTATCCTATCTTATCTATCCTATCTTATCTATCCTATCATATCTTATCTATCCTATCTTATCTATCCTAACTTATCTATCCTATCTTATCTATCCTATCCTATATTATCTATCCTATCTTATCTATCCTATCTTATCTATCCTATCTTATATATCTTATCTTATCTATGCTATCGTATCTATCCTAACTTATCTATCCTATCTTATCTATCCTATCTTATCTATCCTATCTTATCTATCCTACTTATCTATCTTATCTTATCTATCCTAACTTATCTATCCTATCTTATCTATCTTATCTTATCTAACCTATCTTATCTATCCTATCTTATCTATCCTATCTTATCTATCCTATCTTATCTATCAAATCTTATCTATCCTATCCTATCTTATCTATCCTATCTTATCTATCCTAACTTATCTATCCTATCTTATCTATCCTATCCTATCTTATCTATCCTATCTTATCTATCCTAACTTATCTATCCTATCTTATCTATCCTACTTATCTATCTTATCTTATCTATCCTAACTTATCTATCCTAACTTATCTATCCTATCTTATCTATCCTATCTTATCTATCCTAACTTATTTATCCTATCTTATCTATCCTATCTTATCTATCCTATCTTATCTATCCTATCTTATCTATCTTATCTTATCTATCCTAACTTATCTATCCTAACTTATCTATCCTATCTTATCTATCCTATCTTATCTATCCTATCTTATCTATCCTATCTTATCTATCCTATCTTATCTATCTTATCTTATCTATCCTAACTTATCTATCCTATCTTATCTATCCTATCTTATCTATCCTATCTTATCTATCCTATCTTATCTATCCTATCTAATCTATCCTATCCTATCTTATCTATCCTATCGTATCTATCCTATCTTATCTATCATATCTTATCCATCCATCCATCCATCTATCCATCCATCCATCCATACATACATCCATACATCCATGCATGCATCCATGCATTCATCCATCCGTCCGTCCATCTGTCTGCCTGCCTGCCTGCCTGTCTGTATGTCTGCCAGTCTGCATGCCCGTCCATCCATCCATCCATCCATCCATCCATCCATCCATCCATCCATCCATCCATACGCTGTATCCCTTGTTTGCCTTGCAGCGTCAGGGGTAGGAAGAGTTATCTGGAGATGGCTTTCCTGTGCACTGTTTGAAAGCCTGTTCCTGCGGCTTTGATTTCAGGCTTTGTAGCCGTTATGTCTATGTGGCATGGCCATCTATGGCATACTGTCTATTGGTAGTCTGGAAGCGTGTGAAAAACACTTGATCCATTGTTTTTTAATGTGATCCAATACTGGTATTGTTTTGGTTATCTGTCGGATGCTATCGTTTCTAATTCTATCACTTAATGACACTACAAGTATTCTTCGTAGACATGTCATTTCTGCTATCACTAGGTTCCTTTCGTCTTGTGCCGTCATTGTCCAGGTTGATATATATATATATATATATATATATAGGTTAGTAAATGTTCAAGTTTTACTTCTCTTAACACATACCCTAAAATCGTGATTTGTTTGATTCTAATTTTTGCTATAATTTGTCATTTAACTCCAGCCTCTCTGAGAACTTCTACATTAGTTTTAATGACTGTCCATTGAATTTAATCATTCGTCTTAAAAACCACATTTCAGTTGCCTCCAGATTAACTTGAGCACTTTTGTTTACTGTTCATAAACCTATATAAATCTCTAATAATTCCTATTCTTCTTTTCGGATGTGAGAGTTTGACAATTACAGCAGAAATAGAGAGGAAAATGAATACATGCTTTTGAAAACAAATGCAATAGACGCAAATTACGTATCCATTATACAAGATATAAAACTAACATATACGTGAGAATTAAAATAAATACTCTTGCAGGCCAACAAGAACATTTCATGGCAGTGATGAGGCGTTGCAAACTTGTGTGGTTTTGCCACGTGATGAGGCAGGATTCTCTATCCCAAAATATCTCACAAGAAACAATAGAGGGTGGAAGACAAAGAGGGGTAAGAGAAAAGTATGGATTTGATAATGTTAAACACTGAACAGGATTAAGATTCGCCAAACCCAAACAAAGAACTCATAACAGAGAGGCATGGCGAACTTTACATGTTGATGTTTCAAGAGTGACACCCCCACGACACTGAAGGATTATGGGTTTGATGATGATGATGTTGCTGCCATTGGCTTCTAGTTTTTGCTAGCTGATCAGCTATTTCCCCTGATTTGGGAATGATATGGAATCCGCTGGAGAATTAATTCGTTTTCTTGGTTGTTTAATTGAGAGGAGTGATTTTAAGACATTTAAAATTATCTGGTTCAAAGTGGTTGGGTTCCGAAGTGTTCGCAAGACAAATTTGACATCGATTCTGACAGATTAGACACTATCTTAAATTCGTCCAAGTAAGGTGATCTAAGCAGCAAATATGTTGCGTCTTTGATAGCTTCACACTACTCTTTAAATGTGTATAACTTAGTGTAATGTTATTCCTCCTTATATACAGGTTTGTGTAGAAGGTCTATATATTTTTTCTGTGATCAACGGCGAGCTAAAGATGATATGATCAGCATAAAACAAAGAACTTTGACTTTTCAATTCTTTTCTTTGGGAAATTATTCTCTTTAAGATCTTGATAAAAAAAAACACAGCTTCTGACTGTCCTGTCTGGCATGACAAATGCGGGTATTAGCACTTTCAAAACAGTAGAGCACTGCGAGCATATTGAGACAAAAACGAAAGGGGGTACTTTATAATGATCAGTTACCAGGTTTCTACAGAACAAAAAAAGCTAACATAATTAAACAGAACGAAATTAAGTAAAAGACACTATACCGACACAGTTAACGTTCTACTCGTTTGGCGATGAGAGCCCCCGATCACTCGATATGCGCGTTACACGCTGAGTAGTGGGAAAGAGAGGGGGGGGGGTAGATTTTTGTGTGTATTGCACACAAATCGCTAGATCGGTATCTATAGTTACAACTTTTTAAATATCCTAGTCACGGAAGCTCAGTGCAATAACATATACAATTAAGAAGTTGGACTGTAGTCACGTGATTTGGTCACTGATCCCTGTATTGAACCCGAAAGGATACATCAGATTTCTCTCGACCTCATTGATGTTCATACGGCAACAGTTTTTTGCAATCCCGGATTAGACTCATTATACATCTGTAATCAATCATTAAAAATACACAATGTTTATACATAATGAGCCATGATTTCCTTTCCAAGACTTTCCTGAAGGGGCAGTTGATGAACAAAGACAAATAAACGCGTGGATTGATAATATCAAAGACTGGTCTTTATCCTGAACGCTACCAGGGCCTATAGTTTGAAATAATTATCCGGTCGTAATTTTTTTAGTAGTTTGTGACGCCACTCTGCCTATTAATTACTTTTAAAGAAATCGTATCGATACCTTCGAATAATAAGGAACAACATAGCTTCTGTCTCCCTTGAGATATAGATGCATAGAGTTTAGGAGGAGTGGTAGTGTTAAAATTACATGTAACATAACCCCCTTCGATCATAAACTCCAAGATCATCCCTTCTACTCCGATGCTCATTCGTGTATTAAATCGTGGTATAATTTAATTTCCTCTAACATAAGCCATTTTTTAGCGACATGATCTGCTAATGACGTAATGTCATTGACGGCCCATCATTTGTGCACACAGTAACACACTGGGAATGAACTTGTGCATAAATATCTAACTTCGTTTATATTTCGTAAACAGGCGAAGATTGTGGTAAGCACGCGTTTAGGGAAAGGACCCAAAGTGTTGCAAGAATTAAGATACCCCACACCCAAGGAAGTAACTGAGAACAGAGAGGCATGCTAGGATTTTTGTCTTGATATTTATAAAGTGGCACCCCTACGACCGTGAGGGGTTATGGGTATGAGAGTTATAATGAAATTAGAAAAATGCAGTTGCCTACTTACTCTGTCGTAAATGATACCACACAGTACGGATCCTGCAAGATAGCCAACTGATGAACTTGTCAGGAAGTAGGAAGCTGTTTCCAGATTGGTGTCGGTGATAATCTGTAAGTCTAGAAGTGTTGGTCCACTCTGACCAAAAGCCATTCCCTGATATTATAATTGATCAGAGCAGAACAAATTATAAAGGAAATATCTACACACAATTCATATTTTATTTTCTCTTGTTGTTGTAAAGGTTTGGAGTTTGCATTGCAAGAAATGTACTCAATATTAAAATTGGTTATCCATAGAACTTTCGTTAAAATCACGTAAGCTTAATTCTTTTTTGGTGTAGATCACATTGTATGTTTGAAAGTTTCTTTCGATATTCAGGAATTTTTAACGATAATCTCTTGGTTCCCCATGTGAATCTTCAGAATTGTATTTCATGCCTAGTAGACTCTAGCACTCAGCTGCTTACAATGTTGTGAGGAGTTTACTGCTCAGAAAAGGCGGGATGGGGGCGTGTAAGTCATATTCTATGATATCATACTTTGATTGATTAGTGACCTGGCGACTGAGACATTGTTTTCCTTTAGGAACATTCTCCTAGAGTTTAATCCTTTAGAATGAAACACAAATATATAGGCAAAAGGGATGTCTGATGTGGAGCTTTCTGCGTGGATCATCTTTATGAGATTCCTTATTCCTCTTCCCTGTTTACTGACATCTTGATAAATGCATGTTGATAGAAGAGACGAATTCGTAGACATTTGTATTGACATTTGTATTTCTTCTTTTGCGCTTGTTCTCAAAGTCCTGCATATTAAAAGATTTAGTCCAGAGAACGAAGAACGCTGTCATTGATTGACTAGCAAATCTAATTTCAATATATTTTTATTGTTAATCTCTTAGAGATAAGTTCGAGTATTTGAGGTCATAGAACACTAAAAGGAAATTGCAATTCTCAAAAGCTAGGGTGATACTCTCCAAAGAAGGAGCTTAGAGCATGGAGATAAATATCAAGTGCGAAATGCCATGAGATGGAGAGTCTTATACTTCGGATCCGCTGAAGACGGATGTGTCGGACCATTGGCGCGAATAAAACGGCGACACAATGCATTTCCATTCTCTGGACTGCATCCTGCGGGAGATCTAGTAGTACTGCTACAGGAGAGATCCAGCAGGAGTTTGAAAATGAACTCTGAAGAAGAAGATACTCCGGATAGGACTAAATAGAGAGGCGAATAGTTATGTCATGTAACTACTTAACTTCTAAGTAGCCTATCGCAAAGAACAGTGACATTCAGATATAACTTGAAAATATCAGTAGACATACCATGAAAACGTTGGGTTTGTAGAGTAGCATAGACAACAAGTAGTAACACTATACGACATACACACAGCGAAACACTGATGTGTCGGGCCATTGGCGCACATACAGAGGCGACACAACGCATTTACATTCTCCGGATTACATACTACTGGATATCTAGTAGTACCATTGTCCTGCTACAAAAGAAGACCCAGTGGGAGTTTCAGAATAAACGCTAAAAAATTCTGCAGCATGTCTCGAGATTACATGTACGCAGAGTCCCTGGCAAAGGTAGGTACACGGCAAAAAATAGAAGACTGTCCATCTTGTGGCATTGCACTATGCAGCCACATTGAGTAAACCGATATTTTGTGACATACGACAATTCTGAGAAAACCTTTCCATCAAAATAAATACTCTGGGGGAAAATTAATTTCTAGTTGAAAGTCAAACTACACCACCTGAAAAAAGTAAAAAAAAGTGACACAATCATAAGCCGTTGGTGTTTTATCATTACCACCACCACCACTACCATATTCAACCACCACCAACATCATCATCAAAAAAGCATATATTTATGAGTGTACTTTTTTTACACATATTGTCATACCAGCGATATAAAGATCAATGCTATCCATACTGAGTGTAACACCTTCCGTTTGTGAACAGGATCATAAAGACACCG
The DNA here is from genome assembly GCA_034231615.1 of Meghimatium bilineatum. Classification (NCBI taxonomy): domain Eukaryota; kingdom Metazoa; phylum Mollusca; class Gastropoda; order Stylommatophora; family Philomycidae; genus Meghimatium; species Meghimatium bilineatum. Next base: position 58,825,243 of record CM067298.1, read on the forward strand.
TTTTAGAATGTTGACGTTTCTAGTAGCTTGTACTCCTTGCTGCAATAACCCATTAGATTCATTCTTTTCCGAATCATTACTGCTCATGATTTCAACCCTTTTGCTCCTGTTCTGGAATTAGAGAAATCAACATCTACAATATCAGACATGAATACTATTGTAGCTACGATACAAATTAAAAATGGACACTGTTTCAAACATGAACTATAAAACACACGCACATACACACACGAATACGCAAACACATATCTAAGACCCCCCCCTCCACACCCACCCACCCCATCATGTAAAAAATAATGCGTTAAAATTATGATTCAATGTATATGACCGCCAGTTCCGTCTTGCAATATCTAAGGCAAGCAATATCTCTGAGACCACTATGTCAATACACCCAGCAGCACTGTCGGCACATAGTAATGTAAGGCATCTGTGCATTTCCTCTCGGTCAACCACGAATGCAGAAACATTGGAGGGGCGACATTGTAGGTTCTGGAAAGGCAATACCTTCTACAGGTCAGCGTTGTATATGTGAAACGATATAGTGGCAACGAAGCTACAACTGTCAATCACGAGACCGACTGGTAAAAGTGCTGTTCATGCGCGAGAACAGAAAAAAAACGTCCACCTCTCATACAATTGACCCAATTCAAAGTAGCAGGCATGACTCAGGTATTGGATACACCAACTTAAACACACACTCTTGGGTATGAAAAGAAGCTTTCAATACAGCTCGCCATTGCACACAGGACAAGCAGTGAACAAAGTCTGGAAACATATTTTTAAATTTCCAACCGAACCAGTGTTGAAACTCAGACTTCGGATGCCACGGACAACGTAGAGGGGGCAGCAAGCCATTGTCACTGAGAAGACTGCAAAACTAGTCCAACTCGGCTATCGCCATTGTCCAACACGGCTCATACAGAGAGAATTGGATTCAGTACCCAAGGGCCCACTGCAAAGCTCCTTCCGCAATAGGCGCACTCTACATACGTCTTTGGGTGATATGCGCAACGGCGTAAGGAAAGAAAAACACAGGCCGAGTCTTGCGATGGATTGGAACGACAGAACATCACAGACGGACGAGGCGAATACGTGAGAAATGCAGAGACCACATCCCAGACCCCCGACGTGGTTGGCAAAGCAGCACATCGTCTAGGAAGATGTATCAACCCTGAGTCAAATTCGACTGTCTCGGTTGCCCAACACGGATCATGCACACAAAAATTAGGCCCGGGACCTAGGGACACGAATGGTGGTAATGGAATTATCTTTATACACGAGGAACAGCTCATTGGCTGTGAAGCGCCTTGTCGGAGGAAAGACATATAGTTGGTAACCCAGGCAAACTATCAGCTCGTCTCGTGACATACGCCCACTCTGAGTAGAAGTCTCCTTTAATAGACATTGCAGTAAGCCGAAAGTTGAAGTCTCCTTGGTATGAAAGAAAGCTCCGAGAAACCTCCCCACTGCACATAGAAAGTAATAGCTAATCGTTCGCAATTCACGGGGTTAGAAAGAAATTAAGAACATTCTGCATCATCAAAAAGCACAAAATTCAAATCAAAAAGTTCAGCAGGGAAGGTTATGACATTTGATATATTTTTTTAAAACCAAGGACTTTTTGTTGGTGAACCTTAAAATGCTTAGTGTGAACATCAATGATATCAGCTACAAGAACACACAAGAGAAGCTGCATACAGCCATCCAGAATAAGCGATACTGTATGTCATTCTGTTGCACGACAATGCTCTCCTGCATGTCGCGAAAGTTGGATCTTCTGCAAGCAACATCTACAGCAATCCACATGTGCTGTGATCTTTTACCTACACTGTATGATCTTATCGGCAGCACACAAACTATTTAGCATTATATCAGATTCTCTGTATGACTTCTATTTAGTATAGTTTTTGTTATTCTTTAATTACATGATCAAGGCAACGTTCCGAGGTACGGCTTTCAGTCGTAGCCCAGAATCTCTTTTTGCTATATCTGGGTGTTAGCTTTTATAATATGCGACCGTATGGTCTGGGATGAAATTATATTATAGTGCATGAAATAAAGTGTTTTGCGAAAGGACATTCATTGCGCCATGCGTCTTTGCGGAGCGTTCCTCTATTCAATATTCAAGTGTCTAGTGTGTTATCTTGTTTGCAAAGAAGCAGACGCACTGAAAAGGACTCTTGTTCTCCCTAAAATGACAGGTGGAAGTCATGGTGTATAGTTAACTAGTAAATGGTAGAGACCTTGTAAAGGACTAACTTGTAGACGGAAACTAGGAAGGGTTAGTAGTAGTCCTGTGAAGGTATGCTTTCCTTTCTAGGCTGTATTGAAGAAATGTCCTTAGATCTTAGACAAGAAAATAGAAAATTAGATAAATAACATAGACAAGGGAACAACACAGTTCTTATTTGTAGTAATATTATAACATCGCCTGCATGTCTAAGAAGCCATACAACAGCACACGATGGTACAAGTGGGCATGCGCTTCCTTGTACACACTGTGGGAGACTCATTGTGGCTCAGTTTGGTCATGTGAGTCACATCAATCATCGTCATGGATCGTATATTATATTTCTTAGAGCACAAGAATTAATAATACTATCGTATGAAAGGCGTAAAGTGCCAGCACCTTATAACATTGGTGTAGCAATATTATTGAATTGTCAGCTTGCTCTGATCGATTTCCAAGCTGCAAAAACTATCTCATATCCTTTCAGAGGTGCTGCGATCTTATAAATTAAATGTAGATCGCAACCATCCGACAGACTGACTGACTAATAGCAAGCTAGTATACTGACTAACGGACAGCTCTGAAACTACGCAGAGGCGACCTCTTAGGGTGAAGGCGTCAAAAGCGATATGAATTTACTTTATATAAAGAGAGGGACCTAGATTGTACAGAGAAGTAAATTCCTAGTATCGGTGCCACTGATTGTATGACTAGCTAGCAATATATAGACAGGAAAAATGTACATACCTATAGCAAATCTGACCACGTTCTTTAGAGACTAACGATTCTTTCTTCCAGTCACAACGAATAAACTAGGCTTCACATCTTCTAGTCAGAATATAAATGTATGTAAATCGACGGAACATAATTTTTTAACCCTGACACCAAGTATTCCTACGGTTCAGGAATACGTGATGTACATCCATTTTTAATATTACACATTTATAATAGTCACGGAAAATGTAAAGTGATGGTACTTCCAACACAAAATGGAGACACACACACACGCACGCACGCGCGCACACACACACACACACATACATACACACATACATACATACATATACATGGCCGTAGATAGGACTTCATCCGATTTTCTTTCCGCTAAAGCAGTGTTTCTCAACATTATTATTTTACCATGCTAAGTCGTTTATTTTACCATACTCCCCCACCTAAGTCGTTCTAAAAATTCTGATGCTCCCTTACGTAACATATACATATGTTCCTAAATTCAACAATTGAATTATTCCCTACAATTTACGGAATGATGTTCGTCCGTCGTGATCGACGATGACCAAAAACTCAACCATAATAATAAAAACAATAAATAATAAAATAATAAAGTTAATAGTGCGTTTTTAAATGATTAACAAGTCCAATGCGCGCACAAAATGTTCTTTTACAGAATTGACAACAATAGAAGGTATCTGTGTGAGGTTGAGATGTTTTTTCTTTTCTACGTGTCTGCTTCTGTCTTGCAGTATCTTGTCTTAATTCTTCCGCCGCTAGTGCTCCCGTTCTAATGCTGTTACGCCATGCTGTTCTATCCTGAGCGAGGCTCTCCCAAGTGCCTACGTCAATGTTAAGATGTTTCAAGGATGACTTGAGCGTGTCTTTGAAGCACTTTTTCTGTCCACCAGCTTTTCGAAATCCTGCCTTGAGTTCTCCATAATATATTTGTTTTGGCAAACGCGAGTTCTCCATACGCACAAGATGGCCTGCCCAGCGTGCCTGCGCCTTCATAAGTATTGTGTGGATGCTTATTGAGGTTGATTTTTCCAAGACCTCGTAGTCTGGTACTTTGTCCCACCAATGGGTGTTTAGTAATTTACGTAGGCAGGTAAGATGGAAATGATTTAACTTTCTTGCATGTCTAGCATACACTGTCCACGTTTCGCAGGCGTATAGTAAGGTTGGTATAACAGCAGCATGATATACTTGTAGTTTGGTGGTTGTTCTTATACCTCTTCTGTCCCATACATTGTTGCGTAATCTGCCAAATACAGCACTAGATTTTGCCAGTCTATTGTTAATTTCCACATCAATGTTGACATCGCGAGAGAGAGTGCGTCCAAGGTAAGTAAAATTGTCGACTACCTGCAGTTTTTCCTGATTGACGATGATGGAAGTAGCAGTATGTTGGATATTTGATGTTGCTTGGTGCATGACTTCTGTTTTTTTGGTGTTAATAGTGAGACCAAAGTTGTTGCAGGCCTTTGAGAAGCGGTCTATGGTGCTCTGTATGTTTACGACAGAGTCAGCATACAATGCACAGTCGTCAGCATAAAGTAATTCTCTAACTGTACTAGATTTAGTTTTCGTGTTTGCTTTTAGACGACGTAAATTGAAAAGACCACCATCCGTTCTGTAATTGATCATTATGCCTGCTGTCTCATTACTATGGTGTGTTTCCGTTAACATGGCCGTAAATAACAGGCTGAAAAGAGTAGGGGCCAGCACACATCCCTGCTTTACACCATTTGTGACAGGGAATGCAGGAGATACTCCTCCGTCGCAGATAACACTAGCCATCATACCGTCATGAAATTGTCGTATCACAGTGACAAGTTTTTTTTTGGGGGGGGCATCCGAACTTTGTAAGCACCTTCCACAGTCCTTCTCTGTTAACGATATCGAATGCTTTAGTTAAGTCCACAAATGTTGCTAAGAGTTCACTATGTTGCTCTTGTGACTTTTCCTGAATTTGTCGTGCAGAGAATATCATATCAACTATACCACGACCTGCACGAAAACCGCACTGACTCTCTGGGAGTAGCTCGTTTAGTAGTGAATTATTTAATCTGTTGAGTATGACACGAGCGAGAATTTTACCAGCTATAGACAAAAGTGATATGCCCCTATGATTATCGCAAGACTGTTTGGTACCTTTGCCTTTATATAGGTGCACTATAGAAGCATCTTTTAGATCTTGAGGCGATGTACCTGAGTTCCAGAAAATACCAAAAATGTCAGTTAGTTTTTTAATCAGCAGTGGTCCGCCATTTTTATAAATTTCAGCAGGTAAGGCATCCAAACCTGGAGCTTTATCATTTGACATTTGTTTAATCGCTATCATAACCTCTTGACTGCTTGGAGGTATATCGAGATTTACGGAATAATTTCCCGCTGAATAATCAAATTGCCCCCGCCCCCCGGTTGAGCGTGAACGTTGGAAAACACTGCTCTAAAAGAAGAAGTTGGAGCAAAGACAGTAAATAGAAGGGGCGGGGTTGTAGTCTCGAAAAAGTTTTCAACTCTCCCCTCAGCAAATCAGAACATGACTTCCTTTTAATACTGGGAACTCAGCAAAAAGATGGACCCCCCCTCTCCTTCTCCTTTTTAGAGATTTTTCCACAAAAACGGTCATCAAATTTTCCATAAAAAAGAAAAATAGATACGTGAAAACGCACGAATGACATTTTAAAAAAAAAGTAAATCCACCCTCCCCTTTAAGGGAAATGTATTTACCGTCCTAGATGGTGGTATACAAATGTATGCACATTCTTGTAGACGAGCTGGGGAAAAAAAGAACTTTTTCCTTCGTTTTCGAAGTGCTTTGTAGTGGGAGAACCACTATATTCCCATTAGTTTTATCGAATGAAAGGGTAATTTTAAAAATGTTATTGTGGTTTTATTATTTCATATAAATACTATATTTTAATGCTAACTAAGTTATATGTTCCTGGAGAGAGGGGGCTAGAACACACACCCCACACATATCTATATATAAGCTAAGCTTTAAAAAAGATGGCATGTTATATATTTTTAAAAGAATGGTATAGTGTGCAATATTAATTCCGATTGTTTTAGTGAACTTGAGTGAAAAACCTGGCATTGATTCAGTCGCTAATGTGGTCTCTTTCGCTTTAAAACATTGTAGCATCCTAGACATCCGCGTTTATTCTCGACAGCCCCGATTTCAGGTTTATTCTCGGTTAATAATCATTCTCCGGAGCGACAAAATGTCCTGGTTATCTCTCGTAACTATTAAATTCTAAAACAGTGAAAAGATATGGAAATATAAGAAAATGAATTCCCTTCTTGTAAAATGCCACAATAGTCAACTCTTGCTATTATCCTAACGGTAATCCAAACTTCAAAGAATCATCATCAAAATCCTCATGGACGCAGGGGTGACACTTTAAAATCATCAACACAAAAATCACGCCACGTCTCTCTGTTCTCAGAACCCCTTGAGGACATCACTTTTTAAAATTATCCGCTACTCAGGCTTTGGCGTCTATGGTCTATTTGGATGTCTCGTCAATAAATTTCGGTTAACTTTTCTCTAGATCATTATTCGGAAATTAAGAAGTGCATTTACTCCTCCCATTTTCTGCATCATAATTAATCAGTGGTCAGGTTAGAGTACAAATACCAAACACCCAAATGCTAAAACTTGCAGCGAACTTCACGGCATGGAGAAACATGACTTCTACCCTATGTGCCGTCCTTGGCACCACAGGAACAAACTAAACCACCTGATTGTCCATCCATCGATCCATCCATCCATCCATCCATCCGTCCGTCCGTCCGTCCGTCCATCCATCCATCCATCCATCCATCCATCCATCCATCCATCCATCCATCCATACTATCTATCTATCTATCTATCTATCTATCTATCTATCTATCTATCTATCTATCTATCTATCTATCTATCTATCTATCTATCTATCTATCTATCTATCTATCTATCTATCTATCTATCTATCTATCTATCTATCCATCTATCTATCTATCTATCCATCCATCCATCCATCCATCCATCCATCCATCCATCCATCCATCCATCCATCCATCCATCCATCCATCCATCCATCCATCCATCCATCCATCCATCCATCCATCCATCTATCTATCTATCTATCTATCTATCTATCTATCTATCTATCTATCTATCTATCTATCTATCTATCTATCTATCTATCTGTCAGATTGTTATCGCATAAACGATCATGTTCGTGAGTTTATCGAAAGCATCAAGAATGATAAGATCAAGGAAGAATGGCTGCACAGCTATCTATTGTCATTAAGAAGCCCAATAAAACCCACGCCCACATCAACGGATACCAAATCATAACGATGCAGAACACCACAGGTAAATTTATTGAGAAGATCGAGCGCCACCTCGCTCGAGACATCGAAGAGAGCCACATTTTTTTCGGGCACATTCGAGGGCTACATACGTCAGAAACAGGGGAACGCAGCTGTTTTCGCCTACGACGTATTCGAGGGCGTCCATGCAGGTCTGGAAACGTATACTGTCGCGATTGACTTGGAAGACGCGTATGAGATTGACGTCCGAGTACCCCATCAACATGCTCTTGCTCCGTAACGTTGACTCTTTCTTCGTCAGATGGATATCAACTAGAGTTACCATAATGGTCAGATGGAAAAAGAGGACGTTTCGACGTGCGCCTTTAAATCCAGTGCACGCTTATTGTAGGGTTACTATAATTGTCAGATGGAAAAAGAGGATACGCAAATTTTCATGAAATATGGCCAATATTAAGTGTTGCACAAATAAAATTAAAGTTAAACTACATAAAATATTGTTCTTATTTGATTATAAACTTGTATTAACTGAGTGTTAACTGAGTTTCGGCATTTTTTTAAATCTTATTTTTTAAATTTAAGTTTAATCTTCAATTCAAAAATTTACTATAGTCCGTTCAGATTCGTTTGCCGAGATGTTATGATTTATAATTCAAAAAGTTCTTGATGATTTCACATGAATTTTGGCATACGTTGTTAAAATGTCCATGTCGCGAAAACATATGTGTTACTTGATGTCTAGCTGTAACGGTTATTTGAAAGCGGCGAATTCTTTTGATGTTTGCCCATGTAAATATTATTTCGACCATAAACAAAATATTTTACAGTAATCTAGTGCAATGATGACCCATAGGCGTGTCCACAAAATTTTACATGGTGGCAGGTGTAAAAAAATTTAAAATATATCTTTTGTTCGTAGAGTCAATTTGATATTGTTCCATGCTCTTGGTGTGAGTTTCACAAATGTTGTCGCTGCCTTTGAAATAAGTACATATATTTCTTCATGTAAGGAAATTTTGTCTGTAATAGTTGATCCAAGATATCTGAACTTCTGTATTGAATCAAGCGGGCTAATTTTTATAAGTAATGGTTGATGGTTTGCTTATAACATTTTTTTGAATTGCTTGGGTGGTATTGAGCAATGAAATGTTTTACAAATCAACTTGTAAATTTTGCAAATCAAACTTTTTTTAGTGTAGACTTAATCAGAGTAATGATCATTCATAATCAGACGAGTCAAATAGGTCGATTACTGTTTTCGGCTGAACAAACAACAAACCTTCCTTTTTCCAATATTCCTCTTCTTGGCGTAACACATGATCCTCACATTTCACCCAGTAGTCTTTATGTATATTTGATAGAGCCTGATTTGTAAGTGTCTCAATATCACATAATTTGAAAGTTGTATTTGTAGATGCTACGTGTCCTTTAACTTTTGCCCAAATTAGCTCTATAGGATTTAAGTGTGCATGATATGGAGGTAGTCTCAAACATCTATGACCATGTTCTTCAATTAACTTGTCTATTTTAAATATCTTTGTTCGTTGTGTCTGTTTTACAAGGTTAAGCAATTCGGGTTTCAAGTACCTGTCGGTAACTGGTATGTGTTCTTTTATGAGCCACGTTTTGATTGCATCTTTTGTACTTGATGATGTTGGGATTCTATCTTCTACGTTCACTACGTTATGGTATGAAGCATTGTCCATTATCAGACAAGAAGGTCTATCTAATATTGGAAGAATACTTTTTTCGATCCAGTCTTCGAATATGTGCCCATTCATTTCGGAGTGGTAGTCTCTATTGTCAATGGATTTTGAAATGAAAATTAGATGAGCATTCTGCAACAACCCATTATGTCTGTTACCTGCATGTGCAACTATCAAACGTTGCCCTTTACTACTTGGTACTGATCTTTTAATACTTCCATCTGCTAACTGCCATTCCTTTTCATTTGTATGATGAGCGTTGATCCAAGTTTCATCTAAATACACAATATCATAACCATTCTCGCGCATTCCCTTCACTTCACGTAAATACTTGCTTCTAAGAGCTACCAGATGTGGCTTTTCACAAATAATGTTTTTTCCACCAGCATACTTTCTAAAGGTGAAGCCTGCATTTCTTACAGTTTTCCATAATAAAGTTTTTGATATTTCAATGTCGTTATTAGTTTTCAGCCAAATCTTCAACTTTCTAAGTGTCACTTCTTCGTTTTTATCAAACATTCTACATATTTCTCTTTTTGCTAGGTCCTTATCGAAACTGTCTATCTTTTCTTTCCTTCCTTGCTTTCGTGAATTTGTTGGCAATAAATATCCGCTTGCTTCCACTATTCGATCAAATGAACGTTTACACAAACCTAAAATATGCATTGTTCTCTTCTCAGGATTTGATAAAGAACAATAAAGATGTCCCTTTTTACGCTCTCTGCAGAAGTATTGATAAATCTTTATAGCAATGTTATGCTCAGTAAAATATTTCGCTTTCAGATTCATTCTCACATAGACTTGCAGAAGGTAATATGCTTAGTGCCGCCTACTTTCTGTAAATATTGAGACGTGCCTCTGACTTGTGACTTGAAATCGAGTCAATAGCCGTTTTTGATTTCACATAATTCTAAGTTCAGGAAAAATAATATTTGGTGCTAAACGGGAATTTCCATATGTAACATTGCTTTATACAAATGTACAGTGGAAACAACTACTTTTAGAACGGTGCACATTCTACCGTGAGGGTCATGCCTTTATATTTAATAATCAGCTGTGAGATGTAAGCATCTACATAATCCAGCGGTTGTTTATAATTTAGATTAACTTTTTTTTAATATAGGTTAAATAAGGTATCTTTGATACTGGATCACATTTCTTTGATAAAAAAATATTTCTATAGCGACATTATTATTCTAAACCTAACTTCAAATGATCAATCCAAATGAACAATAAGTTTTTGATAAAAATAATTTAACATCTCGGCAAACGAATCTGAACGGACTATAATTAATAATTATCACTAACGAACTCGCGTTACCTTCTGCTATGCGAAATGCGTTATGTTTACAAAAAATTGAAAATGGCTAACGGAACCAGAAGTTCTGATGGCTAATGTTAATATTGAGCTAAATGTAGCAGGCGCGCGAATTTATTTCACTATACATAATAGATTAAAGTATATAGCACAGAAAAGAAAGTATCGATCGATCGGGGACGGACGGACGGTCGGGGACGGAGAAAAACCCGGACAAAAGCCATTTTTCTGGAAAGCCGCCCGGACAGGAGCATAAAAAGAGGACGTGTCTGGGGAAACCCGGACGTATGGTAACCCTATATCAACGGCGTTTCTCGACAGGAAGGTTGCTCGTAGGTGCGGTTGTCGGACATCTAAACCCATAACAATACGACCAGGTGTACCACATGGATCCTCCCTATTACCGTATTATTGAATGTCTACACCTTGGCAATCACACAGCATCAGCTCGATGGAAGAGGTAGGGCACTATATTTTGCAGGCGATATTTTGATAGGCAAACAGGGAAATTCTTCCCCTGTATCTTGGTCTATTTCAAAAGTTTTCAGTGATGTCTTTAATACGTCGTTGTAATGTTTCTTTTAACCATCCTGAGATCGTATGCCATTCTGTAACTCACCATAGAGACGGATCTTTGGCAAGCGATGCTCTGGCATACGTACCAAATGACCTGCCCAGCGAATCTGTGTCTGCATCATCTGACACAGATTAATACTCTCGTAGTGTTAATGCTAAAGATACCAGATCTGTCAAAGACAGTGGTATCCGGAATTTTGTCTTGACATCTGATGCTCATAACTTTTCTGAGACAAGTTATATGAAAGTGATGAGTTTCCTCACATCTCGTACATACACAGTCCATGTTTTACCAGCGTGTAACAGCACTGGAAGTACCACTTCTCTGTAAACTTTCAGCTAAATTTGTATGTTAATGTCAATTGTATGCCACACAGAAGTCAGAGGCATGTTGTTTCCATGCTTATTGAAATGTTATTTTAACCTTGAGCTAAATAAAAGTTTTATTGCGATTATATGTTGACTCTATTTGCAACTGTTATGAAACAGTATGTTGATTTATTCAAAAACACGAACACCATCTTGAATTATTTAGTCCTGTATCGACACGTTTATCGTTGAATAAAGAGGGCAAAGAATACTAACGCAGTGACATACCATGCATGTTGTAGGATACAACTAAGAGGTTCGAACACTAATCTGAGATCCTATAGAATACAGTTTCTTAAAGTGGGTGATATTGAACACTTATAATACTTTTGTATATATTTATTGTAACTTCACCCTTTACTTCATATATCTTATGTGAAGTATTGACACATATTTATCATTGGCATCTATGGTTTTGCATTAGTTTTTCCGTCTTTACGATCTTGTTAAGGTATTTGTTGTGATACTTACCAAGACTTTATATTTACATAGTTTATCCTCAAAAACTCATACACATATTGACTAGCAAAGCTAAATATGAACATTTGGCAAGAAAAGTTTGACCTCCGAGGGAATATATGGTGGTTAGAGGATAAATTATAATAAATGAACTTTTGGGCGGAGCTATCAATAAATTATGTCATCATTTTGCCATTTTTTATCAGTTTCCACCCCGTCAAATATTTATGGACGCCAGCGCTAAATTACATCAGAATTATTTTTTTTTAAATGAACTTACAAAAATATAAAAAGGTGGGGAAACATCATTTACTTGAAATTCAACACACACATACAAACGGTTCAACTTGCATAAATGGAACTTGAGGAAAATTCCATTTGGTGGTTTTCTTTCTTTCTTTTGTTCGCTACTTGATATCTACATTGTCAGACGTCTTATGGACAGGGCCTAATTTAGACGATAAGGCCCTATGCTATTTGAGAAATGGGCCCTTTACACGTAATATATGACAATTGCTTACTCGGACAATTTTTTTGGGAACCCACAAGAACGTGGAGGTCATAAGCTATAGCTTGTGTAGCTTATACGTAAATCCTGCACTGTATATATATATATATATATATATATATATATATATATATATATATATATATATATATATATATATATATATATATATATATATATATATATACTAATTTACTATATGTATTCATTAATACATGTTAGTCAAACAGTCCCTTATGTAAACTTAGATTTGTGTATGGGCCATCGAGGAATAATTTTGATCACATGTTTTCGTAATCTCACATGTAAGTTACAGTTATCAGAATACATAGACACACAAAAGGTCAAATGGTTCGGCCACACAACCTGAATGGAACCAGATCGCATTCTATCGATAGCTTGCAATAAAGAATCAATCATCTCAAAGGAGAAACACTGCACTATAGCAGCAGCATCGCAGTTAGCGTTAGAAAGCTTTGGCTCCACGTGATACCTAACGGCACATATGGATAAGACAAGACAAGACATGTTTTTGTATTAAATCTCTGTTTTATCATCTTCATGTTTCGTTATTACCGTTAACCCTTGTTTATACTACAAACTATTTTATTATTATAATTTTCTTTAAAGTGCTCTTATGGTAAGGTACTTTTTTTTCAACCTCGGACATGGTCCAATTTCGCTCTTCGTTCATTCTCAGGCTCCTGAAGATCACCATTATGTAGTTCGGAGAACGAGTACATTGTGTCATAGTTTACATCTTAGCTGCGATATTTACGCGTTTCGGCCTGACATATCCTACTTCAGCATAGCTTTTGCAACACTTTGACCATATTTGGGACGAAAAAAGCATCGCCAGCCCAAGTTCTGCATAGTCGTCTCTTACAGCATGACTGTCAGGTAATAATGTCGTCGTTCTTTACTCCCCTTTCTGGTCCCGGCAACACAAGGGTGTCAGTTTGGTTAGGCTTATATCAGAGTTTGAAACCATCAAATAATAATAGAGGTCGCGTTCTGGTAATCCAGCCACCACGAATTCAATAGTGCGTATTTAATAGTGTGATGCAAAACGATAACCGCCGGGGTATAGGCCCTATAATACAACACGTATTTATGCCCCAATACTAATATTGGAGTCATGGTGACAGGAATATCTAAATTAGTAATTACAAATATAGACATGTATCAAGTGAACAAAAGAAGAAGAATCTGAGTCAGTATCACCATGATTTTTTATGGTCAAAAACTTCTGATATAACTCAATTGGATTCACCACGTAGTTCTTCTTCTTCTTCTGCGTTCATTCTCAAACTCCAACTGGATCTAGCTGGATCGTGGTCCTGCTAATTTCCAGCAGGATGTAGTCCAGAAAATGGAAATGCGTTGTGTCGCCGTTTTATTTGCGCCAATGGCCCGACACATCCGTCTTCGGCGGACCACGTAGTTGAAAGTAACATACCTCACTACACAGGGATATCATCCCAATTTCCCGTTTTTGTATACAGATAACATGGTCAACCTAAATGTGAGAGTTTAATAATATTTTTAACATTATAGACAAATGAATACAATTAGAAAAGAGAAAAACTAATAGTTATATTCAAGTTTAAAGTGACTGTGAAGCTGGATAGATTTCTTAACTTTGTTTATACACAATAATTAGATAAAAACAAATTTATTTACAATTACTCTTATTATCTCCCCTTTATTGCAATCTGCCACCCACCTTCTATCCTTTGTTTACTGAGACTTGCGGTATTGACTCAACTGGCTATGTGCATTGTTCTTCGTTGTGATCTGGCAATAAAGGCCCATAAGCATCGCTGGTGGCGGATGATCGACCTGTCCGTGTAAATCACAACATCTGTGCCGTCGGGAGTCACAACATCGGGAGTCCGTGCGGAGAATTTTGAACGCAAATCTCCACATGTATTCTTACAGGATACAGATTAAACACAAGCTTACACCTGACGACATGAGGAAGCGATTGATCATGTGCCAGTGGTTTTGCGACAAGATTGACGCTGTGCCAGACTTCCTTGACAATATCTGTTTTTCGGACGAGGCACATTTTCTGTTGTCATGTTACGTGAACTTGAACAATATCTTCTGGGGTAGCACACCCCCTGAGCTGCAAAGGCCATTACACTCGGCGAAGTGCACTGCCTGGGTCGTCATCTCCAAACATGGCATCATTGGACCATTCTGGTTTGAGGACGACAACGAGCGGTCTGTGACAATCACCACCAAGCGATATGTCCAGGTGCTTGGCAAGTTCTGGACAGCATTTTGTCGACGAAGAGGAGTCATTGGGGTCCTCCAGTGGTTCCAGCAGGATGGTGCCACCCCCATACCTCAAACGAATCATTGGAATGGCTACAGCAGCATGTCCCTGACTGACTGATCAGCCACAAGTGTGACCCCGAGTGGTCGCCGCATTCACCCCACCCCCTCAATTCAAAATGCAGGTCTTCGAATCATAACAGGAGGACTAAGGATCACACCTATAACAGCAGGATTACAAAACCTAACAGACTGCAGGGATGAGAAAATCACAATAATGACAGAAAAATTTAGACGCCTGAAACACCACCCTATGCATGAGAAAACAAATTAACTAACAAAAAAACAGACTGAAAAGACCAAGCTTCAATCACCTATGAAAAAAACTTATGAAAGCCAATAAAGAAGTAACCAGCAACAATCCGGATGAATGGGAACAGCTAGAAGCATATTGTAACATCGCAAACACTTCACCCATATATACTGCAAAACTTACAATACCAGGCATTGCGAGCAAAACTATGGAAACACCTACTGCCCTTAAGGCAAAAACACTTGATCACTTAGACACCCAATACTCTACCTCACAGTGGATTCATGTCTTCACAGATGGATCATCAGAGGGTGCAGTAAAGAAAGGAGGAGCTGGGATACTAATACTCATACCAAACACCCCAAAACTAAAACTCTCAATCGCTACTGGCAAATTATCAACAAATTACAGGGCAGAGCTACAAGCAATCTTGGAAGCATCAAAGGCTCTAGAGGAACGGAGGCTCAAAGGAGCTAACATATTCTTGTGTGACTGCATGTCAGTACTCCAAACCATCCAAAAGGAACCTAAAGATCTCCTAACAAAAACAACTGTAGAACTTATAAATCAACTGGCTGCCAACAATAAAGTTGTGCTGCAGTGGATCCCTGCACACTGTGGAATAGCAGGAAATGAGGGAGCTGACAGACTGGCAAAAGCAGGTGCAAAAAAGGAACAATTTCAGCACAGAATATCACATAATATACTGAAGTAAAACCCTCATCAAAAGAAAATACAAACATACATGGAGTCAGAGAACAGGCAGTAACTTTCCACAGGACCCTATTCTAAAGCTAAACAGGTCACAACAAACCACAATTTTTAGACTTCGCAAAGGACACTGCAGACTACAAGCACATCACAAAATTAAGGCTGTCCAAACTGACCAATGCCCATGTCAAAAGGGTCCCCAGACCATATTCTGCAGACATGCCTACTCTTTGATGACATGAGAACCAAAATATAGCCCCAAGAGACAGATCTGAAGGTGAAGCTGTGGGGCAACCGTGAGGACCTCCTGCTGATGACTGAATTCATGGGGGCGCCCACCTTCCTGTATAGACTTATGAGCATAGGAAACTGATAGCAGAAGACGAACCCCCCAGATTTTTATCTCTGGGGATACCTTAAGAACAGGGTATATGGCAACAACCCCCAGACTATCCCTGACCTGAAGGCAGCAATCACAGCAGCAATAAGAGTGATCCTAAGGAAGGAATGTGGGAGGTTCATCGAGAACTTTGCCCGCAGGATTCAAATGTGGCTGCAGCGCCAGGCAGCTCATTTGGAGCAAATTTTGGAGCGCCAGTGAAACAAAGAGTTTTTGTTGTACAGACTTGAAACTTTGGAGATGTCTGCTACACAGGCTTGACCTAATGTAGCTAAAGTTTTGTGTCAATCTAGTCTGATAGTCAGGATAGTCGTTGTCAGATATTTTGGTGCTATTGTCTAAGTAAACAATAAACAGAAATAGAGAAAGTACACATCCTTGTCTTACATCCAAACTGTAAGAAAAACAAAAGTTATTTCTACATTTTACAAGTCCAACATTAGTTAAAGTAACACATTTTTTTAACAATACAACACTAGAAATGAACTAAAATATGACAGTAGATGTGACAAATTTTATACTTTAATTTTAATCATTTAACATGAAAAAATACCAATTAGTTTTAAATTAAATATCTCACTGCAAAGAAAGAGATACATTAGATTTCTGAATGTTTATTCATTCTCTTGATGAGCTGCTATATTTTCACTAGTCAGCATTTTTGTTCTAAACATCTCTAAAATAATGAAAGTATCCTTAAGACAAAAATTAGAAATTTAGCAACATATATTTGCCTTTTCTTTCCTGTTCATTAGTTGTCCTATGTTAGAAATAACTACACTGAAGTGATGTCTCTGCCAAGCACTTCATAAATGACAAGAATATGCAGTTTAATGAAGACATAGCTAAAGACATTTCCACAGCTTTCTACAAATATTCATAAACAGCAACAATTATAAAGATATTTTAACAGAAAAAAGGCATGGTAAATATACTTTACATTGTTTTTGTGGCTTAGTGAGAACTAACAACCCACATGAACTTGCGCTGGATTTGTGTTTCAGTAAAACCCCACTATTGAAATTAGCACTGACTAAGTTGTAGAAGGTTTGAGTAGATATGAGCTGATGGGCATCTATAGCTGTTTCCTGACTCCAGGATACCACATGCATCTACTTTCTTGGAAATGCTGTTGTTTGCAGTAATGAGAGAGTACACAAATTCGAATATGATTTATCTATAATTGGTATGAACTGTATGCTGCTGGGGATTAGAAAGGGGGCAAATAGTAGTGATACTGTGATCTACAATGCATACCATGAGGTGACTAAGGACGTTTTTGAGATGGGGTTGTATGTCCTAGAGTTGAAGTCATCCAGAAGCCAAAGTCAGCATAGATATCAAAGCTAAGCTTTTCTTTTGTTGGAGTTTGTTTAAAAACTCCCATTGCATCTATCTTGTAACAAGGCAATCAATCAATCAATCAAGTGCCATGCCAAATGGCGTTCATGTTTCTCCACGACTCTCTGTCTCTTGTGTTATCAATAAGCTCGGTTGGTGAGCTTCTACCATGCCACAATACAAATCCATCTAGTAACTTTTCTCGTTGTCGTTCCCTATCTCTTCTCCTCTTGATCTTTCCAGTGGTTATTAAGTGTTCAAGCTGTGTTCTTCTCAGCACGTCCTAGAAACCTTGACTGTCTGCCCCTAATGTTTGATATGATTGATCTTGGCAATGGTCAAACTATATTGCAATGAGGATGTTGTTCAGAGAAAGAAAATTAGTTATGTCACCATTTTATTGCATCAATGGCTTGGTACATCTGACTTTGGAGACAGCTAAGTTTTAAACAATGACACAATGCATTCCGTCCTCCATATATATCCTGTTAATCTGTAATTTAACTTTTAGCATGCTGTCAGTGCATTGACGTGACAGACTCAATGTATTTTGAGTCATGACCATTTTTAAGTTTATAGCATAGGTCCTATAGCAAAATAAATGCTGTATGACAAAACCTTTTTTTCTTCCTCTACAGGTCTCAAGATTTTACAAGTAAATTAGTGCCTCTTTGGAATATTCAAAATTGTTTAAAAGTAACAAAAAATACAATCCAACATTTTTTACTACATGTCTTGAAGATGTCTATTATGAACACTTATACCAAATATGAAAACTACCAGAGAATGGTTGAGTTATATTGCTTATACTTTTTCAGTGGTCATTCTCAAACTCCAACTGAATCTCTCTTGAAGCAGAATAATGGTCATACAAGATCTCCAGCAGCGTGCAATCCAAAGAATGGAAATGCATTGTGTAACTGTTTTATATGCATCAATGACCCAACACATTCAACTTTGACAGTAGTATTTATTTTTGAAAAATGTAAGTAATTTTGGTACAATACAAGTATCAGTGGACAAATCATGTGACAACATATCAACTTTTAAATTTCATGCTATTGCACTATCTCGGAAACTTAAAAAGTCGTAACTTAAAATACCGATCTAGCCATTTGCATGCAATGAACTGACCATCCACCTCCCACTCAGTGTGCAGCGCGCATACTGAGTGGTCAGGGGATCTCATTGCATAACATGTAGAATATTGGAAGCGTCGGTATATGCATCTTTATCGGAATTGCTTTCCATTTAATTATGTTAGCTATTTGTTCCGTAGAAACCTGTCCCCTGGTTCTTGTATTGTACCGTAATTTTTTGCATCATGGCAGTCTTATTGGAATCTAATTTTCATACAAATTTCAATTTCAACACAAGTAATAATTAGTAATCTCCTACAACTGAGTAAAGCTATGTTGTCTTGATGTAATCTCCTACAACTGAGTAAAATTATGTTGTCTTGATGTAATCTCCTACAACTGAGTAAAATTATGTTGTCTTGATGTAATCTCCTACAACAGAGTAAAATTATATTGTTTTGATATAATCTCCTACAACAGAGTAAAATTATGTTGTCTTGACGTAAGACTTTCAAGGTTTCAGTTAGAGGGACTTCTTTCTTAATCTACAATTAGAAATTATTAAACATTGTGCAGCAAGCTCGCTCGCTCGCGCACACACATGAAAATATACATTCCAAATAGGGTCACTCGAGCTAACAAACTGCTAGGGAGTGACCAGACCAAGGATGGCCTCCAAGTTCTTCTGGAGGGTGTTATGTGCAGTGTTAGCGCCTCTATAATGAAAAAAGCAACATGTTACAGAAACAAAAAGAAAAAAGTGTTCTTCATGTCCAGCTGCCATTGAGTCAAATTAGGCCATCTGGATGACAGAACCAAATAAAAAGTTCATATTGAGAACAAGATGAGCTAAGTATCATATTGTTAAGAAGAAACACTTTGCTGCAAGTGTTACAAGACAGAAAATAATGAAAATTTCTCACAGATGTCTCTTGTAGAACTGGAACAGACAATATCAAGATAGTAAAATACAAATACATAAGGAAATATAATCTCATGAAATAGGATATACTTAAGAGGAATCGCTATCAATATCCACAGGCAAGATATTACCCTGTGTTAGTTCAATTC
Organism: Meghimatium bilineatum; assembly: GCA_034231615.1. NCBI lineage: Eukaryota > Metazoa > Mollusca > Gastropoda > Stylommatophora > Philomycidae > Meghimatium > Meghimatium bilineatum. The sequence continues at coordinate 58,844,665 of CM067298.1, forward strand.
TTGCGCCAGCTGAAAAAGAAAATGCTACTTTTCCCCGTGATGATGATGATGGTGGTGGTTGTGGAGTAGGCTTTGACATACCACTATAATTGGAACGCATTGATAATGAATGTCCCGATGGGTCTTTCCTATCAGGCTTTCCTACATTTTCAGGACTTTTAGCGAATCTCGATGATTTTACAGAGCTTCTAGAATATTTTGAAGATTCTTCAGTACTTTTAGGAAACCGTGAAGATCTTTTGGGGCTTCTAGCATGGCTAGAATATTTTCCACGATTTTTATTATGTTCGGAAGAGTTTTCAGAACTTGTAGACCTTGAAGAGCTTATAGAACTTACAGAAGACCTTTCTGAACTACGAGAATATCTTTTTGCATGTCTCTTGGTCTTGGGAGGACTTGAGTATCTTGCAGATTTTTCTGTTGCTGCACGCTTTGAAGATTGTCCTTCGTCTATTGTATGTTTTTCACTTTTCACATGCTTTTGTTCCATTGATGATTTCCCCTAAAGTGAAAATAACAGGATGAAGATTTAAAATAATTTATACATATCAAAATTAATATTTTTTCTTACAGTTTTAATTTACAAGTCTGCTTATAGAGGAGATCATTCATTCATCTAAACTCAGGTGATGTGATAGTGAACAATAATGTTGAAACCTTGGAAGCAACAAATTCAACAAAGTATAGGTCTTACTTTGTAGATGCTATCTGTTTTATCAAGAGAAGGATCCTCTTCTTCAACAAGGTCTAGAAATATCCATAAAAAGTGATATCATTCCATTAGTGAAAACCAAGATCATGACAACTGATAAAACCAAAGTAACACCAAGAAAAAAAAAGATAATATGAAACTGGAAAATGTCGACAAGTTTGATTATCTGGGTGCAAATATAAATAACTTAAGTGAGTGTACAATGGAAATTAGGAAACGATTAGTGATAGCGATAATGAAATTAAAAGAAATGAAAAATATATGGAAGAATTGGTACAAAGAGACAAATGGTATATTTCTTAGATCATACATTTTTCCAGTTTTAACATACAGCTGTGAGACTTGGACAATAAACAATGGCAAAAAAAATATTGGCATTCTCACACAGGGCAATATTAAGAATTTCCCGGACAGAAAAAATAAGGAACAGTGAGGTTTGGAGTAGGCTGAATATAGAGGAATGATGGCTGGTGAATACAATTTGACATAGAAAACTGAAAAAAGAGTCATCTCCTCTCCCTTGTAGTCTTTACTTCCCAGATTAATCTGGTACCCATTTAAGGCTGGGTCGACCTGGGAGCTGTTGCGATCTGAAAAACATTTCTGCCTCAACTGGGGAATGAATAAATTATTAGCAGGAGACCAACATGAATTGAATTTACTTGATAAACTATATGAAATACGCTTAATCCCACAGATTTTAACTTGACCCACTGATGAACCAACACTACTAAATTTGTCATAATGGGGTGCAAAGGGTACTGCATTGCTCTCAGTGGATCAAGGGTTTAGAAGATAACCAAGATCCCAATAGTACCTTCACGTGGTGCACCATGGAAACAGAAATACAGCGACTCGTGCTGATTCTGGCTAAAACTTTTAGGAATCGTGTCTGTAAATGTGGAAGCAGCAGATGAGAAGAGCAAAATAGACAAGACATCTCCGACAACACATGCAGTGGCACTGTCGACACATAGTGATGCTAGTCAGTTCAGAGGAAGCATTGGAGGGGTGGCCAATGCAGATGTTATGAAGTGGGTAGATGTTATGAGAAATATTAAGAGTCTGTGTGTCAGACTCCATAAGGATAGCATATTGAGTACACTGAGAGGGTAGCACAGCGCCACAGGACAGCATCGTGTGCAAAGAGAATTGGAAAACGTTTCAAGGAAATCGGAACAAAAGTACTGTCAGCCTGAGATAAGTTTCTAGTTACTGGTGCTCCCAGCCCAAGCCCAACTCTACAGTCGAGTTTTCCTATACTGGAGGAATCATGCTTGTTGAGAGAAAAAGTTCAGTACCCAATAGGCACAGGCACAAATATCAAGGAGACAAGCTCTGTTCAGCTCAAGAACAAACTTCATAGTCCCCAGTGCACCAAAATTTGTGTATAGACTCAGACTTGGATGAGGAGTTTACATTGGTGAACAACACCTCAGTTAAGAGGCGAATGAGCCAGGGCCCAACATTTCTGTTCGGTTCTTCAGAAACCAGGCACGTGGATGAGAAAAGGTTAGTGTCCAATGGGCACTGGCACAATATGTCTAATTACACAAGGCAAGTTCACTGGCTGCGGAATACGTCATTCTAGATAGACATGAAGAACAAACTGCCTCAGAGTAGGGTCAATACACATTCGCCGTCTGGCAACAGATATGAAGGCTGTCACAGGCTAGGGTAGTCACCATAAATGTCAAGACATGCCGAAATCGGCTGTGCTGGGCCTATAAGGTGCATAATAGGTGTACCGCGTAACTATGCTCCCGGTGGAAATCACATAAATCTACGTGGTAATCATTATGGAGCGAATGAAAGAAAAAAAAACTGTTGTAATTTATAGGCATACTATGCACTCTATTTGTTCAGGCTAAACTGATCCATCGGAGTCTATTTCTATTAGAATTTCAGAATAATCGCCATCTAATTTGAAGCCATAGAACGGTCCTAAGAATATCATGGACAGAAAGAAAAACTAACGCAGATGTCTGCAAAGATCTGAACATAGAAGACTAACTCCTCAAAACTATTAAAAAAACACAAACTTACATATTTCGGACATATGAAGAAACATAATGGTTTCGAAAGATTAATCATGAAAGGGAAGGTTCCAGGGAAGAGAACAAGAGGAAGACCAAGACTACGATGGACACATGACATCGAAAACCTTCTGAACATGACAATGGAAGAAGCTGGGCTGCTTGCACAAAACTGTGAGGCTTATAGAGTGGCAGTGAGGACAATGTTCTGCAAAGGATACATCACGAGAGAAATCTAATTCAATTGATATTTTAAGTGTTAATTCAAGAATGAAAATTACAAGACATCCAGCAAACTGTTAGGGGATTTAAGTGTTCACAGAAATCTGCTCTAGATATTATGCAAGAACTCAACAAAAAATAGAAAATCTATTAGCAATCGGAATAACAGCAGGGCACAAGTACATCAGCTCACAGGGCACAAGTACCAATCCGCCATCAAACAAGTTAAAATAGGGACATGGAACGACTGTGGCATCAACAATAAAGACACAGTAATAGTTGAATTTATGATTAAATACAAGATGTCCGTAATGGGAATTGCAAATTTTAGAAAGAAAGGTAAAAATATGAAACTAACCCACAACTCTGTACTATCCTGTAGCGGTGTAAAAGAAGATCACAGGAATGTTTAGGATTCATTCTCAAACCAGACACAGCCAAAACCATAAACAATTACTGAAACAAGTGCAGGAATTTAAATACTTCAGGAGCATTCAATCCTGTCACACCCGCTCAGCAAAAGCAGAGAAAAGAATAGATAGATAAGATAGGTAGAAATCTAATACCTCATCCTCTGAATCATCAAACACACATTCAACAACCTGTTCAGCTGTTTTTGAACACACATAAATTACTGTCACCACATGTATGCCATTTTGTGAATCAGCTATCCCACAATGCAACGCATACTTTGTGACTTTCTGGTTCTAAGGATGACAGACCACCTGAAGTGTAACTGTGCATGCCCAAATTGCCGCTTGATTCAAGCCCATATAATATTTTTAGAGGGAATATAGATTACCACATAAAAAACTACAAGAGAGTACATGATTATTGATATTTTTCATAACCACACGACAGAACAACAAATTAGTGGTAGCTCTACACAAGACCAATATCAGATTAGATGCACAGTAATTGATAGCAGTAGAAGTGGTATGGAATTAAATTATAATTCTTGTAAATTTTGGAGGTGTTTCACACTTAATTGATTAGTAACAAAACCATGGGTTTTACTAACCTGTTCTTCCAGCATGAATGAGTGATGTCATTTATTTTATTATGAATCTTTTAATTATACTTTCTACAATATGTATTATATATGTAAATGTTGGGCAAAGAGTTATCTGTATGTTCATATTGGTTAAACTTGTTTCTGATAATTGTTTTTTTAAATAAATTAGATAAAATTAAATGTTAAAAAATTATTTGATAAAATCATTAAAAGCATTTCACTTAAAACTTTATTTAAACTGATTTTATGCACCTATAGGCTTCCAAACTGTTATATTTATTACTATTATGCATATATACATACTTCAGGAAAGTTTCATTAATTTTTTTATTACAAATACATTAAAAAAATACTTCACAGTGGTCATGCCCTCATTTTTTTCTGACCGTTATAATCATAAAAATGTTCCATACTATTGTCACTAAATGTTTCAAAAATTGATCCCATATCATTCATAGAACATGATCTATAAGTGAAAACCTTCAATGAACAATGTTTCACTGATTTACATTCGTTTAACATAAGAAGAAAATAACTATAAAATTTCCACTTACCACTCAATGCAAATGAATAATATTCCCATGTGCAAGCAGTCCACAAAACTAAACACATTATGCATATAATTCATAAGTTTAACCTTTAGGACCTCGGCAGATACGCCAGCATGTATATGCCACTGAGGGCCTGACACCCTACAGGTCCACCCGTTGCAATGCGCTGATTCATCAGTACAGAACTATACAAAGTTAGGCTCACATGACTAATGTTTCACGCCAGAAAAATGTCACTACAGCACAGCTAAATCATTTACCACTTCAATCAATAATATATCAATAAAACCCATAACCCTTCAGGGTCGTAGGGGTACCACATTGGAAGCTTCAGCACACAGAGTCCTCCAGCGAATTCTATCCTCAGCGATGCGGATGAGTGTGGAAATATCTAGCCCTGTCCATTCCTTGATGTTGTCTGTCCATGTCTTTATTTGTCTTTATTTACCACTTACATTGTAAGGAATCGGAGTACATAATCATGATGGTGTCAGATAGAAATATCTCTAGGTCTAACGTTGAACGAACTGGATCGCCATGTACAAACAACTACCTCACTCATAAGAGTTTATTGACTCATAGAATTGATTTCTACTGCAAATGATAAAATACAACACTGTGAAGTCTGTAGCAAGTTATATCTCTATATGATTGCAGCATGATTATATCCATTTAAAAAACCCACAAATTTGCATTGATAAAGACTTACCCCTGAAGAGCTTAGTGCATTTTTGGAAGCCAGGAGAGCACTAGCAAGAGCACTATTGGAGAACAAAGTCTGCAAGGCTGTCTGAGGATCTTCTTTGCCAGTTAGTGTGCTGGACTGGAGACACAACAATAAATGTATATAGTGTATATAGAGGCTACAAGGTTGGGGGGATATGGTACTTATTTTCTCCCTCAACTGAGGTAGTAAACAATCAGATTTTCAAATTCATCTTATTATTTTATTTCCTCATCTCAACAAAAACATAAGAATGGATTTTATAAAGATGGTGTGAAATAATTAATTCCTACATAATGGTGATTTTTATAGTAATGTGTTACATATAATAGATTAAAAATACAATTATGCAGCGCCGAGAATTTTAAGAAAAAAAATCACAAGGAAGCAGATGGGATTTTAACCCTTAAGCTACCATCTATTACCCCTGCAACACTTCCATCAGATTTTGAATAATCCGTATCCCTAAAAAAGATGTGATTTTAGTCAAGACTTCCAACATGTATCACCTGTGTGGCAATTGGGGCATGGACTTCCAGTTCAGAGTGTAAAGAATAGAGCCACTGTATTCTATCCAGGCATGTTATAGGTGAATATGGAAATTGGGGGGATAGTTCGACGTCACCTGCGAAAAAAATCATCGTCACATCTTGTCAGAATTTTTTACTCTTTTCTTCATCAAATAGTCCCCATAGATGACAAAGAGATTAAGCTAGCAGACATTACACCTTTGTCCTTTTGTGGCACACTCCTAGGTGACGGAGAATGTTAGATGTGACTCACTGATGATGGGTCAGCAAATCGGACAGAAGAATGAGTAGATAGTTTGACCAGAAGTGTATGCTGTGCTCCTGGCAGAATGTGGTAATCCTGGGATACTGGTGCACTGGAATGCCTTTTTTTGGGAGCTAAACATGCATCCATAAACTCCCCTTGCACATTCATACCTTCAAGACCTTATATATTTGTCCAGGTGTCACCTCAGTTACACAACTAAGAAGCCCATGTGTTTTTGTCAGAAAGGCTATGGGCAATGTCTGCACATTTCAGCTAAACACATTCAACTTCAGCATGTAATATGACAGACTCTACTCTCAAAACCTTTTTAGTCACCTCTTACAACATGCATGACAGGCTACAGTGTCTCTATTCTTTGCTCCATTTTGGGCCTGCAACACATGGTAAGTGCAGTACTTGCTTTGTTTCTGTCTTTCTATTTTATATCTGCTAATTACTAACTTTAAACATAAAAAATGATTAAATTATCTTTAAGATGATGTGGACATCTTAGAGGGCATCGCAAATCCCAAAGTTAAGAACTAGAACATTAATACACAGCAGGTTTAATCTAATGTCCCTCCATAGAATTGTATCAGTTATACAATCCATCATGCCACTCTCTAATAACAAACTACAAGCTCTAACTGTATACATATACTATTGGAATTCTAAGCACAATACTCTATTACGATATTTTCTCTTGCCAAATCTGAAAATTCAGATATCATTCAAAATATAGTACATTTAATTGGGTGATACATTACACACAATTCAGTATAGTTTAAAATAAAATGTCATTCTCTACTGATGTTATCAATTCTCATGAACTGCTCCACACCACTTATCAAAATGATACATAAGGCTGGTCTGTTGCCTAGCCATTTTGCCACCACCTTTCTACCTATGGCTACTCTATATATATTTAGGTATTTCCCTGTACTTTTCTGACATATTTAGTTCTATATTGATGCTGATGTCAAGGCATTGTTAATTTCTGTTTATAAACTGATTTGGTTATAAACCGAGGACATGATTTTAATGTCCAAAATGTGACACAAGTCTAGAATCTGTTTATAGGCTGAGGTGTAGAATCCTATTATTATAAGAATGAATGAAGGGACACACAAAATTATGCTAAAAGGAAATTAACACACACTTTATCAATCACAAGATTCAAGGTAATTTCTTTCATTTACCCCACTCACATTACCTCGGTACCTGAATAAATACGGTCACTATATTCTGGGAACCACACACCAGAGATAACCAGAGCTCGACCCTTCCCTAACCACCTCTATAGACGGATATCACAGGTAGCACAACTTTGGAACAACAGACCGTACTTTCCTGGACAAATTGTTTGTGTTTGGTGTCCAGGTGTTCTGATGTGGAACTGTGCTAGTAAATAATAATTAACTAATTATCTTGCCGTAGGGTTCAGATGAAATTACAGCAGACAGTAAAGTTTTTCCCCCCCAGTTACCAGAATTTGACATTTAAAAAAAAATTATGTTGTACTCATGTATAGGTCGATACCCCTAAATCAAGTTTGGATAAATGTCCAAAACTTCTCGGTTTATACTCTGTAATTAACGGTATTTCCCCAATATAAAAACTCATATTTCAAAAAATATTTTCATTATTCATCCTTCATCACCAATTGTCATCTATGCTATTATCTCTCTATGATCCTTCAATTTGCTTCCTACTTCACTCTTTGAATGTGTACCTATGATCTTTTTCTCTCTTTTTTTTCTTAATGTGAAGTTATTTAATTTTAATCTTCCACTACATGTTTTTTAACCATATTCTAGCCTCTTCTTGATAGCAGACTACCTCTCATGTTCCTCTTTGCAGTGACCTTTCTGTTTTTTTTTTCAATTCTTCTTTCTCCTTTTTTCTTAAGGTTTGCTACTCACTGTACCACCATTAAAAAAAACACCATCCATACAGATTCGTCACTATTTATCCATTGTTTTTTCATCCTGATTAAGTTTTTTTATAGTTAAAAATGTCTGTGTTTTGCCATTTTCAACTACTGTATGTTGACAGGTCTAAAAGGGGAACAAAGGATAGAGACACTGCTACCTGCTATGCATGTTGTAAAAGGCGACAAAGAAGGTTTGGGGGATAGAGTTAGCTGTTCCCTTCTATAGAAGGTCAAAGTGACCCATAAGCCATGCTGAAGTCGGATGTGTCAGACTGAAAAATGTAAATATTACAGTCAAGCTGTAAACCTTGATACAAAACATTCTGCTATCTGGATTACATTCTGCCATATCGATTCCATTCTGCTATCTGGATTACATTCTGATAATCTGTGGTTTACACCATTAATCTCTTGAATGGATACTTACAGGCAAAAGAGCAAGGGGTAGACCAAAAGAAACACTCAGAAGAACAATACTTAGATAAAGTAAAACAATCAATATCCATACTATTCAAGAACTGCAAAGAATAACTTTGAACAGACAGAATTGGAGAGATCTGATCTCTGCCCTATGAGTTAACTTCAGCGCAAAAGGAAAATGAATGAATCTGTAGTTTGAGAATGAACAGAGAAGAAGAGGACTCTTTGTTAAGACTTTAATTTATATATTTCTGTTTATACTGGCATTTACCATTGTTACAGCAGCCCACTCCCATGAGTCCATTTTGTTTGGTTGCCACTGAAACTGGTAATTTCATCTCTGAAAAGCTGTCATTTGATGATATTTGAGTTTACTCTGTGCAGTGACCTCAAAGTATGATTACTTTTAGATCCAACTTAAAGCCAAATGCTACAATATATGTTAAAAAGCATATTTCTATTGTCCCTTCTATTCTAATAGAAATTAAATACATACTATTTCTATCAGCAGGTTTGCTATCATCTCAGCTTCATTGTCTGTATCATTTCTTTTCAATGTTTCCTGAAATGCATGAAAACAAGAACATGAAATAGCACTCTTTAGTCTAGATAAGGGAGGGGAGGACTCTCTCTTCACCCCTAAAATTAGAACATGCTAGGAAGCCGCCCGTGAGTTGCTGGGGCCCGAAAGGGTAGCAAAGAATAGCAACACTGTTTACCTTCCACGCATGTCGTAAAAGGTGACTAAGGAGGTTATGGGATGGAGTTGGCTGCCCCATCTGATATAGGGTCAGTGACCCAAGCCATGCTGAAGTTGGATGTGTCAGGCCGAAAGGTGCAGATATCACAGCAATGCTGTAAACCATGACAACGCATTCCGTTCTTCGGACTACATCCTGCTAATCTGCAGGAGTTTGAGAACGAACGCAGAAGAAGTGCTAGGAAGCAAGCCAAAAAAGATGGGTAAACTTCATCATTTATTGATTTTTCAACAAATAAGGTCATTAAAAAACCTACAATGAGGAAATTTGTTTTGTTTTAGGTAACACATACCCCCTCTACTGAAGAAGTATCTACAGCGCAGTATACACTTTTCTATCTCTCTGTGTGTGATGTGTAGTGTGAGCATGCACCTATGTGTTGCTAGGGCCTGAACAAAGGGATCAATGAACAGCAACACTGTAACATGTCATACATCTCACAAAAGATGACTATGGAGGTTTTGAGGCAGGAGTTGGCTGCCCTAAAAATGAGGGCCAAAGTAACTCAGAAGCCATGCTATAGTTGGATGAGTCTGCTGAAAGGCACAAATTGTTGCTTCCTAAGACATACATGACGCCTCAGTATTGCTATTCTTTGCCTTTGGGCCCTGTCTACACACAAACAAAAGTGACAGTTGCTTCATTACTCTTCACTGGGACTGCCTGTTGTAATGAAAGAGCATATACTTAACTAATTGCATATCTGTCTGTCATCTTATTGTGTTAAACATTTTTCACAATGAGAACAATTGTCACGTATTAGTTAAAAGGTCCCATGCACTACCTTCCTGAGATACTAAACCACTCTGTGTACCATGAAATGGTGGGTAGCATGGCAAAATGTACTCGGGTCACACAATATGAGCTTCATACTGACATCTGCATGCATTCATTCACAAACTGCAGCTTAACATGACATCGCAACACCTGTCAGAAGTCTATCCAACTCTTGAGATCCGGGATGAAAAGACAACCATGCTTATGGGGACCTGGAAACAAGATGCTGGGGAGAATTGTGAAGATATAGGATGCAGGACATGTCATAGCTAAAGGAAACAGCCACAGAATGAAGAAGCCTGCCCTCTGAGTGCCTATGACTAGCTGGAATGTATCTCTGTGATTCCACCTGAATCCCATGACAAAATGATTTCTAGCGACTTTCTGAAAGCAAATGGCAACACCCAAAAAATTCATGAAGAATGGCAACAGAACATTTCTTCTTTGTAATACTCTGTGTTGATAAGGTTCGACAACCTTTAAGATAACTTGTCTAGAAGGTAAACTTATTACAAACCACATGCTGCCATGCAGACAAGATACTGTTGCATCAAAGACTAAGAGAAGGTAAACATATTACAAACCACATGCTGCCCTGCAGACAAGATACTGGTGTATCAAAGGCTCAGGAAAAAAAACATGTAAACAAAAATGTTGCTGCTTTGCAGTTTCGTCTTCTTCTGCGTTCAGCATCTGCGGTCATGTCATATTATCAGGCCTGTCACCAGGGAAAAGTTCATTGACTTCTCCAGGTCAGAGAAACTTTTCAATAGGCTTTACCTTGAATCTGTAACCTCTCACCAGGTCTGCTGTTTCTGCTCTTTCTAAGTTGGGCAGTCATAAAGTATGTGTACAAGAATTTGGGTTCTGAATCCACATAGGTATTCATCTGTGTATGAGATCCTCAGTTGGTAAAGGTGACCCAATAGTCTGCAGTGGCCTGTTCTAAGGCGGAGTAGTGGGAGTTTTAACTGATTGGCCCTATGGAAGCACAATAAGAAGATTTAGACTTTGGCCTTGAGTGGGCATAACTCGATGTCATGCATCTTCCCGAATTAAATATTTTTTTTTAAAAGCATGAATCGAAACAAAGGCATGAACCGATTGGCTCTAATGAAGAGATTGGCTGGAACAGACATGGGGGGGGGCTAACTCCTTGTTCCTGGAGAAAACACACAAGCTATGCTAGGAGTGCCTTGGAATATGGTTGTGGATTATGGGGAAAAACAGCAAGGAACAATCTTAAAAAATAAAAAGATAAAAACATGTGGATTGCAATTGATGACATGAGATCTATCTGAATAATTACAATGGAGAGTTTTGTTTGCTTACATTCCCTACAGGAAAGATAAGGCTAAAATTTTAACTCAATATGTCAGTTTCTCTGGACAACCACACTCTAAGCTACAGAATAAATAATCTCTACTAAAATAACAGACTAAAAAGAACCAGCATTGCGAATGAGGTCGCCGCACTTAGAGGGGAAACTACAGCTGGCAGATGTCCCCCTGTAGAAAGATAACCCACATAGCCCATGTCTCCCCTGGGCAAAAAAAAAATTATCTCTTACCAAAAATAGATTACTCTATACCAAATGTAAAGATAAAATATGATCAAGATCTAAGTGTCCTAAAACAAATAGTATTGACAATGCTTCAAAATCATTAAGCGCAACTCTCTTGAACCAGAGTATTATACAGTAGGCTCAGCGGAGGAGGCAGTGAGAAATGATGGTGGAGGCATTTATATAGAATGGCCCAACTGAAGCAAACTTGAAAAATTAATGACAACATATGGTCATTCTACAAACTTCAAAGCAGAGTGTGAAGCAATCACAGAAGCAACTCTTTTGTAGTTGGATCATCTCAATTGGAGGAAAAAAGGATAATGATCGTGACTGATGCCAAATCTGCTTTGCTAACCCTCTAGAACCCAAAACATATTTCACTTGAATGACTTAAAATAATAACTATCTCAATTAAACAACCAAGCAAAAGAAATGTTTCTCCAGTGGATCCCAGGCCACTCATAAATTAGGGCCCAACAGTCCCCTACTAGGCGCATCCACAGGTTGCGGATAGTGGAATGGCCTCCATACGGAGTGTAGCTACCCTCCTTATTTGGCGGTTGGCTGTGATATAAGCCAAGTCTCTGGACGAATAAGCAGTCGCTGACAAGCTGACGATGTTGCTGAAGAAGAAGATAAATTAGGGGAAATGAGATAGAACAATTCTGTAAATATTCATACAGCATTAAAAAAACCGACTGGTACTCCTGTTGCTGACCACTTCAATGGCAAGGGTCATTGCGGTGCCCTTGATATTCATGATACTGCGATTAAGCCATGCTTCTCAGATAACCGGATCCGACACACACTTGAGAACCTTTATATACATATATGTGTGTGTGTATATATATGTAAAGGTAAAGGTAGGTCCCATGGCATCTGCCGTCGGGGATGAAGATAACTCTTCATGTACTAAGCCGCAGCAACTATTAGGTGGGGGTGGCCAGTTCCCTTCCTTGCTGTTTTTTTACCTTCCCTAACTCATGCGTCAGGTACTCATTTACAGCTGAGTCGACTGGAGGAGTGGTAGTGTCAAGTGAGAAATCACAACCCGAACATTTTTTTTAATGTCCGGACGTGGTTTCGAACCTGGCACGCTGTAACCAGATGATAGCAAGCAAGCTCACTATCCCCTAGGCTACCTCGCTCAATATATATGCAGCATATCCTATTCAGGACGTGGCTATCAACCCAGCATTTTTTGGCTGTAGTTATTTTTTTAATGAGCCCTTTGGTATCAATGCCTGTCAGTCCTATGGATAATATCCCATTGCTCTGTCATTTTTCTGTTTTTTTTGTTTCATCAATATTTGGGTGTGTTTTGTCTACTTTCAGTTCATATTATTTAATCTGACTGTCTAGTTTTTACTCTTTCTGGTTATATCTATTAGTTAGTTCTGCCATGTGTTTGAGAATGCCAATAGTGCTATTCTTACTCATCGTATTGTTGTGAACATGTTCTTGATAAAGGCCCTGTGTGTTATTGATGTGTTTCTAGTGATTAGCACAACTTAATTATTCTATTCCAAGTTTCATCAGTTGGATTTCAGTTTTGCTGCAATGCGTACAGTAATTATTATCGATTTTACTTTGATAACCATAAGTCTCTGCATAAGACATATCAGTTGAAGATGGGATCTTTAGTAGTACATCTACAATAACTGATACAATGACAGATGAGTATCTGTTACAGAAGAACCAGCATGAGGAAGTAACTTTAACAAATAATAATCAACACAATTCATGGTCAACGTAGAGATGTAGGTATCTTTATACTTATCACCAATCTCTGTTAAACCATTCTAATTCATGGGAAAGATGAAATACAACTACAGAATGTATTCAATGAAGGGTGATAGTGTTGTCAAAGGTCTGTTGGCTTTCAGCTGAATCTTATAAAAGTATATCTAGTACAGACAGCTGGTTCCCAAAGGGGAGGCTGTTCTTGGCTAAAAAAGGGAAAATTGGTGACAGACATCCCACCAAGGACAGTTCCTTGTTGAGGAAATGAGGCTTAAACATGTCACTAGCAGCTGAAAACAAAGACCAGACAGGACTCCCTATAATTGAGCAAGAACAGTCTGCCCTAGCAAATCAAGATGCTGAAGATGGATGGAACCTGCCAATAGGTGTTAGAATTCAAAAGTGAATATATCGAATGGTCATCATCACACATGATTTATGACCAACAAACAAAAAAATAACAACACATAGAGTGTGTGAGAGAGATATATTATCTAACCTGAACTTCATCTTCCATCTGGTCCACTAGATGTGGTCTTGCAACATTTCTCACAGGACTTGAAGTCTCAGGACTTCTTGACCTTGTTTGCTTTGAGTGATCAGGGCTTATAGGTGAATACTTTCTTTTTGATGGTTTCGAGTCAGAAGCTTTTGCCCCTGCATGACCATAGTGTATTGGACTTCTACGAAATGCTTTCAGGTCTTCAGGGCTTTTAGATTTTGAGCGATTAGAACTACGAGAATTTGTAGCACCAGACTCTGCAGGTCTTTGTGGATACTTAGACGATCCAGAATTATTTGTACTTTTATGGTGCAATGAACTTTCCTTATGAGGGGATTCTCTAATTTTGTTGGATTCTACAGCCAATGCTTTTCTAGCATTGCTTACAAATTTATTGATCTTCTGAGACTCTGCTAACTCCAGATAAGATCTAGAAAATGGAAGTTTAATTTTGGGCCGTGATGAAGGTGGAGATTTTTCTGGAGATTGATAGTTCCTACTTAGAAGAGCTAAACTATCAATTATGCCTTTTGTGTCACTGTGTTCTAGAATATGTTCAATGTCATCTTTCCATTTATCTGATCTGCTGCGTCCGGAAGATTTGGAAGCTCTACCATCATTATCTCTGCTACGGCCATCATTATCTCTTCTACGGCCATCATTATCTCTTCTACGGCCATCCTTATCTCTGCTACGGCCATCAATATCTCTGCTACGGCCATCAATATCTCTGCTACTGCCATCATTATCTCTGCTACGGCCGTCGTTATCTCTGCTGCGGCCATTGTTATCTCTGTTACGGCCATCCTTATCTCTGCTACGGCCATCCTTATCTCTGCTACGTCCATCCTTATCTCTGCTATGGCCATCATTATCTCTGCTACGGCCATCATTATCTCTGCTACTGCTATGGCCATAATCAATCAACATTGGCTTGTTTGGTGGTGCTGCACTCGTAAATTCAGGAAGATTAGAACTGAACTGAGAAGATATATTCTGAAGGCGTCTAACTGGATCGGGATCAAGATGATTTTCAATGACACGGCTGTGAGCTTCTACATTAAAATGATGCTCTGGCCTTGGAAGGAATTTATTTAATTGATCCCAATCAGGCCTGCCAGATTGATAATGTGGATTAATGTAGGGATCTGGCATACTGGGGATAAAAGGTGGTAGTGGTGGAGGTGGCAGTGGAAAATGGGGAATATGTGGATATGGTGCCGGCAAGGGATTTGGCATGAACGGGACCTCCATCCTTGGAAAAGGTCTGTCATGTCTTACAGGTGGATTACCAGGTGCCATCTGTCCTCCTGTGTGCAGAAATAAATAAAAATGCATAATAGTTTATGTATGAACATAACAGCACTCTTATTTCTGACAAGTCACAACTGAATTCATAACTAATGATGTTCAAATGAACAGTATCTGATTATAAGAGTGATGACTAAGCAGAAAGTAAGTTCAGTTAAATGAGTGCATGCTTTTCCTAAAAGGTCCCAGCTGCCATGTAAATGGTTGACCAGAAACTGCCTGACCAGATCTTCCATCTGGTCCACTAGAAGCGGTCTTGCAACATTTTTCACAGGACTCGAGGAAGTCTCATGACTTCAACACCTAATAATGATGACAACAATTTTAGCAATCCCAGATTAGAAAAGGCACAATTTTCTAGTTACTGGATGGATCACATGAGTTATTTTATTTACTTTTTGTGTGTGCAAACCTCCAGTGACCCTGAAACCTGTGCCCTGAACAATACGTGCTTTACTTGCAGAGTCTATTAAATTGGTGTTAGAAGCATTTAGTTGGAGTCTACATATCTTCCATATTAAATAACGATTAAGAAAATGGATAATCACACAAAAAACGTACCAGGTTGAAATGTCTGCTGAAATTTGTCAGTATCCCCAAAGTTGCTGTTGAAAGTAGAAGAAACATACACACTGTAGAAAGTGAAGCAAATAAATGGCTGGACAATATTCATTCTCTTGTCTCTTCTTTTGTTAATTCTAAGATTTAACATATTACAACCAGAATAATAAAGTCCACCAGGAGGGTGATAGTTTTGCTATGTTGGAGGTACCAGTACAAAAATGCCCAATCCATATTGTGCAGACATCCCAATGGTAGTAGGATTTTATTAAGGTGATGCCCATTTCCTCTTCAATACTTCCCTTATCAGCTAGCAGAAATAACAGAACTGTCATCCCATGCCCTTTTACCTGGAGGTTCCAATAATGACTATTCAAAAATAAACTGAATGACTTATGCTATGTGTAAAGGAAATAACACATGAATTCCCAGTAATGAAGGTGTTTATTTGGGGTCTCTAGTTGGCTGAGATAGCTAGAACATAATTTTCTTATGATAACTTTTGGATGGAGCTGGAGTTTGAATCTGGGCTGCTTTAAAAAAAACATTTCTGTTGCAGTAAACTGTTAAATTTGTGGTCTCTCCAACTATATTTTGTATAGAGATCATTTTAATATACTTCTGTTCTTTATGAATATTCTTTTAAAAAGAATATTATGCCTTTTGTAAAATAAAATATCTTCCCTGTTGTTTTTACCTTGTTTTCTTATAAATTTCACATACCCATCTAGTATTTGTTCTACTTTACAATCTGACACTTCGTCCCCCTTTTTTTGTTTGCCATATAAAGTCACAATGACCCAAATGCACGCTAAGTCAAATTTGTCAGGCTGAAAGATGCAGATGACACATCCAAGCTGTATACCATGACACAATGCATTCTGTTCTACTACATCATGCTAACATACTGGAGTTTGAAAATGAAGGCAGAAGAAGACAGTATAAACCATTTATTACATCATGTCATCATGACAAAGTCCACTGTTGATAGGAGCGACGCCATGATGACAGGGTTGATTGTCGCATGACATTTCTGTAAAAGCGTGCGTGCCCTAATTTATCCCAGTATCTGCGCCATCGCTGGCTAACACATTCCGTCTTCGGTTGGCTGGGTTGTGATTTCTGTCTGGGTTGTCTCCCCTAGCCTTTCCATCTCCCGATGGTGATTGCAAGGCAGCAATTTTAAAAAAATATTGAGCTTATAGCGGCTCATACTCGCTTGAAGCTGCCCGTCACTGGACACATGGGGTATTTCAGTGGGGATATCAGCACCGACTGATATCCCGTCCCGTCCTGGTGGGCAGCAACACCAGTTTGGTCCGCGGCTGCATAATTGCATATAATTACATATATGGAGTGCCCTCCACCATCCGCCACCTGTGGATGCGCCTGGTAGGGGTCGGTAAATGGCTGGACAATATTCATTCTCTTGTCTCTTCTTTTGTTAATTCTAAGATTTAACATATTACAACCAGAATAATAAAGTCCACCAGGAGGGTGGACCCCCCCCCCCCCCCCCCCAGGATTTATTACATAAATATCAAAGAGTATTTCTATAATCTATCAAAGTGTATTACTATCATCATCAGGTACCATACCCTGAACAGGTTGTAACAATCATCACACATTCTGTTGATCTTGAATGAGTCTTCCTGCTTCAGTTAGGGTCATGTTCAGGTGGTTTTTGATTTCTTGTGTCCATCTTCTTCTTGGTCTACCTCTTGTTTGTCTCACTGGCATAATCCCCTCCATCATGGTCTTCTCTAAGCTGTCTGCATTTGATATGGTCAAAATATTGTAGTTTTATGGAAAGAACCATGCTGTTAGGCAGTTTTCTTTTACATTCATTTCTCTCAGTATGGCTCTATTCGTAGTCTTTTTGGTCCATTGTATTTCTATACATTATCCAAATTTAACCTCTATTGCATGGGCCTTTACTGCCAAATCACAAGGAAGAACAGCACATGAAGCTTCTGGAGTCTTTATCACAACAACAAGCAGTCTAACAATGGCAGTATTTGCCATAATGCAGGCACTTAACTGGCAGGAATTACAAGCCTATTCCCATAACGTGCATTCTAAGTGACTCAATGATTAAGAAAGTCAAAAGAGGTGATGTACGTAGGAGATGGGTCGAGTCATTAGAGAGAGCTAAAATGCAGGCCTCACTGCGAAAACTCACTTATCTTTGTCCCCATACACGTGGGATGTGGAGGGAAATGAACGAGCCGACCAATTAGCTAGCCTCGCCACCATAACAGATGGTCAGCTTATGGGCCAAGCAGACCTACCCATTGCTCTTTGTGAGTCTGCACAATCAGATGATTTTAAGATAAATAAGCATGAATCATTATATAGATAGAATGCGTGAATTGGGAGTGAGGATAGCCATAGCTCGCAGAAAACACCTAGCAAAGATTTCAAAAAGGGCAGTGAACCAACATAGAATCGGACCACCAGCCGTTATCTCCTGGGAGATTTACTGAGGCGGAGATTTGAGCACCTATGGACATGACTGGTGTGTGAAGAGAATAATCAACATATCTAGTGCATAATACCTAACTTCTATTGCATTACCTGGGAGATGGTGAGCGTTTCTTTGAGTCATAGATGTCTTTAGACCTTACTACTTCTGAAATATATACAATAAAATTAATGTATACCTTGATGTTTGTGAAGAATTTACAATCAAAGCAATTTATAGAATATATTTGTAAAATATATACAATCCAAATATATTTATACCTTATTACTTGTGAAATATATATTAAACTAATTTATACCTTATTACTTCTGAAATATGTACAATAAAATTAATTTATACATTATTACTTCTGAAATATTTACAATCATAAATTTCTTTTGACATTTTTAATGTCTACTATAGATTTGGTCATATTAATTAAATGTGACCGCCCAGTAATTCAGTCTTTTTTACATTTGAAATATATACAATCATATATTTCTTTAGACAATTTTACTTATGCAATATATATTTTTTGGGTGGCCATTCTCATACTTCCAGTTCTCTCTTTTAGCAGGATAATGGTCATTTCCAGTGGGATGTAGTCCTGAATAGGACATGTATTGTGTCAATGTTTTATTTGCGGCAATGGCCCTACAAATCTGACGTTAGTTATTGTTGTGAAGTATATGAAATAATATATTTCTTTCGCACATGTGCTGCCAGGACCCAAAAGGGAAGCAAACGATAGCAACATTGTGACCTGCTATGCATGTCATAAGAGGAGACTAATGGAGGTGGAGTTGACTGTCCTATCCCAGAGCATCAATGAAACTCGGAAGCCAAACAAGTGGGATGTGTCAGGTTGAAAGGTGCAGATATTGCAGCACAGATGTAAACAATGACAACACATTCCATTATCCAGACTACTTATTGCTATTCTCTAATCACCAGTCATATGGTGATAAACTTGTTTGCCACGCTTTGCAGTTCTTGATGACAAGAGTTTTAGGGGTGGAGTTGACTGTCTCATTCCATAGAAGGTCAAAGTGATCTAGATATTTAAATCAGATGTGTTGAGAACAAAAGGTGCAGATATCACAGCTAAGTTGTAAGCCATGAATGATAATGCATTTCATTCTCAGGACTCAGGATTCATCTTACTGCAGGAGTTTGAGAATGATCGTAGAAAAATCAATTTCTTTATACTATTTTACTTCTGCAATATATACAATCACATATTAATATTAGACTTTGTGCTGTGGTGTACTAACGAACACACCGAATCAACATATAATAAAACTCAGCAAACAGCAGAAAAACTCAAGGTATAGTTTGAGAAATTGCCAAGTCACAATCAAAACGGAAAAAACTTCCACAACTGTTCTCTATTTCCCCATGAAAATGAAGGCCATAATAAAAACACAAGAGAAAGCCTGAAGACGCCTAGGCATACTCAGACAACCAGCAAGCACAAGTTAGAGGAAAAATTAATTTAGTCTAACAAAGATATATCCATAAACCCATTAGCCTTCAGTCGTACCACATTGGATGCATCAACAGAGTCCTCAAGCAATTTCTATCTTCAGCGATGCAAATGAGTGATGAAAATTTTTGACCTGTCCAGCCATTGATGTTGTCTGCCCATGATTTTCTTTGTCTTCCTACGGTTCTTCCACATTTCTTGTTACTGAAGTATTGTGTATGACAAGGAATCATGTCAGAATACCTGTTGTATGTTTCACTATTGAAAGCAGTGATTCTTGTGGACCTGAATGTATCAATATACTTCTTACATATACATTTGTCTTATGATCTCTATAAGAGATTCAGTTTTCGTATGTAACATTTGTATTCTTCTTCTTCTTCAGCGTTCATTCTCAAACTTCTGCTGGATCTTCCTTGTAGCAGGACCATGGTCCTACTAGATTTCCAGCAGGATGTAGTCCAGAGAATGGAAATGCGATGTGTCGCCGTTTTATTTGCGCCAATGGCCCAAAACATCTATCTTCAGCAGAATTTGCATTCAAAAGCCTGTAATCATCTCTCCATGTCTGCAGTGATTGTCAAACTTTCATAATCATACAGTTCAATAGAAAGCACTAATACATTATACATTTGACTTTCATTCTAACACTGATATTGCTTTTTCAAATTACGTTTAAGCATTGATATAGCAGATAAAGCTGTCTCAGCTATATTTCAAATTCTTTTTTGCATTTTCCATTGCTGCATATGCAGGATCCAAGGTATTTGGA
This sequence comes from Meghimatium bilineatum, assembly GCA_034231615.1. Classification (NCBI taxonomy): domain Eukaryota; kingdom Metazoa; phylum Mollusca; class Gastropoda; order Stylommatophora; family Philomycidae; genus Meghimatium; species Meghimatium bilineatum. The sequence goes on from CM067298.1 coordinate 58,864,999, forward strand.
AACATTCACTTCTTCAAAAGTTTATTCAATGTAGTGTCATAAGTTTAATCATAATGTTGGTCTATGCTTCTGTGTTTCTGCTGTTAATCACAATCTTGCTCTTCTCTGTGTTGATTTTCATTGCGTGCTTACTGTAGCTTTAATGTTGATTTTTATTCCGTTCTAATTGATTTTCATTCCGATTTTTATTACTGTAGCTTTGATGTTAACTTTTGTAATTCTTGTTCTGACACACCTATAACATCAATATCATCAGCACAGTGCAATCGCACAAAAGAAAATATATAGATACATTTAAAATATATAAAGATACATTTAAAATATATGAAGATAACAGAGTGTTAATGTCCTACTTAGAGTTTAGTTCAACAGCTTGATCAGTGACTGCAAACATCCATCTCCAGAATTTAGATAAAAGGGCAAAATCAAACACTCATTCAGACTCAACACAGACCATGCCAATACTGGAGATGCAGAAAGTTACCAGGAAAAACACAAATCAGGAGTGCTATGTGTCGGCATGGAAAATAATTGTTTTGTATGTCAGCCTAGTCCTAGTGTTGGACGGACGTACATTATATGTGATTTCTATTGTTTTATTAGTTTTATTATTTTAACATCACAACTTGCTCACAACTGTCATATCACACATACAAGAACACAAAAATATGATTATATCCATTATTGACTTCTTTATTTACAAGTGCAAAAATTATTTTGATGTCTTTACAAACAAAAAAGTTATCGCGTTTATACCAGTCACAAAAAAATAATGCACATTGTCAAAAAAAAATCCAGGCCTAGGGGAATAATTGCATAAATTTAATCTGGGGTCCTAAAGGTTAATAATGTACTTATGTACTTGATAAGTTGTGAAGCAAAAGTTCAGTCTATCCATTATCTATTACGTAGGTTAACATTACTTTGTGTGGATGCTTTATTTCTAGGTAAAAATTGACCAACTGATAACAAAAATTTCAAAAATATTTTTCCGTATCAGGTCTAGTTTTTTTTTAGATACAGGCATACATATATACGGTGGAATTAGCAGATCAAATATACTCAGAAACTGGTCTAACATTAGAGAGACTGACAAGTGCTTCCTCCGTGTTATCTATAAGGAACACAAATTTAATAAGAAATATGCAAAAGTTGACTAACCAGCATTTATCCAATTCTGAAAACCTATAGCATCAGATTCATTGCCATCTGCAAGTTCTTTGAATTTTGCTTCATCAGCAACCTGGTTCATTTCAATATCTTCAATGCTCATAATTGTAGGACCACCTTCTATTTTCTTTCCAGGCTGGTAAAGCTAGTCACAAAGAAACAAAAAATATTATCCTTTCTATAATTATAATGGCTTGTGGAAGAGCATAGGACAACAAATAAAAACTCTTAGCATATCCTATTTGGGATGTCATTCTCAACTCAGTAATTTTTTGCTGTAGGGATTATTTTGACAATATTTACATTCAGTAGTTTGCCAATGTTTTCTGAATGGTCTAGATGCAGAATTGCCTGTGGTGGGAATTGAACCCTAAACCTTGGTCATCATAGATATGCTCTTTATCTCGCTGCCACATGTCAAAACTATTTTCATCTCCCTTTTTAAAAAGCTGCCATTCATGATTTCTTGATTAGTACCCTGAAGGAAGTTTGCTGTTGCTTATTTTGTCTGGTCAAAATAATAACATGATTGTGGAATTAAACAGAGAATGTAGAAGTTTGTATATCTTGGTCATGTAAGAAATAGAATAAATAACAGTACGGTTTCTCAAGCAATGAAAACAGAAAAACTAAAAAAAAAGAAAAATAAGTAGTGCCTAACTACAAAAACTGGTGTTAATATCAAGCCACATTGTGCAAGAATAAATAATTTAATAATTCAATCTTGCACAACAAATAGTGACATGTACCTTTACATTATCATTTTGTTTGGTAAATCCATTTATAAGGAAGAATGATGTTGAACATATACACATTAATTATACATTTAAAAAAAATGTTTTAAAAATGCAGCCAAAAAAAAAATACCAGTGCCTACCTTTATGATGGGAACTCCTCGTCCATCCTCCTGTTCAGTTTCCAGACAGAGTTCTTTAAGGAATTCTGTCAGGTGAGATTTTTTCCCACCAAACTTCTTCAGATGCAAATAAACAGTTGGCTTTTTCTCTTTCTGAAATGGTTTTAATAAATGACAGGAGTGTAAGTTTTTATTGCTTGTAGATAATCATGATTTAGTGCATTGGCCAGTTAATTTTGTGTTTTATATGTACTGGTTAGTACCGTAATTATAAATCCATAAGCCGAGAATTTTTGGACATTATCCAAACTTCATTCAGGGGTCTCTACCTATAAACGAGTACAGCACAATTTACTCGCACAGCTGCTTGCCGGTCTTGATATGTTTTTATGAGGTGTATTAGGTGTAGCGGGAAACCCATGTCCTTCATGGTATTCCAATGTTGTTTATGTTGTACACAATCAAATGCTTTGGTGTAGTCAAGAAAGCATGTGTGGATGTCAATATTAACCTTTACGACTCTGCGGTCGCAATAATGCGCCTATGAGCACAGCTCCATTGTGCCTGCAGGCGCAATCCCGCTACATAGGATATCGCCCGATTCCCAAGTACGGAACTTCACAAAGTAATGATCCTGTGACGTATAAAACACGCCAAACAAAGCTAGGAATACGTCGCAGTTTAAAGGTCAAATTCCTTTACTCATTACGACTGCAAGAAGAGAGAAAACCGGCTGGTTTTGTCAACGAATTTCTGGAACGACGTTGGCCATTTTTTAGCCATATTTTACTATCAAATTGAGTACCTCGTGGCATGGCTAAGTGATCGTGAATACATGTTTTAATTGTTGTTTTTTGTGTTTAATATGTTGTTATTTGATAAGAATGTTTGTGTAGTCGTTCAAAAACACAAAAATAATATGTATCAGGGGTGCCACGTGTGTGCTTAGACAATAATTACGCTGCGTGTCGGGATAGACCTAGTGTTTACCGGACGGACGTTATATGCGATTTCTTCATGTTTTATTAGTTTTTTTAGTTCATATTATATTAGTTTTGATATAAAACAATATATATACAATAAGTATAGGTATTTATGAGGATTTTATCAATGATTCCACGCATTGCTCAAGTATTAGGGTCGTCAAGAAGTTATATGTGCGATTTGAAAATGGCGTTTTGCGATTTCCCCCCCGAATTTTCAACTTCACAACTTGCTCACAACTGTCATATCATACATACAACAACAACAAAAACATGACTATATTCACTATTCACTCCTTTATTTAGATATGCAAAAATTATTTTGATATCTTTTAAAACAAAAAAGTTATCACGTTTTCAAAACACCCACCATCAATAACGCAAATTTTCCAAAAAAGAATTCAGGCCCAAGGGGATGTTTCTTAATTTTTAATTCAGAGCCCTAAAGGTTAAACTCTACATTTCTCTATGATGTTCCCCATATTGAAAATATGGTCTCTGGTGCCTCTGCCCTGTCTGAAACCTGCCTGCGCTTCATTTAACTCTTCCTCCAGTTTATGTTGTAGTCTTTTCATGATATCAGGCAGTATTTTGCTGACTTGACTGATCAGTACAATGATTCTGTAGCTAATGCATAGTGTTAGATTTCCCTTCTTTAGTAGTGGTATGCAGACTGATCGTGTCCATTCCTTGGCCCAAACTTCACTTGTCTAGATTTTGGTGCAGAGTCTGTGATAGATGGTGACAGTGGTTTCTCCTCCTGTCTGGATAATTTCAGCAGTTATATTATCACACCCTGGAGATTTCCCTCTCTTCAGGTTTTTAATGGCCCATCTGACTTGATCTAAACTGAGTTCTGGTGGCTTTCTGGAGATGAAGAGGTGAATAACTAAGCAACTAGGAAATATGAATTACTTCATGATAGCCATGTTCATCTTGAATACTAATGATTACAGAGACTTACCATATATCGAAGCCTATGCTTGTTTCCTGTGACATGAGAGACAACAATATTGTAGTCAAACTTTACAGCACAGAGGTTACAGACACACATTACTCCAGTTGGGCTGTGGTATTCAGTGATGAACGAAAGGCCTGCAGAATGTGAGAAAAATGAATATGTTAACGTTACAGGCTCTATAGGTGCTTATAGGCACCAACATCATTAGTTAACTAGGATCGATGTGCATCTCCATTTACCCCCATTGCTATGCCCCGATTCATCAATACGGAATCACATGAAGTTAAGAATTCCTGCCACGTGAAGCTAGGAATACGTCACAGCCTAAATGTCAAATTCCTTTACACATTACAATTGTAAGACTCACTCTTTTTGGTAAGTTTATCTGCCTCCCCATTTTCCTGTATGTTGCAGTGGACTGGAATTCACTGTGCTTTGACTTTGCTGAAACTATTACTAACTTTCATCAGTGCCTCAGACAATCTAGATCACTGTTTTTGTGGTTCCTTATTACTATAACCACTGATAAAGCATCTGTAAGGAACACTATATTGTTATTGGTATATTCTTCCAGGATGACTATGGCAGCTATTTTAAGTGGTTCTGCCTCTGGAGTTGTTTGAGAATGTTTCTGTGGCTATTGATGTGTATACTAATTTGATATTTTTTAGTTTGTTTATCCCTCCATTTTTAATAGTCTTTGATAATACCAATTTACACATGGGTCCATTCCCAAGTCTGGGTATTTGTTTTTTTGTGTAATCTGTAGTTACCTATTTCCTCTATTTATTGCCATCTGCCACGATTCTGTCATGTATACTGCCAATCAGCTCTAAAAATCTTTTTCTTCTCTATGGTGGAAATGTGCTAACAGTCTTCAGGGTTTTGAACTTTTGTCTAAGATCTGGTTTATTCTGTCTGAGATTTGGTTTATTTATCTCAGGTCATAAATATCAGATGGCAAGACAAGATTATGGATACCAACAATTATATTGGCAGATATTATATTGGAAATTAGTTACTACTAGTTCTGACTACCACAGATCTCACCTAGTCTAAATATAGATTAATTGCATATACACACATACTCTAAATGTATAATTTCATATGCCACCAATGACATCACATTTTGTGCACTTTTAAAAATGACTTCAATATGAAAAATGACTGAACAATGTTTTTTACCAACAATCATGCATATCTACTTTGAAACCAATGAAATCAATGCATCATATAACATACTTATAGACAGATGCCTGTGCACTATAGAAAACCCCATTTACATATGGCCTGTTTATATAATTTTTCCAAAAATAATGGTTGCATTGTTTACTTCCACAGCAATCTGACCTAGGAGGTTCATAAATTATAGCTAGCCTTACTTATCGAGCTCTGAGATTGCCAGCACACTGTCATTATTATTAATTATAGTTTACAATTGAATTTCACTTTTCATTATATGCTGTTTCTAGACTACGTACTGGTGAGACATAGGCAGAAGATAAACATCACAGATGCAAGGGTTATACCAAATATAAACATAGATACTGATCACCGTCCGGTTGTAATAACTGAAAAATGGAAATAAAATGAAAGACCATCAATGAACAAAAACAAGAACCACAGCTGAACTTTATAAAGCTAGATGATGAACAAACAAGAGACATGCTATATCAAGAAATGACCAAGGCCTTCACTACCCTACAAAGTATAAGTGATGGCATCAATGTAGAATGGGAGTTATTTAAAACTCACATGATAAATAATCTACAAAGTGTATGCGAAGTAAAAAAATATACAAAGGGAGACCAGCAAACAGCATGGTGGAATGAAGAGTTACAAAAAGCTGCACTAATAAAGAAACAATACTTTAGAACTTGGTTGAAGTCTAAAAACCAAAATGATAATGCAGTACAGACTAGTTAGACGAAATGAATAGTCAAAGAAGCGACAGAGAATTCCTGGCACAAATATGGAGAACAGGCCAATGTAAGAATAATCCTAGAGATTTCTTTAAAAGTATCACCGCAATGAGAAATGAAAGTTACAACCCAACTGCAATAATAAACAGCAGAGATGGAATACCTCTACTTAATGGAAATGATAGAAAGTATAGGTAGAAAGAATTCTTCCAAGAACTGTATAATCCTAATCGCAACATAGTTATAAGGGAAAAGACCAAGACATTTCTGGTATTCTATTTTTAAATTATTATTTCAGGAACCTGTTATTACAATTTGGAGACTGTTGTCCAGCTCTTCAGTTAGTTTCAATTTCTGTTGGTAGGTTTGAGAGAATGTGTTGCTGGTGGAGATGTGATAGAAGCTGGCTATCTTCAGTTTGCTTGTGGTTTATCAAGAAATTTGGGCATTCATCAGATGCTTTGGTACGCACATAATTTTTCTCTTTAGACAAGCACTTTCTTCTCTTGTCATCCAGTGGGCGGATGTTTGCATGTTTTTTCTACTGCATGAATTGGAGTGGTCTTCATCCCTCTTGAGTTAGTCAGAGTCCAGCATTTTGTACTATAGATAGACAATCAGTATTTGTTTTGGATGCTAGTTTCCAGGCTGTCATTCCATATTGCACCACATGTCTGTGCCCATATATACTTCTTGGAGAATGCTTCCATTTGCTCCCAAGCTTGTGTCCACAAGTTTCTTCATCAAGGATAGCCTGGTTGCTTTCTATTCAGGTAGCTATCAGGTGTGGCTTCCAGGTGAGTTGTCTAGTTTGACCAAAAGGTACCGTAGGTTTTTTGTAGACCTTTTTTTTCTTGGTTGTATGAAAGTGAGAAGATAGTTGTCACAGTTTTTGAGACATTGATCTGGATTTTCCAGTCAGATGACCATTCCACAAGGACTTAATCATGTTTCTTTTGATGGTAAGTTAACTGATTGGCTTATTAGTAATCTGTTAACTTAAATTCTAAGACACATGTTGAAAGAATTTTCCCAGTTATGCAACTCTATTTCTCCTACAGTGTGTCTCTTCTGATACTGGTTAATCTATCTATCAACACTTTGCCAACAAGATATACAATGGCTTCACAGAACTCTAAATCAACATATATGCTCACCATCATCATCAAGTGCCGTCTCCGCAACGAAGGTTGGCTGCAACATATCTCTAACATCCCCTGTCTCTTGTCTCGGTGGTGCACTCTGTTAGACTATAACCTGTCTATCGTGTGATGTTACTCTTCCACATGTATCTCTGCCTGACTCGTGCTCGCTTCCCTTTGATTTTACCCTCAAGTAAGGTATTCAAAGAGGTGTTGTGTCTTTTAATGTGTCCAAAATATTTTATTTTTCTGATCTTTATTTCTCTTAGTAGTTCCTTCGTCATATTGAGTGTTTTTAGTGCCTCTTTATTTGTTTTCTTCTCTTTCCATGATGTTCTCCCTATTCTTCTATATACCCACATCTCAAAGGCATCAATTCTGTCTTCTAATTGTTTATTTAGTGTTCATATTTCTGAGCCATACACTAATATAAAATAGATGTAGCATTTCATAATTATCATTTTTAACTTGTTTGTAATTTGTTTAGATATTAATATTTTCCTCAATATGCTCACCATATTAGGGTAAATAAAAGAAATGTCACAAATATGAAAAATCGATGATAATTATACCATGCATACATTTCCTTAGCATGTATCTGTACATCTACTAGTTCTTGCTAAGTCTCTGTCACTGGCTAGACTAAGTTTATTTCTCAGCAGAGCTTATCCAAACAATATCTCAGGAGGCCAAAATGCAAGTCCAACTTTGAACTTTCTCTCACAAGTTGTGGTTTCGTGTTTTTGGACCAACTCAATTTCTTTCTGTCTCTATCCAAATTTTACATTTTTGAACAATTTAGTTCAGCTCTGCTATACAAATGTCAGCTGAATAGGTCCAGACAAATCACATTTGCCACTTTCTGATACTTATTTACTAAGACAAATTGGAACAAATCAAACTAAAAGATCTGCATTCACAAGAAACCATACCCAACATCGCTTCTGAAGTATCCTCTGCCATTTCCAAACATAAAGACTTCTTTCCAGCTTCAGCCAGTACCTTTGTTATCTTTTTCTTTCCCTTAGTTGGCTTTTCTAAATAGACAAATACAAAAGGTTAAACAATTATGTACAATTTCTGAAGCAACATACTTAATATAAGGATTTTATTTAAGGGGACGTGACGAACAGTTGGGCTTATTTATGTAAAAAATATCAGTTTTTGGCTATCACCAGATTGGATTAGTTTAACATCTAAAGAATCAAATTACACAACAAATTTTAGCTTTTGAACATGAAATAAGTCTCAAAAATAGTTCTGGAAGACCCTAGCCTCTGAGAAATATACTACATTTTATAGACTGTTTCCGTGGCAACATAATTATAAATGGTTAAAAACATATTTTTCCCATTTGGTACCATCATCGAAGTACCGGATATGTACTATTCCACTTAGAAACAACAAAGATCACACTTGCAGTAATGTGGCTCCTTAAGTGTGTTTTCATCAAGTTATCAATTCTTATTGAATAGTTTCACATATGTGTTTCAGACTCTAAAATCATCCCTGAACTCTTCTTAACACAAAAGCTTACAGTTGTGAAATATCAAAATTATAAAATACATTCTAAGATTTTCTATTTGTCATGTGTTTGAAAATTGACTGTTAGTTGATATATTGACCAACATTGTTGTAATTTATTTGTTTACTTCTGCTAATTTCTTCTCAAACTCCCACTAGTATGCACTCCAGAAAACGTAATGCATTATGGCATGTTTAACAGTATGGCTATAATATCTATGACTTTTGTTCTGACATTTCAGCCTTCAACATTGTATAAAAAAAAGGTGCAGATATCGCGGCTAAGTTGTAAACCATGACATAATGCATCCAATTATCAATACTACACCCTGCTAATCTGCAGGGGTTTTAGAATGAAAAAAGAATAACAGAGGAGAATCACTGCAGCATTAAATCATTCTTATACATTACAGCATCCGGATTTGTGGCTTAAAGATACAGTAGCATGTCTCAGGCTGCCAATGTACCAGGTTTTATTTCTGGCACAAGCATTTCTGCATCCAAACCATTCCAAAAGCAATGATTAACCTGAATATAAATATGCCTCTAAAATCATTATGGCCAAAATATTGGGTTCATTGCTATGCTCTAAATAGAATATGCTACCAACAATAAAATGAAGCAGTTTTAAATGATTATTTCTCTTCAAAGACAGATGTATTGGGCCATTGGCACAAATAAAATGGTGACACGTCACATTTCCATTCTCTGAACTACATCCTGCTACAAGAGAGATTCAGTGGGAGTTTAAGAATGGATGGTGAAGAAGAAGAATAAGAAATGACGATTTCGAAACAAATAACTTGTCAATCTTGTTAGATAATTTTTACACCAAATCTTTTATTTATAACAGCTATCAGACTGGTCAGGTGAACTCTGTACATGCTTGCAAAAAGATTATTATTTAGTTAACATATTCAGACCATAAACTTCTTTATGAATGTTCTGAACAGCCCACGATTCTGGGCGAATTGATGTGCTGCAACCAAGGGCAAGCCTAAACAATAAGAGTTGTCTTTTATACATCATTTTGGATGTGTCTTATTCCTTAACAACCATCTTCCATTATTATGCTGTTTGTCTCTTTCATCATCATCAGGTGCCATACCGGGTGGCGTAGGCGGTCATGGCTCTCCACAGCTCTCTGTCCACAGTACTATGTATCAAAGTTGTTGTTGTTTCCTTGCCGTGCCTGGTTGTCAAACTGTCCAATATTTTCTCTCGTTGTCGTCCTCTGTCTCTGGTGCCTTCAATCTTGCCTGTTATGATTATGTTCTCCAAACCTGCCTGTCTCATGAAGTGGCCAAAAAAAAAAATTGCCTTTTTCTGATATTGTTTATTAAGGTCCGTTTCGCATTTAACTCTTTCAACACCTCTACATTAGTTTTTCTGGCAGTCCATTGTATTCTCAGCATTCTTCTGTAGAACCACATCTCTGTTGCCTCCAATCTCCCACTTTCCAGTTTGTTTATTGTCCAAGACTCGCACCCATATGTTAGTATAGGGATTATATAGCACTGCAGAACTCTCTTTCTCACCTCTAATGACAAGGTCATATTACACAGTATATTTTTCATTTTTCTGAATGTTGTTATATTGTCTAATTGTATTGTCCAAAACCTCAGCTTTCTTGTTACGTTGTTTAGGAGTCAACCCTTTTCTACATTTAGTGTTCTTATCATTTCTTGATTCATCGTATTCGCTATCCATAGTATTCTAAAAATTCTTCTGTTGCGTCTCATTTAAAAAGCACCAATTCTCTTTGACACTAATTTATTAAGTTTCCATGTTTCACAGTTGTAAGTTGCTACTGAAAATATGCTCACTCTAATCAGGTATAATTTAGCTTTACAAGTGTGCTTTGTCAAAGATTTGTCATTGCTTGCAAACATACATTACAGAAACTTAAAACCTGAGATTCACATAAATGTTATTTTTATTATAAAACTTTCATGAAGTTGTTTCTAAACTCGTTATTTCTGAAAGCATTTTCTTGTTCTGCAGTTATATATTTACAGTTCACTACGGAAATGGAGGTTAATCATCCTCCCGGAACAATAAGTAGGTCAAAATGGCAGGTTTACTGACTCATCAGAGTTAATACTGTTATTGTTAGAACAGTTTTTGCCCATGGATTTCTGAACCCGTTATGATTTATTATATGACTGTGCAGAACTGCCCAGCATTCTTAGATAATTCCGATTTATTTCCCGTTAAGATTCACTGAAACATAAGGCACTATAAAACTAACTCGAGTGCATAATACAATGAAATAAATATACATGATACCTCGGGATGCAAAATGCATGAAAGTTGGATTTTTATAAATAAACAATCATTTTTACTCACCCAGTTTATTTTATTTTAATGCACTTCTTGATTAGAAATTAGCATCATAGCACAAGGGATATTCCCATAAGTGCTCTGCTCTCTGTTCAATAAGTCACTAAGAGTACTGAAACTCTGAGTCAAATATTGAATATGTGCTTTTTGGATATTTTCAGAGATGATGCACTTTTCCCCCTCATTTACTCCCATTTCTATAATTCTCTATACTTATACATTATCATGTACAATTTCCTTTGACACATCACATAGGATATCTTAGACTGCCTGAATAAATCAACCTTGTCTCTTCTCAGAACTGTGATAACCTACCAATATTTTTTTTGTCAAAGATTCTGCTTTTTTATTGCCTCTGATTGTTGCTTATTACAATAGCATATCTATGTAAACATTTCTACACACAAGTTTTTCAAAATGGTGAACCACTTCTTTCTTAGAATTATTAAACTTTTGCTGCACGATTTTGTAATCTGGGAGAATCACAGTGTGTGTAATTGCATTTTAGCCAGAAATCAATGCCACATCACTGCTTTTATCCTGCCATACTGTATTATTCACGTTAGGGAGTTACAGGGAATATTTAAGTGGCTTTGTGATAAAGGCTGCGTGCACTTGCTGTCACCCCGTCATGTTCAGTTTTTAAAATGTACACTCCGACAGAAAAAACCCAGTACTTACTGGGGATTTAACTCTGGACCTCACGGTGAGAGTCGCTCTAACCTCTCGGCCATGCGCCACACCACTAAAGCATGTCTGCTTTTATCTCCATCCTCATAATCAATGTGGTTGTGAAGTAAGTGAGTGATTTCTCACGCACTTTTCTGCATGCAACAAAACATCATTCGTTCATAAATGTTCCAGTTGACTGAGAAAACTTTGTAATTGTGTCTTGTGAATTTGAGTGCAACTTGATGAGTTCTTTCATTGTCACTTCTCTCCATGTCAGTTCATTCTTGGTACTCTCTAACCAGTTATATCACTCAACAAGTTTTCCCTTTATCCACTTCGACAATATTCTACTATATTTAAACATGTATGTCTCTATGTCTTCCAATTAAGGTAATTCATGTTGGTAATTATTATAAAATTTCACATTTTAATGAAGGCTACAGCACATAATTCAGTAACAACAATTTATTTATATTGTCATAAAATCTTGTTAAATCATTTTTCCCTACTGCATGATATTATAAGCATTTCTGGCCAATCGACTAATAAATCAATGCTTTGGATTTCTTTTACCAGCTATTGACACTGTAAAAAATAATCCAAAACACATTGTAAAATTGGACAATTATTAAAATATTGTTTATAATGAACATTTAGAATTATCACAAGAACAAAGTACTGGTCCAGTAACTAGCTTCATTTAACTCGTAGCAGACCAAACGATAACCGATTTGTCATTTTCCCCTATTTACTGGTTTTGATCCTGGTCCATGTAGAGTATTAAATAATCTATACAAGCTAGCATTTTACAGTGTTATATGTCTGATTTCAGCATTTTACATGTCTATTCTCTGCAATTTATAGTGTTACATGTCCAATTTCAGCATTTTACAATGCTACATGTCTTATTTTAGCATTTTATAGTGCTACATGTCTGATTTTAGCATTTCACAATATTGCATATCTAATTTCAGCATGTTATAGTGGTTGCATGTGTGATTTCAGAATTTTACAATGCCACATGTCTGATTTTAGCATTTTACAGTGCTTGCGAGTCTGATTTTTAGCATTTTATAGTGCTTGTATATCTGATTTCAGCATTTTATCATGCTACATGTCTGATTTTAGCATTTTATAGTGCTTGTATATCTGATTTCAGCATTTTATCATGCTACATGTCTGATTTTAGCATTTTATAGTGCTTGTATATCTGATTTCAGCATTTTATCATGCTACATGTCTGATTTTAGCATTTTATAGTGCTTGTATATCTGATTTCAGCATTTTATCATGCTACATGTCTGATTTTAGCATTTTATAGTGCTTGTATATCTGATTTCAGCATTTTATCATGCTACATGTCTGATTCATCATCTTATACCACTGCATGTTTTATTTGAACAAATATTATGTTCTAAGGAAACATTTAGCACTTTTAGCTAATCGACAAGTGCTTTAGATTTCTTTTATCAGTTATTCAACTATAAAAGATGATCAAAAGCACATTGTAAAATTGGACAACAAATAAACATTATTTTTAATGAAATTCAGGATGATCATAAAACTGAAGTAGCTAGCTTTATTGTGCGTTTCCATAAAACACACATATTCTAGACATGGAAGCATTTTATGTCTGATTTCAGGGTTGTCAGTCATGAACTTACTGCCTCGCTTCACTGCTTCCAGCGTCTGCAATGAAATTAAAGGAAATACACACTCTCAATTATCACATCCTTCTTAAAATATTCAAAGAAAGAGGTAGAAGGCAAACAATGTTATACCTACCTGTCCTAACAGTATAAACAGAAATTATTAGTTTGATACAACAACCACAAGCATCCTTAAAATAGAATACTATTCACAATCACCATTCCTGTATGAAATGTTGTCCAGCCCATATTATAGCAAGTATTACTTCAAATACACAATATCAGTGCCGTTTTCCAATAATGTGATGATAAAGAGTAGACATATGTATGCAACAATATGTAGAAAACTCGATACTTCAGGCGATACTTTAACCGCTTATGGCATCAAACCGGAAGATAATTTTATATGTGTATGAAAAACAAGCTTGAGAAATATTGTAATAATTCAAGGGTGTTTGATTTGAGCTCATGTACCCCAAAGCAAACTCCCCTGAATAATGTATCCCTATCATTAAGCAATCTGGTACACATAAACATGAACCAATGATAAACATTCAAAGAATCTTTTCTGTGATTTTAGTCTATCACAAAAAATTGGGCTCATGTTAAGCAGATGTGGCCTATTTTTTGCAGAACTAATGTCATACATTATTTAATGCAACAAATTTTTGCTAAAGGCGCATAAAACGCAGCATCCATCATCTTCACATAACGCTCTGAGAGAACCCCCCTCCCCTGGAACACCCTTTGGGGAGGGGGTGGACGAAGGTCAGCGTGTTACGTAAAGTTTGAACTCACGCTAGCAGATGCTTCAAATTTTTCATCTCTGCATCACGGAAGCTTAATGAAATCAAACGTACAAGTAAAAAGATGGACCGTTATCATCATGTGATAAGGCCACACTTGCCTAACATGTACCAAAAGTTTTGTTAGTAGTGCACAGACATATTAAACTTTAGCAAGTTGCCGAAGCATTGACGTGCTCCATTCAATGTATTTTGAGCCACTGTCAGTGAGTTGATCCGCTCAGTGCTACGAACCTTTTTTCAACAAGGAAATCGTAAACTAACGTCATCCATCCTGGTAACACACATATTGGAAGTAGGCATAATTTATATTCCTTTTTCTGTGGTGTTCAAAGCAGGAGCAAGTGTGGTATATTTCTAGTGAATATTCTCATTCGTTTCTGCAATCCATCAAAGTTGTTTGAAATGGCATCTATTTTTAGAATATTATTTTGATTCTCATGACGGAGAATTTCTTGGTTTTATGCATGCAGATAGTTTCCCAAATAATTGAGCACTGGGGCAGCAGTTCTTTGTCGAGGAGTGTGTGTGGGAAAGAAGTGGAACATTGCCCCTTTAGGTTAAAATTATCTCTGGCGTAACAATTTTTCGGATGTTGTAGGACCAATAGGCCTAGTTAAAACATTACTGAGGTTGGCATGTTTCTTTTGTTTTTCACAGAATACATTAGTTTGGTTATGAAATGATATCAGGAAAATAATAGGCCTATGCATTATTTATATCCTGTATTGAATATATTAGACAAGATGTTGTTCGTCCATCACCAGCAATGGTGACTGTTACATCCACTTTTGAAAATTCAGTTAGAATTATGTTCATGCCCAATAGTTTGTAGATGGCTAATAAGTCCTATTCGAGCTGCAAATGTTATGGGCAGTTTAGGCATGAAATGATCATTGCAGAAGGATTTTAGTCTATCTGTGACTTCCTAGCTACTCTCTGCTGTTTAGCTGCAAGCACTTCTCCCTCTTTTCACAAGATGATGTGTCCTTTTTGACTGTAGAGTGCCATGTAGATTTATTTTGTGCAAGTTCTTCCAATGTATCTTGGTCTATTTTTCAAAGGCTTTCAGTGAGGTCTTTAATGAGTAGTGTTTCTTTTGGCAACCTTGCGATCGTGCACCCTTCTCCAACTCACCACAGAAAGGTATCTTTGGCAGGCGATGGTCTTGCATATGTACCAAATGACCTGTCCAACAAATATATATACATCAGAATAGTGTCACTGCTAGGGATACCAGGTATGTGATGGTATCTGAAATCTTGTCTTGTCATCTGATGTTCATAACTTGTCTGAGACAAGTTGTGTGAAAGTGATGGAGTTTCCTCACATGACCTCGATACACAGCCCATGTTTCACTAGCGTATAACAGCACTGAAAGTACCACTAGTCTGAAAACTTTCAGCTTAGTCTGTAAGTTAATGCCATGTCTACGCCAAACATGCGCGCACAGTCTGCCGAAAGTGCTGCTTGCCTTGGTGATCCTTGTATACACTTGATGTGGATGTGAAAATGACTTGCACTGGGGATTTTGATTTAAGTGAGGAGAAGTTCTGCAAAGCGTTGACCTCACTCTCTTGTTAGCCTCAATTGAAACCAGTGGCAAGGTGAATCGAGACGACTGGAAGTGAAGTTTGATGCAGTGGTGACCATGGTTTTTGTCAACACGACCACCATAAATTGCAAACTCAATAGACCATACACAAATTTCCATCAGGTAATCCAAAATAGGTAGGTTTGGACAAAAATAGGTAACTATTCACATACTAAGTTTGAGGTATTTTTGTGTACATATTTTCATCTTCCCCACTTTCTCACATATCACAAATACACCAACAAAACTTACATCATTGCATTCAGTAACCATTAGTTTATCTCCATTAAAAAATAATACAAAAAAATCCAAAATGTTACTGCGCATTGCAAATACACTCCATAAATAATGCGTAAAGTTAAAAAAAAATGCAGTGTCAGGGAAGAATGGCATAATTTTAATGCAGACTGCGAAAAGTTAATGAATGATCTCCATACGCTTTTGCAAAGGATAAGAAGGAAATTTCAGAAGTTAATTAACTGGTGTTAAAACCAGCACATTGGTTAAATAGATCATCACCATTTATCTTTCCATAAATTTTGTCTTCCAGTATTTTCTGTAATAGCATACATATTGTGGTAAATGTATGCAACTAATCATTGACAAGATTTTTCTCCATTATAGGAGCATGTACGCATGTACACCCACATACATATATAAAATAACAGGTGTTTTCTGACTGTTCACTATAGACTACTAAACTTTTTTCTGATCAAGATGAAATTTTGCAGTTACTAATTAGGACCATGCTGACATTAATGAAAACAACCATTTTAAAATGTATTAATTAGTCTCCTTTAAATATGTTAAAATTAGCCCATAAGGCCATTCCAGTTTGAATTATTGATTGTTATCATGCTAGGTAAATGATAAAATTTCATTGGTTAACCTTTAGCACGTCAGATTAAAAAAACAAACTTCCCCCTGCCGCCGGATTCTTTTTTGAAAATGATAACTTTTTGGTTGTGAGAGATATTTAAATAATATTTGCACATATAAATAAAGAATTGAATTATATATATATTGGTGAAATTTCGGAACATGTGTGTGTGATACTAGATGTATGAGAAAGTGGTAAAAACATTTTCACAAAAAAACATATATTTTATAATAAATAAAGCTAAAAAAAATTACTTACCTTTCTTATCGAATTGTTTGGCAACACTATACACTAAATCACACACAAATCTGTTGTATTTATGTACTTTCATTGCAAAATTATCAAAATATTGCTGGGTGAATTGTATAAAACATGTAGATTTGCAGTAAAATCGTTCTTTGAGCTTAGGACTAGAGTAATTTTTGGTGCCAAATCAACATATTCGATATCAAACATCTACAAGTCCCCAAACCAACACTGCATTCTGTATATTTACTAATGTGAAACTAAATAACCCCATAATTCATGATTCAAGCCACGATTCAATGATATTTTATTCAAAATATGATGAAACAACGGTCTATAAACCCAATTCACCACCATGGCATTGTACCGGTGTGCAGATGGTCAGATTAAGTGGTATACAACGTGTAACTGTTACATAGACATTTTCACAACGATCATGGCAGACGTAGAAATGTACCGGCTTCAATTGTGCATGTTTCCCGAGTACGTGCATTGACCAATCAGGCTCTGGTACGTCTATTTAACATGATATCTCATTGGATGAATACTGCTGACATCGGTGACAGCCGCCATTACAATTTTTGCTGACAAGTGTTTACAAAAACGTTTTAAAGGTTAACTTTTTACTTTTCATTACTGTCGTATGGTCATGGTTCACAAGCAAAATGTTATGCTTAAAAGCATTCAATGTTTATGATGTTTTAATTGTTTCCTATGCCTTTGCAAATGTATTATTTAGCTGCCTTTAAGGCAATCTAAGAAAACTGTGATGACCTCATTTTTTCACAGTATAAATAAAAGTGATATGTTACTCTCATACATATGACATCTGTAGTGTAATTGGAAATACAATTGGTTATCTCTAAAGCATGGATTGCTCAATCTCTGCAATGGTTACATTTTTTTCTTAAATAAAATAGACAAATCATACTTTTATTGTTGTAGTGGCATCCTGATAAGCATAAATCTATCAACCCATCATTAGTATATATTTATAGATATATTTATTAGAAACTTTCTAAGTAAAAATGTATCTTATGTTACAATTTCTTTTAAAGCGGGCTGGTACCCAATTGACTACAACTGAAATCAAAATGTTGCTTATGCCACCCAACATTTGCTTACTATTACAAACTGACATTGTGTGGATATAATGACCTGCTCCATGATGCAAATATTAACACCGATTAATTAAAAAAATTATCATTGAAAGGCAATTCTGACAGAATCTCCAGCCATAGTTGAGACATATATATTCAGAGCTGGACATCTGGTTGTATTTTCTTTTCTTTCAGGTAGCACTGCTTCTCAGTGCAAATACATTTTGATGCTTTTCAGGTATGTGGGCATTTTTGCTGGTTTTGTGGTGTCATATTGGGCGATTATGAGCAACATATTCACAGGTGACATGAGAGTTGAGCTTTTTATTGACACTTTCAGAGAGTCCTTCGCTCGCGTGTTGCCGGGCCTGAAATGTGAGCAAAGAATAGCAACACTGTTTACCTTCCACACATGTCGTAAAAGGCGACTAAGGAGGTTATGGGATGGAGTTGGCTGTCCCATCCCATATAGGGTCAGTGACCCAAAGCCATGCTGAAGTCAGATGTGTCAAGCCGAAAGGCGCAGATATCGCAGCAATGCTGTAAACCATGGCACAACGCATTCCGTTCTACATCCTGCTAATCTGCAGGAGTTTGAGAACAAACGCAGAAGAAGAAGAGAGTCCTTGAAATGTATCTTTTGTCTACTGGCCAGTCATATATTCTCAAGAAGCTTACCACTATGCGTTTGTCTGGCATGAACACTACATGTCCGTTCTAAGTTGGACCCGTTTTCAGGATTGTTAAAGATGTTTGCAATATTGAGTTGTAATGGATTTGATATTCATAATATATTTTTTTTCAAAGGATTATTGATAGAGTTACTGTTCTAAATATCACTGATACTCTCAGCATGGAGAATTATTCTTCTGCTTAACAGAGTACACATGGAAATCCAAGTTCAATAAAGTCAATCATTTGAACAGTTATATATGTATGTAAAAGCTTTTAGCAAAGCTATGCTAAATGAACTTTTTGCGGGACACATAAATTTAGCACATCCCTTTAGGGACCAAGTTTACCTTCTTCTTTGATCCCTTACTTCTTCTTTGATCCTGGCTATTACAAACACCACACCACATGGAAGTAGAGTAAACACTTTATCAAATCTGGTTCACTGAGCCCATCAAATCACATTTTATTTATAAAGAGATTAAGTGACGGATAAAATAGACCAATCAACATTTAGATGATGTTTGCCTCAGATTTCACTTCATATGTGCTCACTATTTGGCTCAAAAAGAAAGTACTATAAGAGTAAAAGCTACACCAGAAATAAGAAATATGATCCTGTTGTTATGGATGGTTTCTGTTACTGGATATTTTAAAATCTAAGTTGTCTTGCTGCATGTCCACCTATTGCATACCAAGTTTATGTATTTAAAATAACGTAAATATTAGCTCTGAGTAACAGCTTTTCTAGATGCAAACAATTACCACAGATGATCAAATATTATATTTATTTATCTATAAAATTCCTAGATTTAATACAAACCTTTAGACATCTTGTGTGTCATGTTGAAGGCATTATTTTTTTTATTAAATGAAGGCCTTCAGTACTGATCAAATAATGTAGGGTTGGCCAATGGCACATGTGCCAACAGTAGCACATTGCTAGATTAGGATCAATACAAGAATCAGTGGACAAATCACATGTTAACAGTCCGACTTTTTAATTAAAAAAATATTACTAAAGATACTGATTTAGCGATTTGCGTGCAACAGACTGACAACCACACACACACCCCCCCCTCAGTGTGTAGAATGCATATCGACTGATAGGGGGCTCTCATTACTAAACGTGTAGTACATTGGCTGTGTCGTAATGTGTCTTTATCGGAATTTCGTTCCATTTAATTATGTTAGTTTTTTGTTCCGTAGTAACCTGTTCACTGATTCTTGTATAGTATCCTAGATTATAATAGCACAGTTCACGTCAGTGCCAATATTAATAAAGAAAGCATAGAGATAAAAATGATGACTATTACTACAATTTAAGGAATTTGAACATTAACTTATTCAAGGAAATAAAGGTTATAGCAATTCTACATATGTCATTGTTTTTAATTGAACTGAATGTGGACACTTGTGTTGATTAGCGCATTTGAACTAGAACCTGGAAAAACTAAGTGCATTTGAACCAGAGCATGAAAAATATTGGTGAAACTTGAAATACAAAAGGTTGGCCTTCCATAAAATAATGTATGACCATTAATTACTATACAAACCTGTCAACCTCCAAAAGAATCATTCTGTATTTCAGAAAACAAAATTCTTTTAAAATTATGTCCATTTCCATATAAATAGTACTTCAGTAAAGTTGAATATGAATATATTCAACAAAACAATGAAATTGTGTATTTTCTGCACAAATAAAGAAAATATGGCCCAGCTAACATAATCATATCTAATATTTGTACTTGCTGTCTTTCTGTTCAAAATAAGCTTGTATGCCTGCATCTGTTTCAAGGCAATTCATACTTTTATTAATCTATCACATAAAACATTTCACAAAAAGAATGTGTCAAAACTGTCCTTGCATTAGTCAGAAGCAATTATAAAGGGATGTAAGTTGCTATAATTTACTTACTGACTTATGACCCTTGCCATTAAGATGATCCCTGAAATTCTTAAGGGAAGTGGTTTGTTTCTCACATAGCTGAAAGTAATATACACACACAAATGTAACTATAGTATACAAATATAATTGCTTTCATATTATACCATGATAGTACTACAAAGAGAAATAATCGTTGGATATATATTTAACCTGTAGCAACCCAGTCTACAAAAGCCATCTAGCGATACCTGACGTCGACAAATGTCTACATCGAGGTAGCCATTTGTAGTCATGGACAACAATCATCCATGTTTATTTCCCATCATGCTCTTATAGTAAGTGTGTGCTAGAGTTATTTTTTCTTAGTGTTCCTCAGTGATATATATACGCAATCGTAATTTATTTGACCTTTCACGTTTAAAACAGAACTGTGTAGGCCTAGCTTTGGTGCTGCCATTTTTGCACGGATTATGATTCAGAAAAGGATGAATTAAAGCTTTAATTTTTCAGTTACTATAGATCAACTTATAGTGTGCGAGAGAGATTTTTATAATATTTAATGGTGACGTAATTGAAGTCCACAAGGAATTTGTGGAGTAGTGTTTTCTACAACCAGATCTACACGTGACCGTGACGCTGTAATATCTCTGTAATATAAGGCAACACTGCAGTGAACATAACTCCTCACATCCATTTATGAGGGTGTTGAGAGTGTCATAACCCCTTAGTGTTATTCATCTGTTGTGTTCAAGTGAAACATCAAAAACCTGTGTTCTACGTAAGTACTATTGTAAGTTCTTTGTGTGCATTTGTCCACATCCTTGATTTTGGTTGTACACAACGTAACACTGACACACACAAGCAAATAACACCTCTAAATCATATCAGCATCAATTTATCTCTATTATCTCCGAATTTGAAATAAATTAAAAATGTTATGCCAAAATAAGCAAACACATGCAGAAAAACTAGAAGTCATAAAAAATGGCAGGGTGTCTGAGGAAATATGCACTATTTTTAGATGGGCTGCTACAGGTTAATCATAACACAAATACTGTCCTAGGAAAGTGTCCACCCAGTGATAAATCACTTAGTGGAAGTACATTTCAACATCGGCGCTGCAAGGCAAATAATAGTAACATTGTGACCTGTCTTCCGACCATTCTGTAGGTCAAAATGATCCAAAATTCAGATGTATCAGGGTAAAAAATATGCAAATGATCAAAGTCCAACTATAAAAAATGACATGAAGCTTTCAGTACTCCACACCATATATTGCTAATCTGCAGGAGTATGAGAATTAATGCAGATGATGTCATATGTTCAATAGTTGATGCTGAGAAATCAGATTATGATTATAATCTGGGAATGTATAAGTTTAACACATATACATATGTAACTGTTTAATACTTTTTAATTAATACTGGAATTAATTTGATATAGATAACTGCAAAATTGTTATAAAATATATTCGTCAACAATTTCCAATGTACTGTGCGTACCAAATAAAAATGATGCTATTAATTTTAAAACTTCTCATGTGATAACTCATTTGTTAAAGACATTCATGCATATATTTTCTTAAAAATACATGTGCAGTCCTTCTGGTATCATAACATATCACTATTTTAACTGAGAAATTCTTAAAGAGCCATCTTTTCATTATTTATTCCATATATAATCCTACAATAACATGAGGTGTGCCATAATTTTACTATTAACTTAATATACATGATGATGATGATAGAACCATGGAAGGGTACGAGTTTGCCACTTTTGTTTACTATGTTAGATGATGGAGTTGTCTTTGAGGTCCAGATTGGTGTTCTCTGGCATTCCTTTGTATGAGGAAGCTTTTGAGAGCCGTTGCAAATCCCATGTTCTGTGTATTTAATGATTAAGGTGTACAAATCAAACTATTTACTGAGCAAGCACATGGCAGATAGATGGGGAAGGATAGAAAACAAAGCAATGAATTTTTAAGGTTAACCACAAATCTATCCCTGCTGTAGTGATGTTTTTCTGCTATTTTTTATTTCTTCTGTGCTGATTTATTTTTCAGCAGATTGACACTTATGAAATCGCAGGTGACTTTTTAAACTCAACGTAGCTCTAGGGTTCTGTGTATCAAGACAGGCAACCTCCCCTGTACTCTGGATGGGATTTAATGTGACTTTCTTGCAGTCTTGAGGCATGCTACAGATAAAATGGTTAATTCCTTCTTAGCATGTGTCATTACAAAGAGATCACAGGTTGAGGTAGCATAACCTCCCATAACTCAACCACCGTTAAAATTCATTACTTCCCTTTCGGGCCTAGTAATTACACAGACATTAATACATATAATATCGCCCGTGTGCTGCCAGGGCCCGAAAGGGGAGCAAAGAATAGCAAAACTGTTTACCTTCCATGCATGTCATAAAAGGTGACTAAGGAGGATATGGGATGGAGTTGGCTGTCTCATCCCATAAAGGGTCAGTGACGCAAAGCCTTCCTGAAGTCGGATGTGTCAGGCCGATTTTGCAGATATCGCAGCAATACTGTAAACCATGACACAGCGCATTCCGTTTTCCGGACTACATCCTGCTAATCTGCAGGAGTTTGAGAACGAACGCAGAAGATACATATAATATGATAGGTTTCATTTTAAAACACAAAATGTAGTCTTCAATTAATATTTAGTGGTTTAACATATGCAGATATTTTGTATGAAAATTGTTCCTCATTTAACATTGTCTTGTCAAGGTTGTACACCAACTATTTTCTTCTATTCTGAGGAAAGATTATATTTGTTATATTAAAAATGGTTATCAATGACAATGACTGCAAAAAAAAATGTATACGCAACTCCCAATTTAATATGAAATTTATGCTATAAAATGTCAAACAATATGGACATCGTTTGTGGACTGAATGCTATTTTGGTTACAACTCTGAGAAGCTAATCAATTTGAGAAAGATTATCATAATCTATCACAAATTTTGGTACAAAAAAATGGAATCTAGTAACGACTATGATCCATTCAGTATTATGATTCAAGTGAATCAAATGTTTCTGACATCTCAAACTTGTCAGATGATACGGATAGTGAAGATATGTCAAAATCCAACACAAAAGTATATTTTGCGATTGATGATAATTTTTAGGAGAAATTATTTTATTGTGTTTGTACTACTTATAATTTATAATAATTAAAATACTTAAATATCATTCAATATTCTAAATTTTAAGACATTCTTGTATTAAAAAAAATTATAAATAGGCCTAACTGTAAATAGGCATCGTGAATAATGTAACATAGTAATCAGTAACAACACCCAGCTGTATTTTGTTTACAATGTTGTGAGATGTATTTTCTTGATAGAGTACGTTATGCTATACTATGTAGGTCAGTACACAAGTAGGCGTACATTTAAAAAATACTAGACTGTGATCCTATTATTTTATAAATGGTCTAGGACTAGTTAATATTATTTTCTTTCATGTTCCATTTTCTGTAGGCCTAGACTATTATTTTCCACCTCTGATTGGTGATTGTTTACATTATTATACATATGTTTACTGTTGTTAAACTACTAATTTTTAATTATAATAATTATTAATTAGGCTAGAACAATTCTATATTATTAATACTTTATTGTATAACGTCATAACTATACATAGAAATACTGAACCTTGATAACACAGCCTACCACAAAATTCCGCAATCAGCTGGTTTCTGTTTACATTTTTTGTAAGGTATAATTTCTTGAAACTATGCTGCTTATTATTGCAACCTATGCTTTGCATGTAAATACATTTTCTGTAGGCCTAATGCTAGACTGTGATTGTCTTATTTTAAAAGTGGTCCAGCCAATTATTTTTTTTAATCATATACTAATTGTTCTCTGTATATTATTTTGACCACAGGTGTTGTGGATATAAAGACAAGGATTTGGGACCACCATCCAAGTCCCCAACCTTTCCTCCAGAGAGAGTGCCTGGATTACAGCCAAGTGATGTTTTGACTAGGAAGAATGCCAGACCATTGCAGTTTTTCTAGTTTCTTTTGAGGAATGTGGAACAGTTAATTATACAGTGAATAGATAATGAAACAATTTCAATAATTACAATCCATAAAGCAAATCAATATACATATATAAAGAGAAGAACATAAGTAAATAGGGTTTTAGGGAGATTCAAGTCGAGCAGCTTAATATTGTTAAATATTACAATATGTATATGATAAAAAAAGTGATCTACTGATAGGTAAATATAACTGTCTCTGGAAAACAAAAAAATACTGGAAAACAATTTTCTTTAATCTCATTGAAATACTTACCTTGCAATAGTACTCTTGTTTCTCTGTCTCACGTCCAATTTCATCAGGCATCAGATCCCTGTCTTCATCATCTACTTCCATGTTGGCTTCTGCTATCATACTCGACGTGATGCCGCTTGCCAGTAAAGCTTCACTGATAACGGTTTTCTTATTACGCCTTCCAGAATCCAGATACTTATTCTCATCATCTTCAACTGCCAACAAACATTAAAATATTTTTAAAACATGAACAAAAATAGTTATAGTCCATTTATACATTTGTGCACCATTTTTTTTTAAATAAACAAAAATACATAAATATTTCATTCTTGAAGAAATGTCATTTTTTAGGATGTTGTATAATAAAAAACATGATGACATTACAATATATTGATAATATTGTCATGGAGACTCAGGATGATGATCTTTTTCTATCTTAAGCTCCTGCAGATTAGCAGGCTGCAGTCCTGAGAATGGAACATGTTGTGTCATAGTTTACAGCTTTACTGTGATATCTGAGTCTTTCCGCCAGACACATTGGATCAGAATGACTTCTGGGTCCCTTTGACCCTAAATTGGATGGGACAACCAACTCATAACCTCCTTAAATGACTTCAATCAATCCATATGCCAAATGGCATAGACGATCATGTTTCTTCACGACTTTCTGTCTCTTGTGTTGTCAATGAGCTTGGTTGGTGAACTTCTACCATGCCACAATACCAGTCTATCTAGCAACTTTTCTCTTTGTAGTCCTCTATCTCTTCTCCCCTTGATCTTTTCAGTGGTTATTAAGTGTTCGAGCAGTGTTCTTCTCAGCACATGCATGAAAGGTAAACATTATTATTTTTTGCTCCCCTTTCAGATCTTAGCAACATTCGGTGATGATCAATTTCTACATCATTGTTATGTATTCTATAAATAATGTGTGCACACATAACAAATTTGACGGTATCTGCATAAAGTCTACGTTTTCCCCAGATTTATAGATAAATCTTTACTACTGTATTAGTGGATCTATAAGCTACTTAACTATCCTTCATGTGAATACAACAACAAAAATGAGACAGAAGTGGTGAAGGCTACATTAGCTTTACTTTTGAGTAAAATGTTAACACAAAGTGTAAGATTCAGACTCCCAAAGTATTCTGCGTTAGGTAGAGCTAAGAGAGGACTAGGTCATCCTTTTGAGAAACTTGTGTTTTGAGTGTATTGCATGGATATACATTCCTGAACATGCAGTGGTCAGAGACAACAAAAAGAGCAGGTTCATTGGCAAGAATGTTAATGTGAACTGCAGTGTCAAGTAGAATAACTGAATAATAATGCAGAAATTTGAAGTATGTAAACCAGTAGAACAAAGTACTTCATGTTTCTTGGTGGAAATAACAAAAAAATTTGAGTCAATTATCAGAGGAAGAAGAAAAAAGAACTGACTTAATTGGCACAGTTTTACAAAATGATACAGAATGCAGGGGGTTGGATGCTACAATGTATATTTACAAAGAATGATAGAAATGATGATCAGGAGTTGAAAGAAGAAAGTGTATCCACTCTGGAAACATTTGATGATCAAGTAACCAGCATTTCACTGAATTTGCTAACATTCTTGTATGGCTGATGGACAGAGAGAGAACAGTACTTATAAGAATGTGCTCTGGTGTTTACAATGCATTACTTTTACAAAGCTTCTTAAGATGTTATATCAATATGATTGTTATCATACTATAAAATTAACATTATAAAGGTGAAATACCACCAATATATTAACCAATCAGGACTCATTAGGGTTATACAGATACAATTAAATAATAATAAAACAATTGAAGCATGTACATGACAATACTTTACAATTATTGCTAAATGTTTAGGCTCATGTATTCATTCAATAGTATAACCAGTACAAATTAAATGCTATGACCTCTGTTCTTGAATAGCAACCTAGTTCACACAAGTAGCCCATTTGCCACAGAAGCATGCTGTCATTGTCAATTATTAACACAAATTATTTGGTTTCAGTACAAATATGTATGACACAATTGACAAATTACTATTTTTTAATATAAATGCTTCCTTTCTTTCATTGGAATGCCTGAACAGTTAATAAAACTGGAGAGTTTGCACATATAATTCATACAACAATGAGAAAAATACTTCTGTTTACATTTAAGAGGTCTTGGTGGAGGCAATGGGTCTGGTTTCTTGTTTTGAATTTCTGGACCAGCCAATCCAATAAGAGTACTCATTAAACCCCTGGTGTGCTGGGGAGGCAACCTATTGATAGCTTTTGTTTTTTCATCTTCCTCATCATCGTCATCATCATCTTCTATCTCTTCTTTCACTTGAATATCATCTGTGGAGTCTTTCTCAGTTGTGATTTTCCTCCATGTTTCTGAACTTTCAGTTGTAGCACACACAGTACTTGATGAATTCTCAGCTTTAGAAGTCAATTTCGCCGATATACTATTCTCATCTTCTTGTTTAACATTCTAGAAACAAGAAAATTAGCATTAATTTATAGTTCATGCGGTTTATTTATACAATTAAAATCTCAAAGTTTATTATAAGAAATATACATTCAATAAAAGGACACAAATAGATGTATTGACTTATCAATTAGTGTAGTGTTTATTTAGGGCAGTATGAGGGATGCATTTGGTGGGATATTTGATACTTTCAGGTTCCTCTCTATCTTCAGGAAGGTGATGTTTCTTGTTTAGTTAGCTGTACTGGGATTTTTGTTTTAGTCTTGTTTTGCGTGTTCATTTGTTGACTACTTCTTTGTTAGGGTGGTTTTGTAGAATGTATCTTTCCACAGCTTCTATAGTTGCCTCTTCTCTGACCACAAGCTCCTATTAGCAGATTTAAAGATCAGACTCAAGAGTTAACAAAAAAGCACCATGCCCATAATATACGACACTACAGTAATACCAACAGAATACAGCATGGAAGTGCAGAACAAGCATAATACATTGTTAGGTGTCCAAGAGGAGATGACACCAGATGAACTTGCAAACAACTTTAAAGACTTAATATTATCATCTGCACAAGCTCACATAACTCAAAAAGTGACAAAAAGAAGAGCTTAGATTACAGTAAAAACATAACAATCGATCAACAACAAAAATCACTAAAAGATGGCAACCCCCCAAAAAAATGAATGCAAGAGACAAACTACAGCAATCATAAGAAATATTAAACAAGACAAGTAAAAATTTAATCACCAACAAATGTAAAGAAACTGAACAACTGTACAGATAAGGAAAAACAAGAATAATATTTAAATTAGCAAAAACACTGACAGCAGAATTTCAACAAACTTATGAGCAATTGAAGACAAGTCAGAAAACACACTAACAGAAAATAAAGACATGATGAACAGGTGGATGGAATACTGTTAGGTTATTTATAAGGATCAAAACACAGACTCAAACCAAACTAGACACACATAACTTGAGCCTACTAAACACTTCTAAAGATAATCATGAAAATAATGGAACATATGGACAGAGAAATATATATACCGGTTGTTCAGTCAGGTTTTAGACAGAACAGGAGTACCAGGGATTAAATCAACGTGGGAAATATAACAAAGAAGTGCAGTTCAACGCAGACATATACACCTGTTTCATAGACTAATCAAAGGCATTTGACTGCATAACACACTAGAAATTATGGAACATAATGGGCTTCCCATACCATGTCATATTGCTCTATCTAAATGCTTTATCATGAGCAACAAGACTTCTGCCACCTCAAGCTAGAAACATCTGATTGGTTTGAAGTTCAAAAGGGAGTCAGACAGGGATGCATCCTCTTACCACAACACCTATTCAACATTATACACAGAAAACATTTCTTCTTTAGCATTAATTCTCAAACTCCCACTGGATCTCTCTTGTAGCAGGACAATCATCCTATTAGATTTCCAGCAGGATATAGTCCAGAGAATGGAAATGAGTTGCATCACCGTTTTATTTGCTGCAATGAACCGACACATCCGTCTTCAGTGGAGATATATAAATTATGTCTTTTGTTAAAATATTTAGGGGGGAGGGGGAAGAAGAGAAGTTAGGTAGATCCAAGTCAACAACATACTGCCGAGGATGAAGATAACTCCTTCATACTAAGCTGCAGCAATTATTAGGTGAGGTTGCCAGTTTCCTTCCTTGCTGTTAAGAAAGAAGAAAAGGGGCAAAATGTGGTTGAAACAAACTTTAGCAGCAGGGCGAGTCCTTAAATTCTTGACACCGGAAAAGGCTGAGCACCTTGCAGGTTGATTGAGGTGAGGGCAAAAAAAATTGTTGCCGTAATTTATGGACAACTACTAAAGCAAATTATTGAAATTACATTATTTCCATTGATGCTGTTAAAACTACAAACCAGTTATAGATTTCACTAAATACAACATTAAGGGAAATTAGTGTCATGTGATATAATGTCTCCTGAAAATTGTCTTCCTAATGAACTCCCTGAACCTCTCTCTGTTTTGGCCACGTGACAAAAAAAGTATTCATGTTAACTTTAATATCATCAATCCATCTTCTTGGTCTGCCTTTTCAACTTTTACCAGGTGTTCTGCTATAGTAACAAGATAGGTTCAGCTATTTTGTGGACACAAGTGTACACTGATCACAGAAAGCACAAAGCGCGTCATGCATTTTGACGCTATAGCAAAGGTAAGTAGAAAAAAATATTACAACAAAAATTGATGTCAACAATACTGCTTTTTATACATCATTTTGAGTGCTACAAAAGAACAAAAAGGAATAGATAAGAGAACCTTGACACTAAGCCTATAAAAGATATGATGAAGTTAAATAATTAAGATAAAGATTACTCACTGTGTCACTTTTCTGTAACTTATCTCCAGCCTCAGTGTGGTCTTCTTTGTCTTTATGATTACCTTAAAGTGAGTTCAAGATGTAACAAGAGTAAAAAGTGAATAGAAATTTCCTACAAAAATGATACAATGGAATTCCTCTATAGTGAATCCTTTTATAACAAGTTTCGCTCTTTAACAACACTTTTCAAAGTCCCCAGTTATATTAATTCTTTACTGTATTTAATGAATTTCTGTTGTTACATAAATATTCTGATTAACTTGTTATAACAGGATTTGACTATAATAAACTTGAAGTATCTCTTGAAAAGTATTTTTTCAAGCACATAAGAATTTTTATTTTAATGATATTATAAACATGTTCGCTTCATTATGAAATGACATCAGAAATAGAACAGGCCTTGGCATTTAGTGGCATTATAAAATAATAATAATAAGACCAATAACCCTTCAGTTTCTAAAGGTGCCACACTGGTTTTTGATAAGAAACTGGCTTCACGGCACACGGGACATTCCCATATAAGTGCTCCGTCCTCGGCTCCAGCAGTCATCAGAGTGTATGAAGACTCAAAGAGTCCTGTTCAGGTATTGATTGTGATCTTCGGATTTTCCAAAAAAATGTATCTTTCCTTCCCTCACCTCTAGATACTCCCATTTCTAACATTATTCTCAGCCTCATTGATATCATCTTCATCTTGAAATGAATTTATTACTGCCTTGATCAAGTTTGCTTTATCTCTTCTCAGCAATGTGCCATCTATTGAAAGGGTTCCAGCGAATAGATATAACAAGTCCCACCATTGTTTTCTTATTAATTTTCGTATCAATTATCAACCAATTAAGTGGTGCTGTAACTCCCTCTATCTCCACCATGATGCTCGATGTGACAGTAGAATATGCTGAAGATTTCTCAACCAACTTCACGTCGTTTCTGTAGGCAACAAAACCCCAACTGCTTTTATTTGTGTTTTTGTTAATGAAGCCACCTGTGTAAATAATTATGTCTTGTGGTTTCGAGTGTAGTTGGGTGAGTTTATGCACTGTATCCTGGGCCTTGACACCCGTCCATTTCCGACATGCTTTATCTAGTTGTGTTATTAATTTAGTCAGTGATTTCTTCTCAGTATTTACCTCCACCCATTCACTGCCCTTTCCTATTTCTTCAAATTCACATACCGGTACTCTTTGTAGTGTGTCTTCAGCCTCTGCCATCCATGATCTGCCACACTTGATTAGTTTTCCCTTTGACTCATCTAGATGTTCGTGTAATGGGTATGGTTGTATTCTTTCACTTTATGCACGACCTAAATTGTGCTACCTAATGTCGCACTCTAATGCTGGGGAGATCAAGTAGAAATCTCATAGCAGAGATGGGTGTATCTCTAGTACACTCCAATACCGTTATCATTGCCTCATTTTGAACTTTTTCCAATCTATCGACTTGTGTTTGAATGACAGAGGATAGAGGTGTTTGGGGGACTTTTTGTGCCACACTGGAGACAGCACAAAAAGTCCTCCAAACACCTCTATCCTTTGTCATTCAGAGAAATGTTAGAAAATCATGTCCAGGCCATTTCTTGATGTTATCAATTCAGGATTTTCATTTCTCTTCTTCTTTCACACTCGACTGTTCCTTGCAAAATAATTTTAGAGAGTGAGTAGTGTATCATACCAAGTCTAAACCAAACAGGTTTATGCCATTTCACCATTGTCAGAAGTGGTTCTTAATAATCTGCAAGTTTGTTTATTTAATGTTGGACGAATATATTTGTCTTGTGCTCTATATAATTCTTAACTGACATCTGTAGTACTTGTATTTAAAAGCCTGATCCCTTCTTTCCCGAGTCTGTATTGCATGTCCAGCTTTCACATCCGTATAAAAGTACACATCACTAGCAATCTGAAAAGATTCATCTTTACTCTAATACTGATCTTACTTTTTGAATCAAAGCACACCCGAAGATGGATGTGTCAGGACATTGGCGCAAATAAAGCGGCAACAATGCATTTACATTCTCTGGAAATCTTGTAGGATCATTGTCCTGCTACAAGACGTATTCAGTAGTTTGAGAATGAACGCCAAAAACAAGAATCACAGCAGCATTATATCTAGCACTGAATATATCGAACAAAAATAGGTAGTCACTTATGATATATGTCACTTATGTCTGTGGTTTTTTTCCTTCAATTTTTCATCTTCAACATTATCTCACATACACCAACATCATTACATTCAGTAACCATTTGTTTATTTCCATTAAAATACATTATACAAATAATTCCCAAAAAAAATTTATTGTGTTTTCTAAATACTCTGCATAAATAATGCATAACGTCGAAAAATAATACAATGGCAGTGGAAAATAATTTTTAGTGGAGCAGGGACAAAACCAGAAAATAGGGAAAACAACAAATAGGTTGTCGCTTGGTCCACTATGAGTTAATTTAGCATGCTAAAAGTTACTAATAAATTAACTAAATTCTTATAAATAAAAATAAACAATTAAATTCTAATTTAAGCATTATTTTGAATTTTTAAATAAAAAGGAAAGTTTTCACTTTTATATGAAATGAACTTGTATTGGGGAATAAATTGTAAGATCCATATTTTTCATTGGCCAACAGGATACCTGGAGATGAAGTGGTCAACATCAAGCCCGCTGTCTTTAATTTCCTAGAAGATAGGTACCAATTTCCTTAGGCTGAGTCAACCCAGAATTGGAGCTGATAGTGATTTTAAAATATTTCCAGTTTAACTGGAAATTGAATCTTGGGCAAACTGAACAGGAAGCCAGCACACTAACAACTGAGCTACCGTCAACCTTTTGAATTATTATGCAGCAATTATTGTCTGTGTATTAGCAAATAAAAAACTGAATGTAATGTGCACTATTATGACAACAGGATCATAGTAGCATTTGTGATAGTTTTGGTTCCGGTTAGGAATTAATAAGAATAACGAGATAAGACAATTCGAGCTTTCGATGCAAATTATTGCCAGTGCTGCATATTCACATATTCAATGCGAATTTTAAATTGATATCCCGAATGGCATTTACGCAGAAAGAATTGTTGTTTTGCCACAGAGTTTGCTTATGGAAATTATGGTCATTATTCCATTTAACGTCAACATATTTCTCTGGTGTAGTAGTTAAGCCATTCACATTGTGCTCAAGAAGTTGCGGTTTCAAATGCTGCTCATGACATCACACTTGCAAAGTAAGATTTTTTGGGGAGATCCCTGGTGATTATCACTTGAAGATATTGAGTTACATGCTATGAGCGGTTCTCTTAACAGTCAGCATGCTACTTCATTGAGAGGTATGGAGTACAGGTGGTGGGGGTTTGTCTGAGAAAAATCTATTTATGACAGTATTTTTCTGGTTGTCTATTTCATTGCTCTCTTATGTTTCCCAGCCATACAACACCAATTTTATCTTAATTAGAATCTTAGTTTTGTATCTAATTTAATTTACTTGGATTTTCATATATCTCACAATGCAATAAAACTTGTTTTTCGCCCCTTTGTTTTTTAAATCATTTTTTCTCCTTCGCCATGTTTATGTATAGCTATATCTCTATTTTGACCTTCTCACCTGGTTCCCTTTATTCTTAAAGCACTTATCTTTTTTTTAATGTATATTTCAGCTTATTTGTGGTGGACAAATAAAATTAAACAATTCAACATACCTGCAAAGCCCCTAGATGGGTGTGTCCAAGAACCACGGCCTCTGCTGTGGTTGAATCTACCTCTGTCTTGCCAACCACGACCTCTCCCCATAGGTCCAGGGATATCAGAATAATAAGGTTCTCTTATGTTATGATGATTGTGAAACCTAGGCTGGTTGCTGAAACTACCGGGATGATATCCCCTCATAGGTGGTGAAAACGCGGTATAATTCCTATCATTGTAAATGTCCCTATCATCATAATATATTTCCTGATTTCTAGGACCATTATAATAGTGTTCCCTCTGGTTGTGAAACCGATGATTAAAGCCAGCTTCATAAGGATCCATTGTATACCCTACTAAAAGAAAGGAAAAAAAAGTGTGTAATAAACATAAAACTCCTATAAAATGCACAGTTTATGTGGTATCTATATAAACTGTTACAATATTTACACATTTTGGCGACCTGTGTGGTTTCAGTCCCAAAAGGGGAGCAAAGAGTATTAACACTGTAACCTGTTATTTATAAGAGGCAACTAAACATTTCTGGGAAAGTATGAGAAATTGAGGCCTATGAAGTAAGCAGAAAAATCAATAGGGAGAACAAGACAGTATGACAAGAAAAGTTTGTAGATGGCATACATCAGTGCCTTACATAGTGATGAGACTAGTGAGTTATGAAGTGGCATCATTGCACTTTGGTCAGAACCATAGATGATCAGCCTCACCCAGCAAATATCAAAGGGTATGCATGTTAGTGGTTCCTTTGACTTGCTGTTCATCCAGTTTTACTAGTTCAACATTTAATACATAATTCTTCTATATATCATCAATTTCTGTGTCCACATCCAATAAATGTTTGGGAAGCAGTTTCAACACCTCTTCATTAATTGTCATCTTCCTCTGTAATGCCTGTCTATTTTTTCATTATCGAAGATGCCTGCATGTTACTAACAGTAGATCTGTCAGCCACTTACATTGACATCAGGCATTTTGTGTCCTTCATACCATGGACTTATATAATAACTGCCTCAGTAAATAAAAATTCAGAAAGCCATATGAAAGTGGTCACAACCTCCTCAAATTACATCACATGCTGAATATGGCTGCCCTGTATGCTCCACTATGTTCAGTGATGATACACTTCTCATCCCAACACACAAAAATCAGTTAAATATCTTAAATATCATCTCCAGAATGGTTTCATCTGTCAAAAAAAACTGTCAATACTGCATTTTACCAGTTCAGGCGTTGCAGGGAGGGGATTGAATAGCTGTGTGATAAAGGCTGCATGCTCTTGCTGTCGCCAAGTCATGTACAGGGTGAGTATTTAATTTACCCTCCGACAGAAAAAAAAACCCAGTCCTTACCGGGGATTGAACTCTAGACCTCACTTGTGTGAGACTAGCGTTCTAACCTCACGGCCATGCACTACAATGGTTTCATCAATCAAGCGTAATTCTTCTGTAGGTATGGTAAAGATTGTGATCATCTCTCAAAATGTCCTTTCAGCCTGTGCCATCCATAATATGCCTCATTTGATTGTGTCCTTTGCGTGATACTGGTCAGATGTGACATATGTATATTTTAATTTGAGCAAAAGCATGGTAGGAACTAGTGATAGAATCCCTAGCATATATATCAATTTTACAATGGGGCATGCCTAGTGCAGCCTATCTACAATGAACAATGTAATCTACAGGAAGAGAGAAAACCAAGGAACAACTGGAGAAGAACAGTGGAAGAAGAGACCAAGTTAATTGAGACCTTGTGGGCACAGGTGAAAAAAGACAGCACAGCACAGCACAGAAATCAAAGGAGAGCAACAGTTGCAGTCCTATATTACAAAACAAAAAAAGAAAGCTGTTATATATGTTGTGTCCTGTCCTGGAATATGACAACTTGCTCAGCTCTGCCAAAACAGTGGTTGTTATCTTTTGGGTGGTCAACTTTCCTAATAGCTTTGATGAGGATTCTATTTTCCTGGTAGGTGTTTTCTTGTCCTTCTGTTACTATGTTGCTCAATCTTTTGCTAGAATATCTGTCTTTTAATTTACTAATGTCATAGTGGGATGGTATCCACTGTAGTACTACCATTCTTTGGATGCTTACTTCTCGTATGGCTTTATTCAGGTCTGGCAGTTTATTGCTGTCAAATTTTGTATAGGACAGACATTGCACCAGTAAGAAACCTCACTTGAATTATTTTTGAAGCAATTCCTAGGGTATCTAATTTTAGCAGAATAGTTTAGAAAACTCGTGTGTGAACATGTGGATTCATTTTCTTTTTCTGTCTAAATTATTGTATCCCCAGCTTTGGGAGTGGTTGTTAATACTGGTCATGTTTAATAGAATGTCATTTGGGCATATAAAAAGTATATACAGGTGTAATTAGACCAGTACTAGAATACAGATCAACAGCATGGATTTCAGCAGCAAATTCTCATCTACAAGATTTGGTGGACAAGATACAAAATAATGCTCTTCGTCTTATCACAGATGCCACAGACCTTTCCCATGAATGAATTTGAGCACTATGATAGACTGTATCCTATCCATCTCGTGTTGATCTCCCATTTGTATCTCTGCCTACATCTTGCTTGCCACCCAACAAATCTACCATCAAGTAAGGTCTTAAATAAGGTGTTTAACCTTTTAATATATTCAACAAAATATTCCCACATCTGTTAGGTGAGCAAGGGAATAGCAACACTGTTTACCTTCCATGCGTGTTGGGGTGAAGTTGCTTATCCCATCTTATAAAGGGTCAAATTAACCCAGGAGCCATGTGTCATGCCAAAAAACACAAATATTGCAGATAAGCTGTAAACCTCTACACAACATATTCCCTTCTCTGGATTACATCCTGCTAATCTGCAGAAGTTTGAGAAACCATGTAGAAAAAGAAAAACAAAATATTTTGTTTTGATTTTTATTTATTTTAACTCAATTCATACATACGCCCGTTATAACGGGACTGAGCCAGCACCCTTTAAGGACATAAGCCCGTTATAATGGGACTCCATATATAACCTCCAAATTGGCCTTGTTTGGTTCGTAAATGACAAGTATTATTGTTCTTACAATTCTTATATTTTTAAATTGCATATGAATTTCACATTCAATTATCTTTCGTTTGATACCTTATATGACTTTCCATAACTAATACTTTTGTCTTCAGGAAGCTTGTGCCTGAATCATGTTGTGGTCCAAAAAGTTAGCCTAAAATTAATTACGTCTAAACCCCGGGTATAACTATGTGTTGAAAGAGTTCAGTTATTTTTTTCATACATAGTGTTGTCAGAACCTCTATATTTTCTTCTCTTACCTATCCATGTTTCTGAGTCTACATTAATGTAGAGTAGATTTAGCATTTCACAATCCTCATTTTTAGTTTGATTATTTGGGTGTAAAGTTTTCTCATGTCATTGAAAGTATAATTTTAGACATTCCTATTTCTACTTGTAACTTCTGTTTCACATCTATCATTATTTGTAATTATGTGCTCACGATATTAGTAATGATCTACTTGTAGTATCTCTCCATGTATTTTTTGTTTAGTGCCTGCTTCTCTCTGATTTTCCTGATTATCATGGTTTTATATTTTGTATGTTTATTCTTCTTATGCTGTATGGTGTTAATTATCATGTCCTTCCACATCCTTCTATTTCGAGTGCTGTCAATCATTTCTGATACTGATGTTCTTCCATACCACAATGCTAGGTTGTCAAGCATCATCTCTCCTGGTTTTCCCCTACGCCTCTTGCTATTCAACTTGCCTGCTGTTACAATGTATTCCATCTTTCCTATTCTCATGATGTGACCAAAATATATGGACTGTCTCTTTCTGATGCGGGTAAGCAGCTCTCTTTTTGAATTAACTTCTTGCAAGATATCTTCTTACGCTTTTTATCTGTCCATAGTGTTCCTAACATTCTACTATATATTCTATTTTATAATATTTCCAGTTGAACTTAATATTCTACTATAAAACCACATCTCTGCTGCCACAATAAAATTTTATATGGTTCTTCTGAGTGTCCAAGATTTACTTCCATACATCACAATTTGGTTGGTTCTTTCCTAGAAAATCGGGTCCCGGAAGTCACACTTTTTAATAAACCGACTTTGTGTTTTTAATAGTTTATATTTTGGTTTCTAGTTTTTAACGCATGAGCTGCTACAACCTGTTGCAATTCAGCAGTTTTACACCCAATTGAAAAAGATTTATAACATAGCCGTATAAAAATGTTTTCGTGCCGCAAGTGCTGCAAAATGTAAACATTAGGCCTATGTCATGAGTGTAAACATGACCAAATTACCAAACTGTTAGCATGACCTGAAATACTTATTTCTCGAATTAGTTTTGTTTTTAATGACTGGCTGATGCACCAACTATTTTAATATGATGCTACTGAAAAACATAATCGAAATGCTGAATTTTAGTAGCGTATTTTAGTAAAGAACCTAGTGAATTAAATTAGACAAGTTTGTGGATTTCTCTTTCAGTAGTTGCATCTGCCATTAATTTCAGTTGCGTTCATCTGTCGCAATAACAGTTTCTATCTATCTATTGTCTTTTCTCCGTTTTTGCTGTGAGATGTTACAGTATTGAATTACGATATGTTTTCGGGCTATGGCATGTTTTGTCACTTGATATGCAGTAATACTGTATTCTTTCAGAATGTTGGTTATAATGCTGTGCTGTGTCAGAATGTTGGTAACGCTTTCAATCCATATTCTTCTTGGTCTTCCTCTGTATCTTACGGTTTCCCTTTTCATGTTGTATGCTCTTGTCACTGGCCAATAAGGGTTCATTCTCATTAGGTGGCCGAACCATTCCAATCTCTGTTTTTCAATATATGTGACCAATGATGTTGTTACAATAGTTCTTGTAATTGTCTTATTTCTCACATGATCTCTTCTTGCTCTGTTTTCTTATACATCTTATTTCCCACATAGTAAACATTCTCTCTTGTTCTTTAGTTAGTGCCCATGTTTGACATTGATAACACAATGTTGTGATTAATTTCAATTTATGATTTGCCTTTTGGTTTCTAACAGGATAGATGTATGTTTCCAAATTTATGTACAGATCACTGATATATTTTCTATATTTCTTGCATAATATCTAGAGCAGATTTTCATAAATACTCAAATCACCTACCAGTTTCCATGAATGAACTTTTAAAATATAGTTGAAATAGTAATTACCAAGGATTGCTAGAAATGTAGAGTTTACGGTATTTTAAACTTACAACTAGTTTTCTCACAGCACGTTGTGGTAGCAAAAATACAGCAATTTTTCTGTAATACGCTGTGGCCCTTGTTTTCTGTGCGGCATCACGGGTGGAAGAGTTCTCTGGAGATGGCCTTCTTGTGTGCTGTTTGTAAGCTTGTTCCTGTGGCTTCTTTGATTCATCTTTTACATGGTCTGCCTCTGGCTTTATAGCCGTTATG
Organism: Meghimatium bilineatum; assembly: GCA_034231615.1. NCBI lineage: Eukaryota > Metazoa > Mollusca > Gastropoda > Stylommatophora > Philomycidae > Meghimatium > Meghimatium bilineatum. Next base: position 58,903,681 of record CM067298.1, read on the forward strand.
TCTATGTGTCAAGGCCATTTGTAGCATGCTATCTGTTGGTAATCTGGAAGCATGTGAAAACTACTTGATCTGTTGTCTTTTGATGTGTTCCAATACTGGTACAGCAATTTATATAAATGCATAAATGTAGAAGATCCCGTTAAAACTCCAAAAATGACAAATACTCATTAGCTGTCAATGAAAACTTCACTTTCGACTAGCTAAAGATGTGGAACGCAATTGTCTATCCCCAGGCTTTGAAATAGACCACGATACTCTGGAAGAACTTGCACAAAATAGATCTACATGGCGGACTGCAGTTAAAAAGGCGGATCTATTGTCTATCCCCAGGTGGATGATGTCAGAATATCCACACTTGCCGTAAAGCGGAAGGGTGGTGGCGAATGGGAGCTTTAGTTGCCTATCCTTCTTCTTCTGTGATCAGTTTCCAATGCTGATAAGTCTATACAGAAAAGTGGACCACCTCCATGAATTCAGCCATCAGCCGGAGGTCCTCATGTTTGCTCCACAGCTTTACCTTCAGTTGCCTATCCAAAACCAGATGCGTCGCTTTCGCTATGTTGAATGCATATTTCCACCGAAGACGGATGTGTCGGACCATTGGCGCAAATGAAATGGGCTATGGAAACCAGATCAAATAATGAAATTCATACGCGCCCCAACTCCCCCTCTTCCCAAAATAACAAAGCACTTTATGTCTCTTCCCCTTCCCAAAAGATAAAACACATACCCCAACTTCTCCCTTTTCTCAAAAGAGTAAAATACGCACTCCCCGCTTAACTCGTAATAATCTACTTGCATTCCACCGTCAATAGTTACATATATACTACAATGAAGCATCCAGTGTCAGCTACAACTATTTTCTTGGAGCGTCCACTGTCTGCTACAACTAATTTCCGGTAAAGTTCTCTCCTCTTACCTTGACTTATATTTTGCTACGTTTTTCGTGAAAATCAGTTTCATTAAATCAGTTCTAGGAAAGTTTCCACAATTGTTTATGTACAGCTTCTTAGAACACTCTTACTTCATCTTGTGAAGTGTTGCCTTTGCCTGGGCAATTCTACATTTGACTTCTTACATCTTTCATCTGATGTTATTAATGTACCTAAATATTTTAATATGATGACTCATTTCAGACGGATCACATCTACTTTGATGTTGCATCCTGGAGGACATTTATTCTTTGATATTACCATTACTTCAGTTTTATGCTATTCATACTAAATCCCTCTCTTTTATTTTTTTTTGCAATGATATTCATCATTTCTTGTAGCTGTATTTCATTTTCGGCTATCAAAACTGTACCATCAGCATTTCGCAGGTTGTTTATAATGTCCTCTAACTGATATTCTTGTATGGATCTCATTATTATTTCATGTACACATTGAACAGATCGTGTGACCATACACAACCTTGTTTAATTCCCTGTTTGATGTGTTAAAATTATCCTGTTTGGTTATCGACTCTTAGGTTATTTGTTGCCAATTATATTCTTAATTATTCTCAGATATTCATAATCAATGTTTAAATTCTCTAACATTCTAATTATTTATTCATGTTTCACCTTACAAAATGCCTTAGTATAGTCAATAAAGCACAAATACAGATCTCTGTTTACTTCCATCATTTTTTCTATGAATGTTTTTAAAATATATGTAGTGTTGTTTGTGACTCTGCCTTCCACTAATCCCCTTTGCTCATCTCCAATTTCTGGTTTGATTTTACTTCTTATTCTTCTCATTACTACTCACATCATAATTTCTGTCACATGGCTCATTAAATTAAATGTGCAATGTCTCCATAATCTATGGCATCAGACTGATTTGGTAGAGCCAACTTCAGGCATATAACCACTGTAGTAGATGTCATTATGATTATGTTAGCACATCTATATCCATTTCACCAACAGCTTTATTTTATTCAGTAGTAGATATTGAATAAGGTGGGTGATAAAATACATCCTTGTCTTAGTTCTCTTTTTATTTCTGTGCATGGTGATTAGCTACTCTCATAACTTATTGATGCTTTTTGTTTCCATATAGGGCATATACATTTCTGATCAGTCCGATCTTTTATATCCATGCCAATTTCTTGTTCAATTAATTTTTCACGTTGAACATTTTGCTGTAGTCTATGGTTAAATATATTTCAAAACAGACTGAAATTAAAAATGTAATGGTTCACTCGCTTAATGAGAATGAATCCATATTGACCAAAAGCAAGAGTATCATACAATATGAGAATGGAAACAGCAAGAGGCAGACCAATAATAAGGTAGTTTAGAGGAGTTACCAATGTATCGAGATGTCCCAAATATGATCAAATATCATGTGACCAAACGTGCCAAAATCCGAAAACTGATCATCATATTCAATCCTGCGACACATAACAGCAAAACAAAACAATTAAGTGTCACTGTCAAAAATAGAGCCCTCAGTAGACCAATTAATTACTATGATTAGATCTACTATCTAATTTCAAGCTAAGTATTAGTATAATCTCTGTAGAATAGTCATAGACTTCATTCGAAATTTATAGTTTGTAGCATTTTTTATCGGCGCAAGTAATGTATAGTTCTTCACTGTGACCTTTGTTCTAGTTTTGTGGTATTACCTAACCTTTGTTGTGTGATTTCGCAAGCTTAAGGTAAAGTACTTAGTAACATTTAGTAAGGTTGAGTACAGTTAGGATTAGAAATAATATTTCTAATGTGTGCTCGCTCCGTGTGTAATGGGCAGAAATACTGATCGTTCAGTACAAATCATCAGAACATTTTTTAAAATATGTGAATTGGAAAACAAACAGACTATGCATAAATTCATCTGTGTTTAGAATTTAACTCAGTGATTGTCGGAATGTTTTCATTGGTGGTACACGGAAATCCATTACATGGATAATTAATATTGTCAACAGTGTGCTATTTATATAAACTAATCTTTACTTTTACCTATTTTATCATAAATAACTGAAATGTTTAATAATTAGACAATTCAATTTTAATTGTGCAAATTAGCTGCCATTTTGAATATTAATTCGCTTTGATTGCATCTGAAAATTAGCATTATGTACTCCCCAGATTTGTCTTTTCTGAACACAAAAATGTATAGTTTGTAACAGTTTGTTATATTTTTTATCATTAACCTTTAGGCCCCTATGGGTGAGGTCACGCACCTGGAGTACACACTCCCGTGTGTCGGTGGGCGAGGCCATGCACCATACGATATCGCCTGATTCCCGAGCTCGGAACTTCACGAAGTAATGAACCAGTGACGTATAAAGCCCACCAAACGAAGCTAGGAATACGTCACAGTGTAAAGGTCAAATTCTTTTACACATTAGCGTTGTATAGAAGGAGAAAGCCGGCAAATGTTATCAACGCTTTTCGGGAGCGACTTTTGCCATTTTCGGCCGTATTTTACTATCAAATTGAGTACCGCGTGGCATGGGTAAATGATCGTGACTACATGTTCTAATTGTTGTTCTTTGTGTTTAATATGTTGTTGTTTAATAAGAATGTGTGTTTATTCATTCAAAAACACAAAAATAATATGTATCAGGGGTGCCAGATGTGTGCATGGACAATAATAATATGTATCAGGGGTGCCACATGTGTGCATGGACAATAATTACGTTGCGTGTCGGCATAGACCTATTGTTGACCGGACGATCATTATATGCGATTTCTTCATGTTTTATTAGTTATTTTAGTTCATATTATATTAGTTTGGATATAAAACAATACATATACAATAAGTATAGGTATTTATGAGTATTTTATCAATGTTGCCACACATTGCTCATGTATTAGAGTCGTCAAAAAGATATATTTGCGATTTTGAAAATGGCGTTTTGCGATTTTTTTCCCCGAATTTTCAACTTCACAACTTGCTCACAACTGTTATATCATACATACAACAAAACATTATTATATTCACTATTCACTCCTTTATTTAGATGTGCAAACATTATTTTGATATCATTTAAAACAAAAAAGTTGTCGCGTTTTCAAAACACCCACCATCAATAACGCAAATTTTCCAAAAAAGAATTCAGGCCCAGGGGGATATTTCTTAATTTTAATTCAGGGTCCTAAAGGTTAATAACTCAGATATGTCATGACGAATTAATGGTTCAGCTACAATTCTTGGTCACTACTTTGTGCACCAATCAGCTTATATTTCCTTATATGTTTCATGTAAATTATTTTGATATAAAATTAATTCAAAAAAATTCATAACTCTTTTCAGAATTGACGTACAGATTTGGTTGAGGTATCGTTTAATTGCAATTTTCAAGGGCTATCGAACTGTGGTATTTATAATGTTGTAAACCCATTTTGAAAATTTTGCCCTAGTGCCTGGGCTTCAATATAAATATTATTATATAATATTCCGCCGAAGACGGATGTGTCTGGCGATTGGCGCAAATAAAAAGGCGACACAACGCATTTCCATGCTCTGGACTGCATCCTGCTGGAGATCTAGTAGCACTGCTACAGGAGAGATCCAGCAGGAGTTTGAGAATGAACGCTGAAGAAGAAGAATTATATAATATTACTATTAAAAATATAACTTATTGATAAGAAAGGAAATGCATAGGCCTAGAATTTATCTATGGACTATAGGCCTATTACTATTAATATAGTATTATTACTATTGTTTGTACTTGTACAGACCTAACTTGTAGGCATAACAAGTGAAGAATCATCATTCAGTCACTCATTCTCATCAATTCAGCCAATTGGGTTGTCATCTGCCATTTTAAAATAAATTAATATTATAAAAATATTTATTAACTAAATGGAGAATAATTCTTAGAATTGCATTACGGCTATGACGGTTACCACTCTCATTACAGCTCAAATGTGGTAGGCGGGGGATGAAACTCATGAGTAGCTTAATGGTCTATTGTATATCCCCAGGTGGTTTGTGATCCACTCTTGCCGTTAAGCGTAGGGGTGATTGGAGCTCGAGCTTGTGTTCTATCGCCAGATGTGTGGCCTCGGCTGTGCTATGACCGTGTCTGTACAGGATGTCCCTGACGTTTTCTATCCATCTTTTCCATGGTCTTCCTCTGGCTTTGTCCCTGATCTCATTTGGTTATATGCTTGTATGGGCAACTTTTCGTGATGCATTCTCATAATGTGGCCAAACCACTTGGGTAAAAATGCTGTTTCATCCACCATTAGGTTATATAACGTTATGGATTTCCCTTGAAAAACCAATCATATCGATTCACACCTTAGACAAGAATTCTTAGAGAATTAATTACTAATTCTAAACCTTCTCCCCCCTCTTAAAAATATCTATAAACTAATTCTAATCTTTTTAACCTCCCTAAAAGTCACAACGGTGGACGAAACAGCAGATGCGCCACCACTTGATCTGTTCTCTCTCTATGTAATCTGTACAAGTTTTTGTAATGTGAAGATGAGAGAGACCAGGTTTGGGACTGGTAACACTACTTTACACAGTGTTGGTAGGAATATACTGTAGATCATTTGTCTCTTAACTTCCATCTCGATCTTGGGGTGAAGAAGAAGTGGTGACAGTTGGTATGTAAAGTAAAGTATGTTACTGACTTACTCAAACTTACTGCATTTGCCTTTTGACATCTCATCTCTTAATTAAGGTTATTTAGTACCGAGGCAGGAACATTCATCCTCACCTCAATTAATGGTAAGTCATGAAAATTGAATTCAAGCTGTAGGCCTATTGGACATGCACTGGGGTCTATGACTTTTTAGTTTTGAATAGCGAGTCAGGACGATAGTCGATTGGTAGCGTCTCTTATGAGATATCAATCATGACACCGACGACTCACCCACACCACACTCACCGATCACATTGAACATTCAGTTTCACTCTACTATTTAATTACTATTTTATTACACTCTATTAAGATACACATAACTATTGTCGAAGCATAACTTTATCAAAGTTTTCGTTTTCTCTCAAGAGTTGTTCAACCATTTATGAGGGCAATAACAAGCATAAATATGAATTACAACTTACGATTTTTTAAATAAAATAGGAGATCATACGTAATGGAAAACTAATCCACCATGAACATACAAATTGCAGTCCTCAGTGTTGCCAACTTGTTGTGTCACAAATATACTAGTTTCGTACTAAAATAAAAGCTAGCTTTTTTAAAATACAATTATTAAAAAGATAACGCACTATGGTTTATTATTGTGAGTGAATATAAGTATTATTGTTACTCCAGATCTTCATTCATCATCAATAGTTTTTAAAAGAAGTATATAAAATAAGTAAATAACATTTTCCCGACGTTTCTTCATAAAGGTATTCAAGATATGGACACACTAATACACACAGACACGATGGATCGAGTCCGAAAATAACAAATGTTGGCAAATGTTGCGATAAAATAATTTTAAAATGTGTGAATGAATGGTGGACTGAAGCAAGGCTGCAAGGTACACAAAGTTTTAGTGAAACTCTTTTGGTTTTGTTTTGTCATTTTGGTCCTTTTAGTTATATATGTGTGTTCATGCCATTAAAAATCCTTTTTATTTTAAAAAAGTCATGAAACTGTTAGATATAGATACTTACTTAACTATATACATTTTAAAATTATATGTATGTATCTTACTATCTATCTCCATGACATATCATTATCATATATGCCATGATCATCATTTGATGATGATGGTATGCAATTTTACTGCAGTCTCGTATTCGTCCAGTCATCATAAAGTGCAGTGCCAACTATAGTAAAGGATTATGGATTTGCATCTCTCTACATCTGCTAAAGTAAGTTATAGTTCTCTGCTGTAACCTTTGCTCTAGTGTCAAGGTGTTACCTAACCTTTGTTGTGTGATTTGGCAAGCTTACGGGTAAGTACTTAGAGTAAGGCTAGGATTAGAAATAATATTTCTAATATGTGCGCACACCTTGCTCCGTGTGTAGCGGGCAGTTATACTGATCGCTCACCACAAATAATAGGAAATTGTAAAAAATGTGTAAATTGGAAAACAAACAGATTATGCATAAGTTCGTCTGTGTCTAGATTTGAACTCAAGTGATTGTCTGATGTGATGTCACGGCAGCCATTATTTTGATTTATGTTACACAGGAATCCATACGTGTATAGTTAAAATTGTCAAGTGTGCTATTTATAGCACAGCAGAGAACTATTCTTTACTTTCACCTGTACTCCCGCTGTAGTCCTTGATTTATCTTGCTTTCAATTTTGCTCACTGTAAATCTGTTCCTCAAATCTCCATGTCTCATTATTTTGCCAAACAATCATGATTGTATTGTTCTATATTTATTAAGTAGCCTCCGTCTCTCATTTAACTCTTTCAGCACCTCTTTTTTTTAATTGTTTCAGGTGTCCAAAGTATGCACTATTCTCAACATTATTCTATAGAACCAATCTCTGCTATCTCCATTTTCCACTGTTCTGTGTATTTATTATCTTACATATGACTTACATATATAAAATAGAATCTGTGTTATTTAGTACCAAGGAACATTAATCCTCAAATCAAATGACAGGAACATATTTCATATTATATTATTAATTTTTTAAAAATGCTGCATTCGTCTGCTCCATTTCATTTCTTACCACTGTTAAACTTCCATAGTCTTCCTTCTGATGCTATCGTTGTTGCTTAATATTAGAATTGCTAGATCTGTTTTTAGTATTGAGCCATTCACTATGCCCTTGCCCGCTCTGGGATTTTGTTTCCAAGACATGGGATCTGTAATATCCGAATTATACCACGTTTCCTAACTTTTTTGTAGTCATTTCACGTTTTTTTTATGCTTGCGATGTTGAAGAGATTAATCATACTTTTGCACATGTGGTTGCGTCTGTGGGTCTTACCAATGGCTCACTAGACAAACCAACCATGCAACAGAAAACCTTAGTAGACGACATGCCTTTATATTGAGGTTATCTTCTTATAGGAGCTTCATGGCACGTCATCTATAAATCCCGTAGTCGTAACCTTCGATAACAGTCATGTTGTTTCGGCAGGCCGACGTTGTACTTGAACTAGTTGCGGGAGCGGCGTGGGTGGGTGGAACAACAAAGAAACCTGTCGCAAGGGCCAGAGTTGTGCCCTGATGTCGACTCTGTTTCGGCGGCATTAGACTCGAAACACCAACGAGTCGGACGGCTGCTGGAACAGAGGGCGGAGTACTTATGGGAATGTCCCATGTACTGTGAGGCCAGTTTCTAATCAAGAATCATACTTTTATATGCGTTCTATGATGTAAGTTGTCAAAGAACATCTTCAAATAGGCTGTAATCATTTGTATTTAATCAGTTGTAATTACATCATTTACGCATCTACTATATGACATTATTATCAATAATTATTTTAACAAAACCGATGTATTCGAAATATACACCGACGCCGGACTGTTGCCAGGGCCCGAAAGGGGAGCAAAGAATAGCAACACTGTTTACCTTCCACGCATGTCGTAAAAGGCGACTAAGGAGGTTATGGGATGGAGTTGACTGTCCCATCCCATATAGGGTCAGTGACACAAAGCCATTCTGAAGTCGAATGTGTCAGACCGAAAGGCGTAGATATCGCAGCAATGCTGTAAACCATGACACAACGCATTTCCATTCTCTGGACGACATCCTGCTAGAAAGCATGAGGGTCTATCAATACTCACAGCAGAAGTAAGGGAGGCACTAAGACACATGAAATATGGCAAAGTCCCAGGTCCAGACAATATCACATTAGAAGAATTAGCAGCTTTAGATGACTTTGGAGTTGAAATAATCACAAATTTGCTGAATGACATATATAACAGTAGAAACATATTCGATGACTTAATGATGTCCATATTTATAGCCTTACCTAAGAAACCAGGGACCACCGAATGTGAAGAACACCGTACAATTAGCCTCATGAGCCAAATAACCAAAATACTTCTCAGAATCATCACGAAGAGAGTGAGAAACAAAATAAAATCAGAAATAAGTCAATGTGGCTTTGTAGAAGGCAAAGGTACCAACAATGCTATTTATATATTGAGAACACTAATAGAGAGAGGTCTATAGGGGTATATATATATATATATCAATAAACCCATAACCCTTCATGGTCGAAGGGATACCACATTGGATGCTTCAGCCAACAGAGTCCTCCAGCGAATTCTATCCTCAGCGATGCGGATTATATATATATATATATATATATATATATATATATATATATATATATATATATATATATATATATATATATATATATATATATATATATATATATATATATATATATATATATATATATATATATATATATATATATATACATATATATATATATAATATATATATATATATATATATATATATATATATATATAGTGTTTTTTTTTCTAGGAAAAAAGGTGGGTATACGGCGTTTTACAGTAGTGGATGGTCAATACTGTAACATGAATGGTCACCACCTCACCTCCTCTCTCCCAAAATGAGAGAGTCATACTTTGCACATAGGGAGTTTTGAAAGAAAAAAAAACAAGTTTACGTATGAAACATTTTGAGTAATTAGTTTTCTTATAGTTCTGCTATCATATTAAAAAACGGGCGGCGGTGTTCAGTTGGTGACTTCTTTTTGTGTCACAGTAGCAACCCACCCAGAAATTTCTCTCTTTGTGTTTCCTCAGTCTCTTCTCCCCTTGATCTTTCGGTGGTTACTAAATGTTTACATTTTACTTTTCTCGTTACTGACCCTTAAAATCTTAATTGTCCGTTTATAATTTTCGCTATAATTCGTAGTTTTACTCCAGCATCTCTGAGAACTTCTACGTTTGTTTTCTTGTCTGTTCATTGAATATTCATCATTCGTCTTAAAAACCACATATCAGTTGCCTTCAGCTTATCTTGGGTACATTTGTTTACTGTCCATGCTTCGCTTCCATTTTGACAGCATGGGTAGACTTTGTGTGAGTTTCCAGTATGTTGTGTCCGCACCAAAATATGTACCAGAGTGTCCCGGCACTTGGTCATGTTTTTAGAAAGGCGTGGAGATTTTGTGAGGAGATAGATATCGTGCGCGGAAAAGGATGACGTCAGAAATGACGTCACAGGGAGACGGCAAGAAAGGAGAGAAATATGGCAGCCCAGAAACAATAAAGGCTGTTATATTGGCGCACGATGAGAATGGCCAAACTGGGTCCCCCTTTGATCCTCCTCGTTATGTGAAGAAACCACAGGTCATCCTGCGATTACTTAGTTTGATTTTTGCAATTGTTGTGTTTTGATTACATCTCTCAAAGGCATGGTATGATCATAAGTGCATCATTGAACAATGCATGTGGCTATGGTACAGGCATTGGAGTTCTAGCATTTCTCATCCGTCTAGGGTTTCTAATTATTGATGCATTGTTTGAGAAATTGAGCGGTTTGCAGTGGTATTGTTAAGGTGATTAAACTTGGTGTGAAATGTTACACGGCGTTACGGTAGTTTATCATTATTACAAATATACCAGCAGGTTGAAAACATATCTGTTGATGGAGTCGCAGAGTCCGTATGACTTTAAATTGTGTTTTTTTGGGCTTGCTTGCATTATATTGCTTGTGCCTAAATCTCCCCTTGTGACCTATAACCATCTCATCTATACACATGTTTTCAGAAGGATAGAATGCATTTTGAAAGCTCGCAACTAATTCATTTATGAACGGCTCTATTTTACATTTACCCTGTGCATAAGCTCCAGCCGCACGAAACACTGATTGGTAAATCAATAAGAATTTGGTCATGCTGAAAATTGATCCAAACCAGGGGCTACTTCTGTGTGTTTTGTGGACCAAAAATCCTTTATAGAATGTTTGGAGTCCAAACCCATGTTTATCAGGGTGGTGAGAAACTTCATAAAAATATTTCGATCGAGCGGAATCCATTTCTAATAAGTACAATATTTCCTTCGAGGTGTATTCATTTTCAAATTCTGCTGGGCATAAGAATTTACATTGGCTATTAGATTGTCAATTATTGGTTCTGTCATCAAGGATAGCAAATACTGGAGAGATGAGGCATTGTCAGGAAGGCCAAGTTTGCTGCCAAAATGTATGTCTGAAGTGAGACACTCCTATACTCTCTCCTTCTATGGCTTCACGCCACACAGCATCAGTCCTAGGCCTACATTGTTGATTTGTGGAAGTTTGATGCATATGCATACTTGTAGCATTAGTAGGCATAGAAGTACCAGCTAAATCCTCTGAATCAGTAGATTCATCACTACTATTAGATGCTTCTTCAGAGGAACTAACATTCCTTGATTTGATGCAATCAGTTGCTAAATTTTTAATGAAACCTACACAAGTTTGCTTTGGTTTCTTACTTTTCAGCAAGTCAAAAACTAGGCATATAATCACTATCGGAATCATCATTATTCGATTCACTAATTAGCAAGCTCTGAAACATAACCATAGCTTGTTCTGCACTGTATCTAGAAGCAGTGGGCGTTGCCATTTTTTTTCAGAAATAATAAACACAGTGTATGGCGGTCAAAGAAATGGTTTTTGCCCGTGTGTTGCCGGGTCCTGAAAGGGGAGCAAAGAATAGCAACACTGTTTACCTTCCACGCATTTCGTAAAAGGCGACTAAGGAGGTTATGGGATGGAGTTGGCTGTCCATCCCATATATGGTCAATGACTCAAAGTCATGCTGAAGTCGGATGTGTCTGGCCGAAAGGACGCAGATATCGCAGTAAATGCTGTAAACCATGACACAACGCATTCCGTTCTCCGGACTGCATCCTGCTATCCTACAATCTGCAGGAGTTTGAGAACGAACGCAGAAGAAGAAGAAGAAGAAGAAGAAAGAAATGGTTTCTTTTGCAGCCACGCGAGTCGTCTTCTGTTTTCTAAAGGAAGTGAAATTTCCCGGATGTGCAGAGGTCAACATAAAAACT